>SJYT01044978.1:0-37688 GCA_006410635.1 Cephalophus harveyi
CTGAAGAAGGCTTTCTTATCTCTTCTTGCTATTCTTTGGAACTCTGCATTCGGATGCTTATCTTTCATTTTCTCCTTGTTTTTTTTTTTTGCCTCTCTTCTTTTCACAGCTATTTGTAAGGCCTCCCCAGACAGCCATTTTGCTTTTTGGCATTTCTTTTCCATGAGAATGGTCTTGATCCCTGTCTCCTGTACAATGTCATGAACCTCATTCCATAGTTCATCAGGCACTCTATCTATCAGATCTATGCCTTTAAATCTATTTCTCACTTCCACTCTATAATCATAAGGGATTTGATTAGGTCATACCTGAATGGTCTAGCGGTCTCCCCTGCTTTCTTCAATTTAAGTGTGAATTTGGTAATAAGGAGTTCATGATCTGCGCCACAGTCAGCTACTGGTCTTGTTTTTGTTGACTGTATAGAGCTTCTCCATCTTTGGCTGCATAGAATATAATCAATCTGATTTTGGTGTTGACCATCTGGTGATGTCCATGTGTAGAGTCTTCTCTTGTGTTGTTGGAAGAGGGTGTTTGCTGTGACCAGTGCGTTCTCTTGGCAAAACTCTATTAGTCTTTGCCCTGCTTCATTCCACATTCCAAGGCCAAATTTGCCTGTTACTCCAGGTGTTTCTTGACTTCCTACTTTTACATTCCAGTCCAAAATGCAGTACTTGGATGCAATCTAAAAAATGACAGAATGATCTCTGTTCATCTCCAAGGCAAACCATTCAATATCACAGTTATCCAAGTCTAAACCCCAACCAGTAATACTGAAGAAGCTGAAGTTGAACCGTTTTATGAAGACCTACAAGACCTTTTAGAACTAACACCCAAAAAATGATGCCTGTCTAGTCAAGGTTATGGTTTTTCTAGTAGTCATGTATGGATGTGAGAGTTGGACTATAAAGCTGTGCACAGAAGAATTGATGCTTTTGAACTGTAGTATTGGAGAAGACTCTCGGGAGTCCCTTGGACTGCAAGGAGATCCAACCAGTCAGTTCTAAAAGAAATTAGTTCTGAATATTCATTGGAAGGACTGATACTGAAGCTAAAACTCCAATACTTTGGCTACCTGATGTGAAGAGCTGACTCAGTTGAAAAGACCCTGATGCTGGGAAAGGTTGAGGGCAGAAGAAGAGGAATGACAGAGGATGAGATGGTTGGATGGCATCACCGACTCAATGGAAATGAGTTTGGGTAGGCTCCAAGAGTTGGTGATGGACAGGAAGGCCTGGCATGCTGTGATTCATGGGGTCGCAAAGAGTCAGACACAACTGAGTGACTGAACTGAACTGAGGGAATTCTTGCCAGTATGCTGAAGGCAAGATAAAGTGGAAATATTGCAGGAATAAGAGATGGTGTCTGTAGATAGAATAGTTGATATGAGTGAAAAAAAGGGGGGAAATATAATGTGTCTCAGTAAAGACACATTTCTACTTGACATATTTTGCTATTTGATTTTTCCACAGAATTGAGGCTGTGTAAAGGCCAGGAACTTGTGCCTGTAGCCACTTGTCCTCAAGTGCTCTAGTTCTGGAGATACAAAATTTGTCACTATTGACCAAAATTATCACAAGAATTCTGTGTAGCCAAAATAAACATAAGCTGAGAATCCCCTTTCTCACAATCAATGAGCAAAACAAACTCACCTCTGATGAAACTAAGATATTCCCATAAAGACTTGCCTGCCTACCATGGCAGACAATCTTCATAGCAGTTTTATTCTCATAAGAGACACAATAAACTCTGAAGTATTCAAGGGAACCTGATATTAATACAACCAGGTTCACAAAGACATGTAAAAGTGGCTTTATATAAATAGATAAAATTTATACCAAACTTGGAGAAGGCGGTGGCACCCCACTCCAGTACTCTTGCCTGGAAAATCCCATGGATGGAGGAGCCTGGTAGGCTTCAGTCCATGGGGTCGTGAAGAGTCGGACACGACTGAATGATTTCCCTTTCACTTTTCACTTTCATGCATTGGAAAAGGAAATAGCAACCCACTCCAGTGTTCTTGTCTGGAGAATCCCAGGGACAGGGGAGCCTGGTGGGCTGCCGTCTATAGGGTCACACAGAGTTGGACACGACTGTAGTGACTTAGCCACTTAGCCATACCAAACTGGAAAATAGATGTCCCAATGGCTCTCACATTTTTGTTTTTTGATCTCCCTCTCAGGTTATTATATAATCAAATGCATATAATAGTAGAATGTGTATCAATATTAGCTGAGCTTTTATTATTTGCTGAGAATAATGCTTTATTGATTTAATTATATTCCTTTATCCTAGGTGTAATTTCTATCATTCCCATTTTATAGATGTGACAACTGATTTCTGAGAGGTTAAATAAATTGTCTGTTATTTTTAAGTAACATAGCCAGAAATTGAGCCCAGATTTGTCTGCCAAAGCCTGTTGGGCTTTATCCTGTTACAGAACATATTTAATATATTGGACTGTTTCTCATAATGATGCAAGCAGCAAGACAAGAAGTCTTCCACACATTTTAATTTAAACACAGAGTAATAACTATGGTATTCCTAAAAAGTACTGGTATTTTCAGCACCTTCAGCTGGGAAAGATCCTTTGAAGTTGAACCTTTAATCCAGTGAAAGCATTCCACAGGAGCGCTAATGGATGATCACTTAGCTTCTGCTTGTAATGAGGAGCTTACTACTTGTTAACTCCTTGCTATCAAAAGCTAATATGAATTTTCCTGTGGAAATCTGAAAAAAAAATTTTTTTTCAGGAAGTTATCACACTCTTCCCAAGTCTTTTGTCTTTTATTCTGGGCATTATCATTCTCTTTTCCTATTTTCAGATACTTGTTGCAGCATCTGTTTACTCATTCACACATTCAAGAATCTATTGAGCACCTATTATCTGCCAAATACTATAGAGATCCAGTAGTGTACAAAGTAGATTTTTTTTTTAATAAAGTAGTTATAATGGATCAGGCAGATGAGTAAAGAAATTTTAATTTGTAATTCTGATCATTTTCCTTTAAGTGAATCATCAGTCAGTTCAGTTCAGTCGCTCAGTCGTGCCTGACTCTTTGTGACCCCATGAATTGCAGCACACCAGGCCTCCCTGTCCATCACCATCTCCCGGAGTTCACTCAGACTCATAATTAGCCACCAATTAAAACAATAAATTTATATTAAAGAAAGAACAACCTAGGCATTAAAAGATATGAAAAGAATTAATCTGATTTTTTAACACTTGTTAGCAGGTACTTTATAGGTACTTTACCACATAAATATATGGTAAGTAACATACAAAGAACAGAGATGACAATAGAAAAAGTTTGGGGTTTAAGGCAATTTTAGATTATTAGATAAGGTTAGTCATCTAGGAAGAATCATAATTATAACAGTAATTTGATTAATGACAATGATTATGATAATTTTCTGGGTCAGGCAGTTAATTTTACATACCTTAAATTGATCAATTTAATTTAAATGTTATAAAACTCCCATTAGTCAGTAAATCCATATCCTGATTTTACAGGTATGGAATGCAAGGCTCACAAAGATTAAATATTTCACTTGAGGGCACATAGCTAAAGGAGCCAGGATTCAAACTCAGTATGACTGCAAAGCTTCAGAAAAGCTGTTAGGTAGAGAAGGCATGACCTTCTTGATTCATTCTTCTGTTCTATAAGCCCAGAGTAGAGATGAAATGGCTGGAGCTCCAGTTGCCATCTGGGACCCTGAAGTAATTTTGGGAATGGGTATAGGGATAATGGAACCATAAGGCAGAAGGAATCCAGTTCCCTAACCCTGTGCCTAACTATAGAACAAGTAAGCCCTGGACATTTCTCTCATGTTTAAGTTACTATAATTTTCAGTTTTCTCTTACTTGTAGCCAAACTTAAGTGCTACAATTATAATCATAAATATTCCATCATATTACTGATCATGGTCAGATCACTTAACTTGTTTGATTTTCTTTTAAGCTGTCTGATTGGTGGGTTTCCCCAGTGGCTCAGTGGTAAAGAATTTACCTCCCAGTGCAGGAGACGCAGGTTCTGTACCTTGTTAAACTGAAACTGAGGCCTTGCACTTTGGGTCTTGATGCTAAGAAAAACTGCAAACTGGGTTTAATATCTGATATGAACATCAAAAGAGTGTCCAATGCAAAGAATCAAAAGACAGACTTTTCATTTATATGAGCTAAAGAAATGAATCAAAGATTTAGACCAAAGATGTTTGAGAAATGAAGGGTATTAATAAATTTATGTTTATTATGAAGTTTAGGGAAAGCAGAAAGAAACCTTGACCTGGAAGAATTTCATGAGCCTGACTTAAGATGGCTGGATTGCTTTGTATTCATGGCAATACTGTGGTCATAGGGAAATGAGTTTTTAAAAAGAGGGTAAAGCAAAACATACATAAGAAAATGAAAGTGTGTTCAGTTCAGTTCAGTCGCTCAGTCGTGTCCGACTCTTTGCGACCCCATGAATTGTAGCACGCCAGGCCTCCCTGTTCATCACCATCTCCCGGAGTTCACTCAGACTCACGTCCATCGAGTCCGTGATGCCATCCAGCCATCTCATCCTCGGTCGTCCCCTACCATCCCTTCATTCTTTCTGGAGTTATTTCTCCACTGATCTCCAGTAGCATATTGGGCACCTACTGACTTGGGGAGTTCTTCTTTCAGTATCCTACCATTTTGCCTTTTCATACTGTTCAGGGGGTTCTCTAGGCAAGAATACTGAGTGGTTTGCCATTTCTTTCTCCAGTGGACCACATTGTGTCAGACATTAGTCATTAGGGAAATTAGTCATAAGTCATTAGGGAAATGCAAATCAAATGCACAATAAATATATCACTTCATACTCACCAATGACAGTGATAAAATAGAAATATATATATTTGGTCTTTGCCCTTTGTTTTTGGCCTCAGTTCAGTTCAGTTCAGTCGCTCAGTCGTGTCCGACTCTTTGCGACCCCATGAATCGCAGCACGCCAGGCCTCCCTATTCATCACCATCTCTCGGAGTACATGCAGACTCATGTCCATCGGGTCCATAATGCCATCCAGCCATCTCATCCTCGATCGTCCCCTTCTCCTCCTGCCCCCAATCCCTCCCAGCATCAGAGTCTTTTCCAATGAGTCAACTCTTCGCATGAGGTGGCCAAAGGACTGGAGTGTCAGCTTTAGCATCATTCCTTCCAAAGAAATCCCAGGGTTGATCTCCTTCAGAATGGACAGGTTGGATCTCCTTGCAGTCCAAGGGACTCTCAAGAGTCTTCTCCAACACCACAGTTCAAAAGCATCAATTCTTCGGTGCTCAGCCTTCTTCACAGTCCAACTCTCACATCCATACATGACCACAGGAAAAACCATAGCCTTGACTAGACGGACCTTAGTCAGCAAAGTAATGTCTCTGCTTTTGAAAATGCTATCTAGGTTGGACATAACTTTTCTTCCAAGGAGTAAGCGTCTTCTACAGTTCCTAAACTCTTTGGAATTTCTTGAGTGGTAAGAGTGTCTTTTGCTATTTAAAATGGTGCCTTTTTTTTTTTTTTTTATCAGTTCTGAATTTATGCCAATGAGGTGGCTCTTTGTGGGCCCTTCACCATGGGGACTGTTGACAGAGGAACCAACCACATGATTAGAAAGTTAGAAATAGCTCTCTAACCCTGGTCCTCTAGCGAAAGGAGAGAGAGATTGAGTTCAAACACCAAAGGCCATTGATAGAATCAGTTGTGCCTAGTCAATGATCTTTGATAAAAACACCAAAACAAAGAGGCTAAAAGAGCTCCAAACTGTGACCATGTTGACATGCTGGGAATGTGGAAACCTGGAGAGTGCAGGGAAGCACTGCACCCTACTACCCCTGCCCTGTGCATCTCTTCCACTTGGCTTTTCCTAAGTTGTATCCTTTAAAATAAAACTGTCATCATAGGTATAGTGGTTTCCTGAGTTCTTTGTTATTTCAGCCAAGTATTGTACCTGAGGTGAGGTCATGGGAAACCCCAAATTTGTAGTCACCACAGCAGAAATGTGAGTAGTCTGGTGACCCCATTTGCAGCTGGAGTGTGAAGTGGAAGCAATCTTGTGAGACTGAGCACTTAAACCCGTGGTATCTGTGCCAACTCCAGGTACTTAGTGTCAGAATGGAATTGAATGGCAATGAAAGCAAGTGGGACTCTGTGGGAATCTGCGTATGGAAGACTTTCTGTGTCCTCAGTTTCTTATTTGTAGAAAATATGTTTCATGCAGACTCCATGACCTTCCCTGAGTTCCAAAGGGCAGGTTCAAACAGTTGGTAATCAGGAAAGGGAGGGGATGTGGAGAGAAGAGAGGAGAAGTCAAGAAACAGTGGTACAGCTTGGGGCAGGGTCCTGGTTCCCCCTCAAGTGAGACACATAACAATATTTTTAGCTGTTTTGCAAATACTGAACCCCCCCACCAAATGGAAGATGTCAGGGTCCAGCCCCGGTGTGTCCAGGGTAATCTGAAGGGGAGACGGAATTGGTGTCCTAGGAAAAAACTTATTTAATTACAGATATATAGAGGGATTAGAAACGGATAGTGTAGTAGGAAAATTAGTGGAGAAAAAGAGGCTGAATAACTTGGTTTACATGGGATATCAATAAAATTCCAAGGCAAGGAATTTGCACCATCTACGTTGGGCCACCAGCACCACTTGAATATTGGAAGGTGCCCCTCCTTGGGCTCCTTCTCATGTGGAACTTAAAAGCCAGGGCAAGTAAGTAGACGTGGCGAGCACCCATGTTCCAGATGGGAATTCAGCCAGAAAAACGGGGAACAAAAAAGAAACGACACGGGGGAATCAGTCTTTCCAAACACTGATCCAATTTTTTTATTTTTTAGGTTTGTTTATATACCTTTTGTTAGACATAGAGACAAATAGAAATTTTAAAGTCACATGGGGGTCAGCAGCCCTGACCTTTATCAAAATCAGGTGCTTTACATAAATATATAAAAAAAAGGTCTTAGGGGTTTTACATCATCTTTTGGCCATGAGGCCTGCTGACATTTTATGATCTTTTCTTTTTGATAACCAAAAAACTTATTTTTTCCAAGAGTATTTTTTCTTAAATCAGGCACCACCCTCTGAAGGTACCAGATAAAGTTGCATTTCTATAGGGTGAGGGTGTAGTGGGTTACAACTAAAAAAGAAATTTATTTAACCAAAGGTTAACATGATTAATTTTAAAGGTTAATACTTATTTCTCTTATATGCTAGTTATATACCAAAAAACTTATTTTTTCCAAGGGTATTTTTTCTTAAATCAGGCACCACCCTCTGAAGGTACCAGATAAAGTTGCATTTCTATAGGGTGAGGGTGTAGTGGGTTACAACTAAAAAAGAAATTTATTTAACCAAAGGTTAACATGATTAATTTTAAAGGTTAATACTTATTTCTCTTATATGCTAGTTATATTCATTATAAGGGCAGGAAATATGGAGTTTTAGCAACAAACATCAGCCCAACAAATGAAAACCCTTCACCAATGTTCCCCTTAAGATCTATTTAGTCTTAAAATAGTGATAAAGTTACATTTTTACATAACAAAGACACAGTGATTTATAACAAAATACAGTGATCTATAACAAAAAAAAATTCATTAACTCAAAAAGTCTAGTATTGCTAACATCAAAAACTACTCTATTTCCTTTTCTATATTCCAAATACATTAATATATTTCCAGGTGCCTAAGTATATGGAAAAGAAATAGAGGAAAAGAACAGAATGGGAAAGACTAGAGATCTGTTCAAGAAAATTAGAGATACCAAGGGAACATTTCATGCAAGGATGGGCTCGATAAAGGACAGAAATGGTATGGACCTAACAGAAGCAGAAGATATTAGGAAGAGGTGGCAAGAATACACAGAAGAACTGTACAAAAAAGATCTTCACGACCCAGATATCATGATGGTGTGATCACTAATCTAGAGCCAGACATCTTGGAATGTGAAGTGAAGTGGGCCATAGAAAGCATCACTACGAACAAAGCTAGTGGAGGTGATGGAATTCCAGTTGAGCTGTTTCAAATCCTGAAAGATGATACTGTGAAAGTGCTGCACTCAATCTGCCAGCAAATTTGGAAAACTCGGCAGTGGCCACAGGACTGGAAAAGGTCTGTTTTCATTCCAATTCCAAAGAAAGGCAATGCAAAAGAATGCTCCAATTACCGCACAATTGCACTCATCTCACATGCTAGTAAAGTAATGCTCAAAATCCTCCAAGCCAGGCTTCAGCAATACGTGAACCGTGAACTCCCTGATGTTCAAGCTGGCTTTAGAAAAGGCAGAGGAACCAGAGATCAAATTGCCAACATCCGCTGGATCATGGAAAAAGCAAGAGAGTTCCAGAAAAACATCTACTTCTGCTTTATTGACTATGCCAAAGCCTTTGACTGTGTGGATCACAATAAACTGTGGAAAATTCTGAAAGAGATGGGAATACCAGACCACCTAACCTGCCTCTTGAGAAATCTGTATGCAGGTCAGGAAGCAACAGTTAGGACTGGACATGGAACAACAGACTGGTTCCAAATAGGAAAAGGAGTGCGTCAAGGCTGTATATTGTCACCCTGCTTATTTAACTTATATGCAGAGTACATCATGAGAAACGCTGGACTGGAAGAAACACAAGCTGGAATCAAGATTGCTGGGAGAAATATCAATAACCTCAGATATGCAGATGACACCACCCTTATGGCAGAAAGTGAAGAGGAGCTAAAAGGCCTCTTGATGAAAGTGAAAGAGGAGAGTGAAAAAGTTGGCTTAAAGCTCAACATTCAGAAAACGAAGATCATGGCATCTGGTCCCATCACTTCATGGGAAATAGATGGGGAAACAGTGGAAACAGTGCCAGACTTTATTTTTTTGGGCTCCAAAATCACTGCTGATGGTGACTGCAGCCATGAAATTAGAAGACGCTTACTCCTTGGAAGAAAAGTTATGTCCAACCTAGATAGCATTTTCAAAAGCAGAGACATTACTTTGCCGACTAAGGTCCGTCTAGTCAAGGCTATGGTTTTTCCTGTGGTCATGTATGGATGTGAGAGTTGGACTGTGAAGAAGGCTGATCGCCGAAGAATTGATGCTTTTGAAGTGTGGTGTTGGAGAAGACTCTTGAGAGTCCCTTGGACTGCAAGGAGATCCAACCAGTCCATTCTGAAGGAGATCAACCCTGGGATTTCTTTGGAAGGAATGATGCTAAAGCTGAAACTCCAGTACTTTGGCCACTTCATGTGAAGAGTTGACTCATTGGAAAAGACTCTGATGCTGGGAGGGATTGGGGGCAGGAGGAGAAGGGGACGACCGAGGATGAGATGGCTGGATGGCATCACTGACTCGATGGATGTGAGTCTGAGTGATCTCCGAGAGATGGTGATGAACAGGGAGACCTGGCGTGCTGCGATTCATGGGGTCGCAAAGAGTCGGACACGACTGAGTGACTGAACTGAACTGAACTGAACTGAAGTATATGGAGGCCTGGTGGCAATGATTGACTCAACAATGAAAAAAGCCCTATGCTAACTAAGGTTTTTTAAAATACTCCAAACTCTCTGTGCTGTTTATGGTTGAAAGGTTGTCACACAAGCTAGTCTGCCGGCAGAGAAGTTTGACCTGAGACACCCTTGTCACACCCAGGGCAAGAAATTAGCAACAATTATTGGCACAACATATAAAAAAACTCTTCACCAATATAATTCCTAACCAACCCACTATACTAATAATTTCTAACTTCCCCCAAAAATCTGCCTTTAATAAGTCTAAAACATCTCATGCCTCTCATGGTTGGGAGGCTGTAAACAATCATGTGGCTGGACAAACCTGTACAGGCAGGCTAGATAACCTTCAGAGGAGTGCGTAAGTTAAAACACTCTTGTCATGCCCAAAAATTTTTATTGACTTGGAGCTGCACGTTTACTCCTTTTCCAAGAAAACTGGTAGGGAACAGCCCCCCATAATGTCAGAGGTGTAGGTGAGAGCATAAAACAATAAAGTAGGTAGACTCTGGTTTTGGGGGTAAATGCTCAGGAACAGGGGGTTTCCTGAGGCTCGATCTCGCCTTTGCATATGCCAAAGCCTCCTCCCTCATGACTTTTGCCATGGGCAGAATTCCTCATGCTGGCTCCCGACAGGAAGATATTAACTATTTGATGAAGCATTCTTTGTTCTAGAGAGACCATCACACAGTTCAAAAACCTTGAAAATCACAGAAGCCCATCACAAAACCACCTGATGCCAAATGATTTCTGAATTGAAGGGATGCAGTCTCTGCATGTACCCTGACCTTTATCAGCAATCTCACTCCTTGATTCCAAGACTCCTCACAAACCCCCTGGATTGGGACACACAGTTTTGAGGGTATCACCCTGCTGTGGCCCCACTTGCCTAGCAAAGTGATAAAGTCACATCAACTACACACTGGCACTTGCCTGTCAACTACTAACAGGCACTTGTCAAGAGCATTTTCCAGTGAACAACAAGGACATTTTCATCTGCCTGCACTACTGCAGTTGCTGACCTTCAACATTACCTGAAGGGAATTCAGTGTGGAGAGTGAGTCACTCTGTGCTCCAGGGAAATTGGTGGAATAGGTCTTTTCAGGAACTGATCTTGTGATCACAATCCTTGAATCGCCTCATATCTAGAAAAGCACTAAACCCCTTCATGGTAACATCAGCTCCTCATGACTAGCAGAAAACCTTTTGTAAAGTAAGTGCTTGATTGTATTGAACTCCCCCTTCACCAAAATCTTATCTATTGACTTTCCCCAACTGCCTCTTCAGAGCAGTCTCTCAAGCTATCTGAGGTGCTGTCTCCCAGTCTGCAGTTCTCATTTTGCCCCAAATAAAACTTAACTCCCAACTCTCGCATTGCACATCATTTTAGTTAACAGCTATTTTCCCTACTTCACCCAAACTCTTTCTCTGAGATTCAATTCAGTGCCAGTGTACAGAGGCTGACTTTCAATATCACTAGGACACCCAGCTGAAGTCAGAAAATTGATGAACTGGTTGTTGTTACGGGGGGGGGGAGGGGAGTCTGTAATGAAAAAGACAATAGGAAGTGTTGGTGAGGACATGGAGAAGTTGGCACATCACTGGTGGGAACGTAAATGGTGCAGCCACCTGGCAAAACAATCTGGCAGTTCCTCAAGATGTCCAACACGCTTACATATAACCCAGCAGTTCTGCTCCTGGGTGTATTTCTGAGAGAAATGAACACACAAATCTACCAAAAACGTTGTACATGAATGTTTGAGGCAGCATTATTCATAATAGCCAAAAAGTAGAAACAATCCAAGCATTCAACTGATAAAAGTAGCTTATTCATTCAATGGACTATTATTCAGAAATAAAAAGGAATGAATAACTGACACATGTAACAATATGGATGAACCTTGTAAACATTATGCACTTAAGCGAAAGAAGTCAGTTACAGAAGACCATATATTATATGATTCCATTTATACGCAGTGTCTATAGAGATAGGAAGTAGGTTAGTGGGCACCTAAGTCAGGGGATGTGGGGTGGGGGTGGGTGATGGGAAGTGACGGCTAATAGGCATGTAGTCTCTTTTGGCGATGAAAAATTGTTCTAAAATTAGATTGTGGTGATGATTGCACAACTCCAGGAAGATACAAAAACCACTGAATTATACAATACAATGGGTGAATTGTACAGTTAGATGAATTACATGTCAACAAAACTTCTTTCAAAAAGTAGTTTGCAGACTATAAAATTAAATATAAAAGTCAAATTTTAATTTAACATTATTATTAGTAGTAAAACAATATAAATATTGGGGCTCATTTCAGCCACCAGTCTTAATTATAATTTGACATTTATTTCTCAGCTGCCCTGACACTGATCAGAATTGCAGATGAAACCAACTGCTCCTTAGGAATCTGTTTCAAGTACTATGGATCTGTCTGGATGCAAGAAGGCTGTGATAAGACAACTGATGTTTAGGATCACCTGTGTATGTGGTCCCCTCCTGTTTGAACCATATTTGATGACTTAACAGTCTCTGAAAACTCTTTCCTGAGTAGGACAATGCTGCTTCACATCTCAGAAGTCAAAGCAGTGAGTTCCAGTAAAAACACTCTTCTCAAAGCCACTTGACATTAAATTTTCAGCTCAATTTCCTGAAGAATTATCAGAACCATAGAATGGAGATAGTAATCATTCTTCTAGTCACCACATAACAGGCGAGAAGGCTCACTGTTTCTAAATTCACAAGCACGAGCCTGAAACCATCTCACAATGGCTCAGCTGCTTGATGATAAAAATCTGAAGTGGGGTTAGACTGAGAAAAGGAGTGGGACAAGGTGAGCCTGGGGCACTGCTATACTGCAATCATGTGGGAAACACAGGCAAGAGACAAGAATATGGCCCATTTCATCACATTTGGCAGATACGCTTCCATTAGTAGAAGCATATCATTTTATAAAAATGAAATGCTATGGAAAATACAGTTCTGTAGCCTGTGCTTTTTACTTAGTAATATGTTATGAAAATCTATTGATAGCATTTAAAAGGAGTCTGATTGTTGCAATGTATCCCTTCACATAATGATACCTTCATTTTACCAATCTTGCCTAGTTAGCTATTTAAGACTTCAGTTGGGTTTGGTCATTTTCTATGATAAACAAGTCTTCAGTGGAGCCCCAATATTCATGCTCCCAATGGTCCCTGCTGTCTTCTGGGGGCTGTTTTTACACCATAGGAAGAAGGGCACAATTCTTCTTCTAATGCTTAGCTGAAATAAAATTTTATTCCGGAATTTTGGGGAACTAGTCAGGAATTCAGGCAAGATGTCTAAGAAATAGACACAGAAGGACGTTTACCAAAAGCCAAACATGTTTCAGACATTTTATAAAAGGTCACGTCCCAACTCCTTACTTTATAGAGGGGGATACTGAGATCCAGAGTAAACCACAGAGCTTCTTGCTTTATCTGACACTGAAACTCAAGGAAGCATGAATGTGTGAAAGCCATGGGCAGGGGGGAGACTGCCGGAGGCCCAAGGGCTTAAGGCAGCTGTGGCCGAGTCATAGCCCTGTGACTCTCCTGGAGATGCTGGGACCCCTGGAGGGCTCTGCCCCACTCCCAGACGGGCCCTGCAACGTGTTTGTATGCTTGTGTATGTGAGGAAGTGTTTCTAAATTAATTTTTTTAAGAAGAGTCCTCATCATTGTTTCTGCACCAACTTCCATAAACTTCACAGAGGTGCTGGAGTTGATACTGTTTACAGTGGGGGGCGGGGGAGGGGGAAAGGCCTGAGACTGGGGCTGCAGAAAAGTGAAAAGTGAAAGTGAAAGTCGCTCAGTCATGTCCAACTCTTTGTGACCCAACCAAGGGATCTCTGTGTTCACCCTTCTGGTCTAGATCACAATCTTTTCTGTCCTGGCCTACTCAGCAAAGGGCCTGCAAACATTCAAGTTCTGTCTTGTTACACACTCTCCTGGTGGCTCACAGCCAGCTGTGAGGACAGACTCCACACACTTTTTTTTTTTTTTACTTTATTTTACTTTACAATATCGTATTGGTTTTGCCATACATTGACATGCTGCCACCAGAACCCTTTTTCTAAGGGAGCTGGGCTACTATGCCTGAATCCCATAGTAAATGAAGGGTTGAGAAGAAAAAAATTTTTAATATCACATTACCAAAATTCCTGGCTCCCAGATGGCTGATGCTCATAGGTAAGGTCAATCCAGATAACAGTCCTGGAGGTCTGTTCTCTTAAGCAACACAGACATCTCTATGATGCTCCTTAACTGGCCGTGAAAAATTGCCCTTTTAGCTTCTTATAGTGAGAGATTGTCATCAATTGTTTGAGAAGATGTTAGGTTCTGCTTTGGAAAGATTTCTGAATTCAAATGAAAATAATTACAATTGATCCAATCGATTGTACAATTGAAATAAACAGAGATTTCATGTTTAACCACGTAGACTAAAAAAAGACGTACAACTTGGGAGTTGTGAGCTAAGTTTTATTTGGGGCAAAATGAGGACCACAGCCCAGGAGGCAGCGTCTCAGATAGCTCTGAGAGACTGCTCCAAAGAGTAAGTGGGGGAAAGACAATATATAAGGTTTTGGTGAAGAGGGAGTTCAATACCATGAAACACTCATTTTACAAAAGGTTTTTTGTTAGTCATGAGGATCTGATGTCACCATGAAGGGATTTAGTGCTTCTCTAGATTTGAGGAGATGCAAGGATTGGGATGGACACACAGACATCACCAGATGGTCAACACCGAAATCAGATTGATTGCATTCTTTGCAGCCAAAGATGGAGAAGCTCTATACAGTCAGCAAAATCAAGACTGGGAGCTGACTGTGGCCCAGTCATGAACTCCTTATTGCCAAATTCAGACTCAAATTGAAGAAAGTGGACAAAACCACTAGACCATTCAGGTATGACCTAAATAAAATCCCTTATGATTATACAGTGGAAGTGAGAAATAGATTTAAGGGCTTAGATCTGATAGATAGAGTGCCTGATGGACTAAGGAATGAGGTTCATGACATTGTACAGGAGACAGGGATCAAGACCATCTCCATGGAAAAGAAATGCAAAAAAGCAAAATGGCTGTCTGGGGAGGCCTTACAAATAACTGTGAAAAGAAGAGAGGAAAAAAAAAAAAGGAGAAAAGGAAACAGATAAGCATCTGAATGCAGAGTTCCAAAGAATAGCAAGAAGAGATAAGAAAGCCTTCTTCAGAGATCAATGCAAAGAAATAGAGGAAAAGAACAGAATGGGAAAGACTAGAGATCTCTTCAAGAAAATTAGAGATACCAAGGGAACATTTCATGGAAAGATGGGCTCAATAAAGGACAGAAATGGTCTGGACCTAACAGAAGCAGAAGATATGAAGAAGAGGTGGCAAGAATACACGGAAGAACTGTACAAAAAATAACTTCATGACCCAGATAATCACGATGGTGTGATCACTCATCTAGAGCCAGACATCCTGGAATGTGAAGTCAAGTGGACCTTAGAAAGAATCACTATGAACAAAACTAGTGGAGGTGATGGCATTCCAGTGGAGCTATTTCAAATCCTGGAAGACGATGCTGTGAAAGTGCTACACTCAATATGCCAGCAAATTTGGAAAAGTCAGCAGTGGCCACAGGACAGGAAAAGGTCAGTTTTCATTCCAATCCCAAAGAAAGGCAATGCCAAAGAATGCTCAAACTACTGCACAATTGCACTCATCTCACACAGTAGTAAAGTCATGCCCAAAATTCTCCAAGCCACGCTTCAGCAATATGTGAACCATGAACTTCCTGATGTTCAAGCTGGTTTTAGAAAAGGCAGAGGAACCAGAGATCAAATGGCCAACATCCACTGGATCATCAAAAAAGCAAGAGAGTTCCAGAAAAACACCTATTTCTGCTTTATTGACTATGCCAAAGCCTTTGTCTGTGTGGATCACAATAAACTTGGAAAATTCTGAAAGAGATGTGAGTACCAGACCACCTGATCTGCCTCTTGAGAAATCTGTATGCAGGTCAGGAAGCAATGGTTAGAACTGGACATGGAACAACAGACTGGTTCCAAATAGGAAAAGGAGTACGTCAAGGCTGTATATTGTCACCCTGCTTATTAAGCCCATCATGAGAAACGCTGGACTGTGGTATTGGAGAAGACTCTTGAGAGTCACTTGGACTGCAAGGAGATCGAACCAATCCATTCTGAAGGAGATCAGCCCTGGGATTTCTTTGAAGGAATGATGGTAAAGCTGAAACTCCAGTACTCTGGCTGCTGCTGCTGCTGCTAAGTCGCTTCAGTCGTGTCCGACTCTATGCGATCCCACAAATGGCAGCCCATTGGGCTCTGCCATCCCTGGGATTCTCCAGGCAAGAACACTGGAGTGGGTTGCCATTTCTTTCTCCAATGCATCAAAGTGAAAAGTGAAAGTGAAGTCGCTCAGTCGTGTCTGACTCAGCGACCCCATGGACTGCAGCCTACCAGGCTCCTCCGTCCATGGGATTTTCCAGGCAAGAGTACTGGAGCGGGGTGCCATTGCCTTCTCCGAGTACTCTGGCTACCTCATGCAAAGCGTTGACTCATTGGAAAAGACTCTGGTGCTGGGAGGGATTGGGGGCAGGAGGAGAAGTGGACGACAGAGGATGAGATCGCTGAATGGCATCACTGACTTGATGAACATGAGTTTGAGTGAACTCCGGGAGTTGGTGATGGACAGGGAGGCCTGGTGTGCTGTGATTCATGGGATCGCAGAGTTGGACACGACAGAGCGACTGAACTGAAGAATTGAGATCATAAAATCTATTCCTAAAAACATCCAACTATCTAAAGACCCATCCCACCAGACTCCCTGGAGCACAGAGCACCTCACTCCACCCTGAACTCCCTCAGAGGGTGTTGAAAGCCCACAGCTATAGCAGCATGGGTTTCAGTCTCCATAGAGGCAGATGGCAAATGCCTTTGAGGTTCAGTCGTTGGTAATGCTCTTGGTAAGTGCCAATTTGTAGTTGACAAACCATATGCTTTCCCTACGTTTTACGACTGATGTAATTCCACCAACCTTCACAGTTTCAGCTCACACTATTGTGTGACAGAGCCTGAGACCACCAATCCTCTGCAGGCAGTGTTTCTCTCCTTGCATCTGCAGGGTGTGTACAGGGCTGTCTTCCAAGGGAGCTGGTTTCAGGGTGCAGGTGGAGGGAGGAAGCCAGGGCTTCCCAGGACCACAGCACAGCCTGGAAAGTCAGGTCTGATCCCTGCTTTCACAGATGGGCCATGAGTGGGCACTCAGCAAGGGGATTTCCCTGAGGTTACCCAGCTCTCAGGACCAGAGCTAAACAATTAAGTTTTAATGAGCCTGACTACAAAGCCCACATACATCCACTCTCTTACAGCTAATTAGAGAAACCTAAGGACAGAATCAAGAGATGGGAATACCAGACCACCTAACCTGCCTCTTGAGAAATCTGTATGCAGGTCAGGAAGCAACAGTTAGAACTGGACATGGAACAACAGACTGGTTCCAAATAGGAAAAGAAGTACATCAAGGCTGTATATTGTCACCCTGCTTATTGAACTTCTATGCAGAGTACATCATGAGAAATGCTGGACTGGAAGAAACACAAGCTGGAATCAAGATTGCCAGGAGAAATATCAATAACCTCAGATATGCAGATGACACCACCCTTATGGCAGAAAGTGAAGAGGAGCTAAAAAGCCTCTTGATGAAAGTGAAAGAGGAGAGCAAAAAAGTTGGCTTAAAGCTCAACATTCAGAAAACGAAGATCATGGCATCTGGTCCCATCACTTCATGGGAAATAGATGGGGAAACAATGGAAACAGTGGCTGACTTTATTTTTTGGGGCTCAAAAATCACTGCAGATGGTGACTGCAGCCCTGAAATTAAAAGATGCTTATTCCTTGGAAGAAAAGTTATGACCAACCTAGATAGTATTTTCAAAAGCAGAGATATTACTTTGCTGACTAAGGTCCATCTAGTCAAGGCTATGGTTTTTCCTGTGGTCATGTATGGATGTGAGAGTTGGACTGTGAAGAAGGCTGAACGCCGAAGAATTGATGCTTTTGAACTGTGGTGTTGGAGAAGACTCTTGAGAGTCCCTTGGACTGCAAGGAGATCCAACCAGTCCATTCTGAAGGATCAACCCTGGGATTTCTTTGGCAGGAATGATGCTAAAGCTGAAACTCCAGTATTTTGGCCACCTCATGTGAAGAGTTGACTCATTGGAAAAGACTCTGATGCTGGGAGGGATTGGGGGCAGGAGGAGAAGGGGACGACCGAGGATGAGATGGCTGGATGGGATCACTGACTCGATGGACGTGAGTCTGAGTGAACTCCGGTAGATGGTGATGAACAGGGAGGCCTGACGTGCTGCGATTCATGGGGTCACAAAGAGTCGGACACGACTGAGCGACTGAACTGAACTGAACTGAAGGACAGAATCAAATCTGACTTTTGGAACTTTCTCCTTCTCCTCCCCAAACACTGAGACCCACCACTCCAAGCCACTGGCCACACTCACCATCGTTACTAGATAGTGTGACCTGCCACCCACAACCCAGCTCTACTCAGGAGTCACCCCATCTGAGGCTTCCCACATTCTCCATGGTCCCCTCCTCCCACAACAGTTTATTCAAACTTCTTTGATGGAATTGATCCCATTATAAAGAAATCCTTGTCACTGGACTGTTGATTTTGTGGGGACTGGTGAGGTTTTCTGTCATCAGAGTGTAGCCAGCTCCTGACATGGAGCTCAAAGAGGTTATGGAGTGAGTGTTATAGAAAGTTTAGAGTCTCTGTACACAGGTGCCAAATCAAATTCGATTTTTAGGTGAAGTAGAAAAGGGGAACACACCAGGTTTCTGCCTTGAAAATCTATGTGTCACAACTCCAGAGAACTTGATGAGGGCTTTTATACCAGAGGGTCCAAGGTGGGGGTCTCTGACAAGATTAGGGTGTGAACAAGGCCTGTAGACCCTCAACCTCAGGTGGTTGATCTTCTAATCTTGATGAGCTTCTCTGGTCAATTTAATCTTGCATCAGGTGATTTCTTGGCTGCTTCTCCTTTGATTAGCAACTATTCAAATTCACTCTTTGGAACTCAGGGAAGATCACAATGATCATCATGGCTGCAGTCTTGCCTACAAAAAATGGGGAGCAGAAAGGCTTCTGTGCCTGGGAACCCCACAGAGCCTCACTTGGTTCCCTGCTTGTGGATTGGAGAGCCCCTGCCTGGTTTGACCCCAGCCTTCCTGTCATTGGCCTCCCACTCAGCCTTCCTGAAGAATTCAGCCAGCCTCTCAGGGGCCACATCCGGCCCCAGCCCAGACAAGCCTTCAACTTTCTTTTCCACACTTGCCCAGGTTTTGAGGTCCCACCTTCCCAAGCTGATGCTCTTCCTGCTGCCTTGGCTCTTGCCTTCCACCTCTATGTCCTGGGTTCCCTGAAGCACCAGGAAGAACTCTGATTTCAGGCTTATAGACATCACTGTTTGAGGTCTCCGAGGGAAAGCTCCTTTCACAAACTAACTTCAAATAACAGCTACCCTCTCAGGGAAACAATGAAACCTTTCCAAGTGGGTTTCCCCATCTGTGTGCTGTCCAACACAATGCCACTAAGAAACAGAGCTGCAGGAGAATTCCATGGAAAGAGTTTACAATGTAATGTCATTACAGAAGAGCGTGTTACACACACTACAGCAAATGAAGTATGGTCACGCCTCTGTACACACACGCATGCAAGCATACATACACTCAATAATGCTTGGAAAGTAACTACTCCAAAGCTTAGTCACGGTTACTTCTTAGTGGTGGGATTTCAGTTCATATTTCACTTCTTAAAAACCATAGTTGTTCAAAGGATAGATTTATCGAGTCCTTCTCTCAATAACATTTTTTAAAAATGTTTGTAAAACATGTTATTTTGTAGTAAGACAGAAATTGTAATGAGATATAATATAAAGTTACTTTTCAAATACCAAATGTATACATTCAAATTCCAAAAGTATACATTTTATAGATATTAAAACTGACAGTGTTAAACAAGACTTGCTATCACATTAGGATCTAAACCAGATACCCAAATATACACCTATGACTCGACTCTATTCCCAGAAGCAGAAGGCAAGAGATCAGGTTGTGTGAGTCATGTGGTTGCAGAGTGGAAGAGGAAGGAAAGAGGAATGTCTACTGGATAAATCGCTGCCACAGCCCCCTCTGGGGCAGCCCCCACCCCAGGGCTTACACCGTGCTGCGCAGGAGGCTCTGTGTGGCAGCAACCGCTACTGAGGGCTCCTTGAAGAGCACCCCCTAGTGGCAGGGGTCACTCTGGCCCTCCATCTCCCAATTTCTTGGGATGGGCCCCCTGACCTGGCACACAGGGCGGCAGGAGAGCTCAGCCCCTACCATGCTCTGTGGTGTCTGCCCCACCCAGAGGACACATCCAGGCTGCACCAGACTGAACTAGCCTGCAGTCCATGGCCTTGCCCTGCCCTCAGCTGTTTGCTCTTGCATAGGCTCCCCCATCCCCACCCAGGGAGCTTGGGGCACTGCAGAACCCTGCTCCTTCAGCTGTACTCCCTCATCTCTGTCAGGGTGCCCCCAGCCCGAATGGGCCTGGGCTTACAGGGACCACCCTATTGCCGCCCCTCCCAGCAGGAGGCTCCAGCCTTGAGAGGTAACTCCTTTAGAGGCACACACTTTTTGCTCAGTGGGAAGAAGGGGATCCCCTCTTAACTGACGCACTAGGTTTGCACAAGGCCGCCACCACAGGCTTTTCCCTGCCTGCTCCCTTCTCTGCCTCTGGCCTTGAGGGAGTGGGTCAGGGGGAGGGAGGCCGTCCTCGGTGGCTCCCCCAGGGTCCTGTGCCCTGTTTGTCTTCAGCTCTAGGCATTTGACTCCAGTCTCAGGAGAAGGGAAAGCGGCCCAGCCAACTGTCCCTGGGGCCGGGGAAGCCCAGTGAGAGATTCTGGGAAAACACTGGGGACCCTGAGGTCCTGAGTGTCCCAGACAGAGGAGGGGGAGGAGTGGCCTCAAGGAGAAGGTCAGTGCTGGAGGGGGGAAAACCACAGTCCCCCGTGTTGTCTAGGGTATCCGTAAATGTCCCCACCTTTTTTCTGTGCCTCTTGTCCAGGAGGTGGCCTGTCTCAAAGAGGGCACACAGGTGACCCAAGGGCTGCGCTTCACAGATGAAGACAACCCTGCCAAGGATGCTGATTTCTGAGCCCAGGGCCTACCCTCAGCAGGAATAGCAAATCGATGTTCCAAAGTCAGAGACTCAAGCCGCCTGACTCCTTGGCCATCCCCACCCCCACCTCATCCCCCCAGCCCCTTGGAAAAGAGTTATGTCCAGAAAGAGTGTAAATTGCTTTGAAAGTCCAAGAAGTGTATTAATAACCTTATAGTGCTCCCTGGAGCTATATAAATGTTAAGTAGAACAGAAATTACTCTGCAGGATCCTCTCACCCGAAAGATCAGACATAGCTTCTTTTGATAAGTCATCAACACGACTTTTAAAATAAAGCAGCCTCAGCCCTTTCAGTTCTGACCACAAGACAAAGTGTATTGAACCAAAGGTTAAAAGCTCCAGCTGATGCAGGGCTTTCTCTGGCTTGTCCCTCGTCTAGATCCTCAGTGGGAAGGATGAATTTTGCATTCATTCATATTGCAATGAATGAAGATGAGCCCTGGGCTGCCTTTGGTGAGGGGGTCGTCACTGTAATTGTTTTTGAGGTGGTTGTTGTGGTTGTTGGCACTGGTATTCATCCCCTCACCCATTCCTGGATGAAGAGCCCAGAAGTGAATTTACATTTTTGATTTGAAATGCCAAATGGGCAAATAATATATAACTCTCACTCACTCACATTGTCTCTCAGAATAAATTGGAACGTGCAAGTTTCAATTAAGTTTCCTGTGACCTTATGTTGACTAAATATAAGGGTTTTCTTTTCCCAGCTTTAGTGGGTCATATGTAGTCAGTCCTTAAGATGGTTGTGTGCACTTTATTAAAGGGATTTCTATTTTGTTCACTGTGTTGCAATGCCCCTCCCACCCCCACCTACTCCAGCAGCCTGTAGAGCAGACAGGAGTCTGCACAGAGTCCTTTTTCC
This sequence comes from Cephalophus harveyi, assembly GCA_006410635.1. Taxonomy (NCBI): domain Eukaryota; kingdom Metazoa; phylum Chordata; class Mammalia; order Artiodactyla; family Bovidae; genus Cephalophus; species Cephalophus harveyi. The sequence goes on from SJYT01044978.1 coordinate 21,622, forward strand.
CCTGGATTTCTTGTGCTCTTGATCTGGTGTTCCTCTTAATACCTCATCTCCTTCATTTTCACCTTAATTAATCCTCCATCTCTTGCCTCATAGTCCCTGTGTCCTTCCTCATATTCCCGTGGGGTCACATGGTGAAAGCCTAGCTGTTACCATGGCTCCAAGCTGTGCTTTCTCTCTGGTGCCCTTTTGGTGCCTCATTCTAAGTCTGGAGTCTTTACAATGATATCAGACTCTTCATAGTCAAAATGGAATTTCCTTCTTATCTCTTTTTTTCCATTCATCTCTCTCTCCTGAATTCTATCCTGAATGGTAATTGTAATATCTTTAAACTTCATAAACTTAAAGGAAAGGAAATTTGAAACCGCTTACCTAGTCTTGCTAATGGCTCCAAAAATCGAAGATGTGATAAAAAAAAAAAAAATGCTACCTGAGGCTTAAATCTGACAAACAAGAAAAAATGGGTCAATGAAATGGAAATAGCAAGAATCTTAAAAGGATGTGACCATCTAACTTTTAACTAAAATAGTGCTGTTATTGATTTCATAAAATAAACATTGAGTCATTATTAAAAATTTAGGTAATAAAGAAAAATAGAAGAAAATAATGAATTACTCAAAATCATAATGCCCAGTAATAATCAGCATTAACATTTGGTGACATCACCACATACACCTCTTTTTGCTTATACAAAAACACAGTTTGATGGATAGATAGACAGGTGGATAGATGGTTTGAAGATGCTGTTCCCAAGATGTTAGTTCCTTAAATATCTCAAAAATGACTACAAAAATTATTTTTAAAGTTAGTCATTTTTTTAAACCAAATGTTTCAGTTTCAGAGAATATTGATTACGTGCTATGAGAAATAAGACATCCAGTATTCTTCAGCTTCTCTGCAACGCCCCTTGCCCTGCCCTTCCAAGATTTGTTCTCTGCATTATCATTACTTGCAGAGGCCTCATGACACATGTTCTGATGTGCAATTCTGACCTACCTTCCCACCCCCACTCCAGTTGCTTAATCTTTTTGCTTAATTAAGCAGCTTAACTGAATGAATTCAGCAGTCAGGATCAGGGTTTGCCTGGTGACCACAACTTTTCCATTTTAAATTCTTAACTTTGGTTCACCTCTCAAGGTGCTGACTTTTATTACTAGGAAGGTTTCAATCGAGAAGCTCATGTGGGCCTCATACTCTCAGTGTTTTACATTTGTGAATGCCCACCTGCTGTCTCTATATGTAAACAACTTCTAGAACAGTGTTCAAAATAGCTCTTTCCTTTAGAATTCTGTGGATGTTGTTCCATTTCCTGTCTATGCTCTCCTTTTAAAATGTTTATGTTCTTAAGTTCACATGTAGTTTGAAACACTCATGAGGAAGAAGATGTTTCTGGTTTAAGGATTATGTTTCCCTCCAGGCTGGATTCTTCTTCTGTATTTTGAATGCAGTATAAACACCCTTCTTTTTAATTTTGTGTGTATGGTGGGGGTGTGTGTGCAGAGTTGCCAGACCATTTCTTTTCATCTTGCTCATGCTGAACAAGAAGAGTTCTGTCTAGACCTTCTAATTTTTTGGTACATTAAACGTGAATTTTCCTTAGTACATGCCTCACCTTATCTGGAACCAGTTTGTTCCTTCTTCCCCGCAGAGTCACAATTTCTGGATTGAGTATTGTTTTCTACCCACTTTCTGAAGCCTGAGAGAACAGGAGTGGGGGAAGGGGGAGGCTGCTACTGGGGAACAGAGACTCTACTCTCTTTCAACATCTCATGAAATGCCCTGTATTAAACGCCCACTTCATTAAGTTAGAGATGTGTCCCATATCTATGAGCTCTGCTCATCTCTTCTACTCCACCCAGGTCACTGCAAAGTTTTTAAGCTCTGGCTGTCTGCTCATATCATTTTCATGTGTTAAATGATGAGAACGTTAGGCATTTCAGACTAGTTGTATCTTCATACGTTCAACAAACATTTATTAGGTATCTTCCACTGTAAAAAGACTCCAAAGTGCATGACAGAGGGTCTGTAGCTTCTCTATTGCCTTCAATCCTAACCCCCTCTTCCCTTTTCCCCCTATATCCCCCACTCTGTGGACCTTGACTGACCAACAAACTACAAGACTTGCAAAAACAGTTCTTAAAAGTACTGTTCTAACAGGTACCAGGATGGGACCACCCAATCCTGAGCAAGATGCAGGAAAACCAAGGCAGCTGCCAAAGGGCAAGTTTCACAGCAGTGAAAGACAGAAATTTTTACCTGACCCAACAGCCATGCGTGGCAGCCTGTCCTTCCCTCACTGCACAGAGCTCCAGCCCTGCCAGGCCTGGAGAATTACATCCGTGACCTAACATGTACCCACTGAATAAAGCCTTTGACCTCCACTACAGTCCCTTGAATTATTTTCTTTGGACAACTTGTGGGAGTCCCAGTGTCGGGCACTGGACATGCAAATGTGTACAAGACATACGCTAGGTGAGGAATACAAACATCAGTGAATAAATATAATACAGAAACAAGGACATAAGCCTTTCCCTTTCTTTGAGAGTTACTATATGAATAAGCCAAATAATCAGGAAAATGTGACATCTTCACAAAATAATTTCCAAAACTCACAAACCACACAGGGAAAGACCTCAGAGGCAAGGCCTGGGATGCAGCTGGAATCTGGACCATCCATGGGCTAAGTCTAAGGCATCAATATGTCCAGGCAAGGTCCCTGGAAATGCTCCTGAATTCTGTAAGATGGTGTTTCCTCTTCATTAGAAGAGAAAACACGATCCCTGTTTCTGTCATACACGGAGCACACCGTGAGAGAGTTTCTCTACTGAAACAGCATTTCTTCCCAAGGTATCTTACTGAAATGTCCTCAGAAAGGCAGTAACATGCTCCTTGGTAGGTCAACGGTCAACCTTGCAGAGAGTCTGCCACAGCGGTACATGCCACAGTGCTCCTTAGAGGAATTATGTACTAAGCAAGAGAATGAGACAAGGTTGATCCTTCTGAAGCCCCATGAGAATCCCCCCAGCTTATTTATAAGTTGACTGGTTTGTTTTGATGGATGGTTGTGCCAGCTGTTGCTCACTTGATGTGACTTGATCTCAGCTCACAAATCTGTTGAGATTTGCCAACAGGACTGATTGGCTCACAAGAGGAACAGAGTCTGATTGTGTTTCTGTTGCCATTGATCTCAGTAGACAGAAGCCCTGAACAGGTTTAGAGGTGCAGTGGCTTTGGGCAAAGGAGCAGAATCTGATTTTCTTGTATAATAAGAAAATAAGCAAAATTTTACCCAAACCAACTCCCAACAAGCTCAAAGGAGAAGGAGCTATAACTGCTGAAAGAGAGGCTTAGAATTCAGTGACACAATTAGTGAGTGCTCCAGTGGAGAGCAGGCAGGCACAGAGTCTGCTTTTCTCTGGCAGGGTAAGAACTTTGGCTCAATTCCTTTCTGTGCAAGAAAGAATGGCAGTTATCTTGGAAACTTTCAGAATAGCTGTGCTAACTAATCTGCTGATACTGGTTTCAGATTGAAAGAAAGAGAACTTAAACACAGGAGTGGAATTAAGACCAGCTGGTGTTTAGAGCTCAGCTGACTTCCATTCAAAACTAAATAATAGCTTGTCCTCCTGCCTTTCAAATGCCATATAACCCACATACGTGAGGTTCCCTGATCACAAAATGAGCCCTACACAGGGAGCCCACTCATAGAAGCTTCCTACAAATAGCTGCCTACTGTCATTTCTCCAAGTCCTTGCAAAATATTATTTATGGTGACAAGCAGCAAAAAGGAGGACTTCAATCATAGACATGTGTTGTGGGGGGTACTCACACCATCGTGGGGTTTTTACATAGTTTGTCAACACCCAAGGCAGACCCTGTGCTGTGCTTAATCAATCATCATGTCTGACTCTTTGTGACCCCATGGACAGCAGCCCACTAGGCTCCTCTGTCCCTGGGATTCTCCAGGCAAGAATACTGGAGTGGGTTGCCATTTCCTTCTCCAATGCATGAAAGTGAAAAGTGAAAGTGAAGTCGCTCAGTCGTGCCTGACTCTTAGTGACCCCATGGACTGCAGCCTACTAGGCTCCTTCATCCATGGGATTTTCCAGGCAAGAGTACTGGAGTGGGGTGCCATTGCCTTCTCCAAGAGAGACCCTGCAGTTCCTCAATTTATTCCAGACATTGAACAGAAACTCACCAACCAGTTTAAGCAAAGGAGGCAGGGGTGTCCTTGTGAAAACAAAGAAAGGGTTCACTGGGGGCCTACTAATATCAAGACCATAGGGGTGTCCACATCCCCATCAACCCTATGAATATAAATGACATTATATGGGGCATTCACAGCACTTTGGAGTGTGGGGGAGTTCTGCATGCTGTCTATGACTCGAGATCCAACAGCTGTGGTGGGAAGGAGGAGAGAGATGTGAAGAAGTCCTGTGTTTGGTGTAGAAGGATGAGCATCGCATCTCTGAAAGGAGAAGATGGCTGATCTCTTTATGAGCTCTAGGGAGGGTAGTAAGTGGCAGTGGAATCAGCTTGGAAATCTATCTGTAAACTCAGAGATGCTCCAGTGTTCACTCTTCTCCTGGTGGAATATCGCTTTTATAGGCAATATTCATTCAAAAGTGCATTCTCTAATGTTGATATTTGGCAGAAAACAAAAATTCTGTAAAGCAATTATTCTTCAACTAAAAAAAATGATTTTTTTTTGAAAAAAGTACATTCTCCTAGACCTCTCTTTTTTTCCCTCTTTTTTCTCTTAGACCTCTTGCTTTCTTATCTTCTTTACTTCTCTGTTTCTCACTGTTGAAAATTAGTGTTTAGTTTTGAAGGAGACACCAGAAAATATAATGTCATTCCTGTTCTTAATCTTCCTACAACCTGGTTTGGGAATCAAGAGGATTATCCAAGTGAATGCATGATTGAGTAGTCAGTTTGGGGATTCAGATGGAAGTGCTACCAAATATTAGAGAAGGAAGAGGTCACCAGAAATTTGGCTAGAGAAATCAGATCACTTTAACATCACACCCATTTAGCGATCAATTTACATATGACAGGGACTCTGCAATGTAATTTTTTTTTAATGTAAATCTTCCCAACAACATCTGGAGATAACTATTATGATCCTCCTTTTAAAGAAAAGAATATTGAAGCACACAGAGTAGAACTTATCTTGGGCAAGACAGATTTGCTTAGATAAGAGAGAAAGTGGTCACTTCTAGTGGGGAAATGTCTGAGCACTGCACTTACATGCACATGTGCCCACATAGGCAGTCAAACCCCCAGGAATCCAGGGCACTAGACTAGCAGGCCAGCTTGGTCCTGGGTTAGGACATGGGGCCCTGTTAGAGGGAATCAGAGCAAAGGAGCCGGATAGTTAATCCTCAGCCAAAGATCCCCAGGGACTGCTAAGGGATGAACTGGAACACAAAGTTCAGTTAATAAAACCAATGTGTTAAAAAAAAAAAAACAAGAGAAGAGACAGAAACTGGATATAAGACAAAATGGATCAGAGAGAACTGGAATGACGCAGGGGTAAGGTATGAGCAAGAGATTCTACAGTGAAGCTTTTCAAATGGCATGGAGGGGTGAATGCTCACAGGATAGGTCACTGGGGAGCAGTCTGCTTGTCTTGAATATGAAGATGGTCAGAGGGACCCAACAGAGACCAAGACATAAGACCAAACTGGACCTGGCTGCAAACAGAATAGCCTACATGAGGCAATGTGTGTCCACCAGGTGTGATGTCATAAAGGCAAAGGCAAGGCCAGGTCAGGAGGAGCTTTGAACACTAAGAGTTTGGACCCAAAGCACACAGCTATCAGAAGCCAATGGAGAGAAATAAGGTTTTAATTTCTCAACTTAGAAAAAAAAAAAATCCCACACCTATATTTTTGATAAAGTAACCCCCAAATGTGAAAAAATTGCTAATACTTTCAGAATCGTTTGCTTTGCAATTTGATCAGTGACCATGAGACAGACCATTTATAGGCATCAAAATCCAGTTTCAATGTGACTTGCTTCTCCAAGGATTAGAGACAGTCAAGGTTTGATATTCAGATGAGACTTCCACAGCTAATTACTGTCACTCTAAAAGTAATTGACTCTCAAGTGGATAAAACTCCATATGTTTTCCAGTAGGAATTTAAATTGTCAGATTCTCTACTTGTATACAGAGAAGGCACCCCACTCCAGTACTCTTGCCTGGAAAATCCCACGGGCAGAGGAGCCTGGTGGGCTGCAGTCCATGAGGTCACTAAGAGTCTGACATGACTGAGTGACTTCACTTTCACTTTTCACTTTCATGCATTGGAGAAGGAAATGGCAACCTATTCAGTGTTCTTGCCTGGAGAATCCCAGGGATGGTGGAGCCTGGTGGGCTGCTGCCTATGGGGTCGCAAAGAGTCGGACATGACTGAAGTGACTTAGTAGCAGTAGCAGCTACTTGTATAGTCACTCAGAAACTACTCGTTTCTAGTTCCATAATGCCAGCTCTACTATTATGAACCAACATCCTATCCCTTCGTCCACACAGATACACTCAATGTAAAATATAGAAAATAGTAAATATATTATATTCAGGTTCTGGATGAAAAATTCCAGAAAGAAAGACTGTGTCTCTCAACCACATAACTGATGCTGCTGAGAGCTTGTAGCTACATATTTTACAGAGTCACAGAGACCTTCTGTTCTGGGTCTCCTTCCAGAGCATTCAAGGGTGTTAAGATTCATGCCTTTGACCAGAAGAGTTTGTATTGTGAGAGATGTCCATGTTGGCTTACTGGAGGAAGAAATACTGCTTTGCTTCCTTTCTCCCCCAAAAGAAGAAAGTAGAAATGTGGGCTTCATGATTGGCTAAGGCTCATATGGCCATTAAACACAGCACTAACAAAGTCTTCATGGCACTGTACTTCATAGCAGCCTCCTCCCTACACACAGTTCTCTTTGTTTTTCCCGTTGAAGCATTTCTTAAAATGTAGGCTTTCTGAAAATCTATTTTCTCACCACTTCCTTATGTCTTAATCTGTTCAGTCAGACTTTTGGCCATGATTCAATTGTGCCATGAAACTAACTAGCAACCTGTGGTCACTGTGTCCCTATGCCCTCCCCCTCCTTCTACTCCCCCTACCCCGCTTCCCACTTCTCCTCCCCTTCTCCTCCCCACCGTCCTCCCGCTCCCCCTCCTCTCTCCTCTCTCTGCAGCATTTGTCACTGCTCACTGCTTCTCCCTTGAGAAGCTCTCTCCTCTCCCAGTTTCCTGTACCCTCCCCTCCCATTACCTTTGGTGCTTCTTACTATTCTCCATCCCACCATCCAAGTCTACTTTATGACCTTCTTCCTTCTCCTGTCCTCATAATCACCCTGAAGTGATCTCCTTGTCCTTCTCTTCTCACCCAACTTTCATTCTCTGAGTGATTTAATTCCTGCTCATGCCTACAGTTACTTCCTTCNCCCCCATTCCCTTTGGTGCTTCTTACTATTCTCCATCCCACCATCCAAATCTACTTTATGACCTTCTTCCTTCTCCTGTCCTCATAATCACCCTGAAGTGATCTCCTTGTCCTTCTCTTCTCACCCAACTTTCATTCTCTGAGTGATTTAATTCCTGCTCATGCCTACAGTTACTTCCTTCCACAAGGATCTCTCCTGAATCAACACTACTCGCCGTCCCCACTTGCAGCAGCTTCCTACTTCCTGACTGACTGCCACATGCCTTGATGTGATCACCTGTGGAGCCTCACACTGGTGACTCCCAGCATGGACCCGATTATTACCCCTGTAGAGCCTCACACTGCTCACACCCAGCTTGGACCTGATTACAACCCATGCGGAGCCTCACACTGGTGACATCCAGGGTGGACCTGATTATAACCCATGCGGAGCCTCACACTGGTGACTCCCAGGGTGGACCTGATTATAACCCATGCGGAGCCTCACACTGGTGACTCCCAGGGTGGACCTGACTGTAACGCCTGTGGAGCCTCACACTGGTGACTCCCAGGGTGGACCTGACTGTAACGCCTGTGGAGCCTCACACTGGTGACATCCAGGGTGGACCTGATTATAACCTCTGTGGAGCCTCACACTAGTGACATCCAGGGTGGACCTGATTGCAATGCCTGTGGAGCCTCACACTGATGACTCCCAGCTTGGACATGATTACAACCCCTGTGGAGCCTCACGCTGGTGACACCCAGCTTGGACATGATTACAACGCCTGTGGAGCCTCACACTGGTGACATCCGGCTTGGACCTGATTGCAACGCCTGTGGAGCCTCACACTGGTGATATCCAGGGTGGACCTGATTGCAACGCCTGTGGAGCCTCACACTGATGACTCCCAGCTTGGACCTGATTACAACGCCTGTGGAGCCTCACGCTGGTGACTCCCAGCTAGGACCTGATTACAACCCCTGTGGAGCCTCACGCTGGTGACTCCCAGCTAGGACCTGATTAGAACGCACACAGTAAGCTCACCTTTGGAGGAAAAAGGGCCCTTCCACAGCAAGCATGGCGTGAGGGTTCGGAAGATGGGTCAGCTTGGACAGGGGTCTTCCTCAAGGAGAATGGGCACTCTTAAATAGGATCAAGGCCAGCACAGAAGACTCAGGTATGATCCAGACCTGGATTCCTAACCAGGAAGCTCTGTAATGTTACAGATCAACATTCAGTCCATTCAGATCCTAAACCAGGGCGAATTATCTGGGATGAAGTGACAGACTCTAGAAGCAAAGCCCAGTTCAGGGGAAATGGGGTTGACAGGAGCTCCTCCAGAGGACCAGGGCTCCATGAAGATCCAGGGCAGAAGAGTCCTATGTACTACATAGAGATGAAGGTTGTATTCACATTAGGACCTGACACCCAGGATCATAGTGTGCAGGGGCAGACCAGTTCTTGGCACGACTCACAGCAGAGGAGTTGCTTCTAGTGGATACCAACTCACTGTTGATTCTCATTGTTCCAGAGCCCAGAAGCAGAGCCCAAATGGCAGCTGGGATTGGCAGGATTTGGCAGAGCTCACTCTCTCTTAATGTAGAATTCATTTTCAGAGTCATTTCCAGACGGGCCAGAGATCAGGTTTTCCTTTCTCTAGTGAAGGCTTGGAATCATTATGGACCCCAAATGGGTCCCATCCATTTTCCAGTCCAATTTGTTCTTAATCTATGGCTAATCTATCTGTGCTCCATGTCATTCCAAAAAGGATACGCAGTAACTTGCAGAAGTTGTTGTTCAGTCGCTCATCAATTTGTAAAAACCTATGTAGCAAGAAAAAGCTGGGACAATCCACAGCTGACTGCTCCTACTGGCATCCCAGTCAAGGTCCTGGTGGGGTAATTAAACCTCTTGCAGGTGCGGCCATCTAGTAGCCTGTGACCATTCAGGTGTGGCCCCAGGAGTGCTTGCTGGGCTGTGCCCTCCACATACCAATCCTCCCCTGGAGGAGGAATCCCAAAGCAACACTCAGGCACACAAGTCCTTGCAGGCAGCAGGGCTGTGGTGGGGCCATGGTTGGAGCCCTGAGGATTCCAGCCCTGCTCTGAGCTCCTTTGGAAGCAATGACTCAGGCACCTCGTGGAGCGCACAACCTGCCAGCAAGGGAGGAAAATTAACCATGCACACTTAGCATTTAGGCACCACTGTCTGGCAGGCCTCATCAGTAGTCCTCTCATTTCCTATTTCTTCCAGGAATTGCTTCTCAGAGAAATGACTATTACCTTGTTAGTGGCATGAGTCACTCTCCTGTATGGCCTTGAGACCAAAACCCAGCCAGAGATCAGCCCCAGAGACACACAGGCCTGCCAAGCATGCAGTTCTTGTCCTGCCACCCTGTGGTTCAGCAGCCTTAGCCACTCATGTGACCTAAGCAGGTCTAAGCTTCTTGGCTGCAGGTGAAGCGAGTGGGCCATAGCATCTCTAAGTCCCCTCCAGCCTAAACATCCTATGCCAGAGGCAGTCTCTTTTGCTGAGAGGCAGGCCCAGGGAGAGGCTGCCAACCCAGAGAACTGTTTTCCATTCCTGACCATTCTCAACAATGGGGTTGCCATGTCCTTCAAGGCTCTGTGTGTCCACTTCGTGGGGGATACAGAATTCTAGGACAGACTGCACCCTTTAATTTGCTGTCAGCTTGGTAACAGACAAAGTGAACCAACAGTTTTGGATGTTGGTCTAGTGAATGGATTCTGTTGATTCTTCATTCGGGTCACTGTGCATGTCTCAGCCCCTGATGCTGAGCATGGACATTGAGCTGCTGGAGACTAGTGGCATTTAGGTCCTTTATAGAGCGAACCATCTGTGATGCCCCACCTGCCATTCAGGGTAAGTTCACACCTCACAGTTTGCACTTGCGGCTTCCATTGAATCTCACTTTCCAGGTGGAAACAGGTAAGCCTGACAGGTAAGGCTCGGCAATGGATGTGCACATACAGGAGGCACTCAGTCCTGTTAGGAGAAGGTCTATGGTCTCTTTCCCACATACCCCTTTGCCATCTGTGGCAGAGAGAGACAGCCATTACTCAGTACCCACAAACCAGCAAACTTCTACCTCATCAGGGCCCACAAGGCTCATCCCACGAGTGCCTGTGGTATGGTGGGGCTGTGAGACTAAGATTGAGGAGGGAGATTTAAGTGCACTGAGAGGCTTTCTGAGGCTCTGCATGGGACAGGCAGATGGACAGGGAAGTTGTTTTGCCCTTTCCTCTCCCTGGAATGTGCATGAAATACTGGAGGTCCCAAGCCTATCTGAACCATGATGTGACCTGAAGAACGGAAGCCCATGATGAGCTGGGAGGGCAGGGGCTGGCTGGTATCACTGACCAGTCCAGCCCTGCTCTGTCCACCCTGGACTTCTAGGAGAAGAAACTAAACTTCTTTCCACTTTGAGAAGATTTTTAAAAAAAATTTATTTCTAATTGGAGGATGATAACTTTACAATATTGCACTAGTTTCTGCCACATATGAATTGCCCTCCCTCCAACCTCCCTCCCCATCCCACCCCTCTAGGTTGTCACAGAGCACTAGGATTGAGCTCCTTGTGTCACATGGAAAATTCCCACTGGCTATCTATTTTACATATGGTCATTTATATGTTTTGGTGTTGCTATTTCAATTTGTTCACAGTGCATCTGAGTCTTCTTTTAAACATTGACAGTGTAACCCTAACTGCAGACCCACCCAGGGCAACAATCCCAGTTGTGGAGAGGTGTGCTGGCCCATATCTTCTGTGACCTGGAGCAATTTTCAGAGGCAGCCTAAGGGCACCATGGGGACTGGGGTCTGGAGCCACCTCCATCCCCTTCTCACAGGCTAGCAGACGCAATGCAGTTCTTGTCCTGCCACCCTGTGGTTCAGCAGCCTTAGCCACTCATGTGACCTAAGCAGGTCTAAGCTTCTTGGCTGCAGGTGAAGCGAGTGGGCCATAGCATCTCTAAGTCCCCTCCAGCCTAAACATCCTATGCCAGAGGCAGTCTCTTTTGCTGAGAGGCAGGCCCAGGGAGAGGCTGCCAACCCAGAGAACTGTTTTCCATTCCTGACCATTCTCAACAATGGGGTTGCCATGTCCTTCAAGGCTCTGTGTGTCCACTTCGTGGGGGATACAGAATTCTAGGACAGACTGCACCCTTTAATTTGCTGTCAGCTTGGTAACAGACAAAGTGAACCAACAGTTTTGGATGTTGGTCTAGTGAATGGATTCTGTTGATTCTTCATTCGGGTCACTGTGCATGTCTCAGCCCCTGATGCTGAGCATGGACATTGAGCTGCTGGAGACTAGTGGCATTTAGGTCCTTTATAGAGCGAACCATCTGTGATGCCCCACCTGCCATTCAGGGTAAGTTCACACCTCACAGTTTGCACTTGCGGCTTCCATTGAATCTCACTTTCCAGGTGGAAACAGGTAAGCCTGACAGGTAAGGCTCGGCAATGGATGTGCACATACAGGAGGCACTCAGTCCTGTTAGGAGAAGGTCTATGGTGTCTTTCCCACATACCCCTTTGCCATCTGTGGCAGAGAGAGACAGCCATTACTCAGTACCCACAAACCAGCAAACTTCTACCTCATCAGGGCCCACAAGGCTCATCCCACGAGTGCCTGTGGTATGGTGGGGCTGTGAGACTAAGATTGAGGAGGGAGATTTAAGTGCACTGAGAGGCTTTCTGAGGCTCTGCATGGGACAGGCAGATGGACAGGGAAGTTGTTTTGCCCTTTCCTCTCCCTGGAATGTGCATGAAATACTGGAGGTCCCAAGCCTATCTGAACCATGATGTGACCTGAAGAACGGAAGCCCATGATGAGCTGGGAGGGCAGGGGCTGGCTGGTATCACTGACCAGTCCAGCCCTGCTCTGTCCACCCTGGACTTCTAGGAGAAGAAACTAAACTTCTTTCCACTTTGAGAAGATTTTAAAAAAAATCTATTTCTAATTGGAGGATGATAACTTTACAATATTGCACTAGTTTCTGCCACATATGAATTGCCCTCCCTCCAACCTCCCTCCCCATCCCACCCCTCTAGGTTGTCACAGAGCACTAGGATTGAGCTCCTTGTGTCACATGGAAAATTCCCACTGGCTATCTATTTTACATATGGTCATTTATATGTTTTGGTGTTGCTATTTCAATTTGTTCACAGTGCATCTGAGTCTTCTTTTAAACATTGACAGTGTAACCCTAACTGCAGACCCACCCAGGGCAACAATCCCAGTTGTGGAGAGGTGTGCTGGCCCATATCTTCTGTGACCTGGAGCAATTTTCAGAGGCAGCCTAAGGGCACCATGGGGACTGGGGTCTGGAGCCACCTCCATCCCCTTCTCACAGGCTAGCAGACGCCACCCTGGAGCAGAGTCCAGCCTTTGTGTTTGGTTCTCAGCAGGAGGGATTACTGGCCCTTCCTACAGATGCTGAGGTCAGAGCTGGGACCAAGGTGTCCCTGAGCTCAGTAAGGAGGCCATGACAAGGGATGAAATTGATAAATAAAGCACAGAGGCCCTTTCAAGAAAAGGCACTGAGAATGCCAGGAGGTCAAGACTGTTACCATGGCAATGCAGGGCTGGGGCTGGGACAGCAGGGATGTTGGCCATGAACAAGCAGCCAGAGGGCCCCAAAGCAGTGTGAAGCCCAGTTCCCTTCTCTCCCACCTCTGGTTCAGGCGTCTCTGACCTCCAAAGAGGGAATACGCCTTTCAAAGCCAAGCAGGGCACCACACCATCCTGACCTTTCCCCTCCAGACAGCCTGCTCTGAAGCCCACTGTATGGAACCAGGTCTCCTCTTCCGCTACAGGCAGGGGAGAAAAATCACAGCCTCTTGGTTTCCTGTCCATCTTATTCTCTGTCAGAGCCCCTAAGTCAGGCAGATTATGTAGGTGAAGCAGGCACTGAGACATGTATAATATCATATATGAAACGAATCGCCAGTCCAGGTTCAATGCATGATACTGGATGCTTGGGGCTGGTGCACTTGGATGACCCAGAGGAATGGTATGGGGAGGGAGGAGAGAGGGGGGTTCAGGATGGGGAACACATGTATACCTGTGGCGGATTCATGTTGATGTATGGCAAAACCAATACAATATTGTAAAGTAATTAACCTCCAATTAAAATAAACAAATTTATATTTTAAAAAATCTGTCTGCCAATGCAGAAGACACAAGAGATGTAGGTTCGATCCCTGGGTCCAGAAGATCCCTTGGAGTAGGAAATAGCAAACTGCTCCAGTATACTTGCCTGGAAAATTCCATGGACAGAAGAGCCTGGAAGACTACAGTCCTTGGGTCACAAAGAGTCAGACATGAATGAGTGCACACACACACACACACACACACACACACACACACGAGTGTGTGTGTGAGAGAGAGACAGGATAAAAACTTTCCATACCAACCCCAAGCTCTCTGGGCATATCAGTAAGAAATTCACTTGCCTGAAATGGAAACCTAATTAGAGGGACTTTAAAAACAAGTGTTTATGGTTCTCACATATCACAATGTCTGTCTGGGCAGTCCAGGGCTGGAGAAGCTGTTCAACTACTGGAGGCCAAGCCTCATTCTCCCTCCCTGTTTCACCACTCCCTGCATGTTGGCATTAATCTTTAAGCTGTTCCCTCTTAGTACAAGGTGGCTGCAGCACCTACAGATCTCACACTCATGTTTTGGACAGAAATATGAAAGAAGAAAAATGAAGCAGAAACATTCAAGTCAGGAAAGCAAACATTTCCAGAAACCCTAAAAAAAAATTGTTTCTTTTTTTAAATAAAAGAAACATTTTTATTTGGTCCATTGGAGCTCAAGTCTGGAAACCATCCATGGAGACTCATCCTAAAGAGATGGGGACTGAAAACTGATGTAATAGAAAAATCAAAAAGAGGAGGAGGCAGTCCTAAGATGGCAGAGGAATAGGACGAGGAGACCACTTTCTCCCCCACAAATTCATCAAAAGATCATTTGAATGCTGAGCAACTTCCACAAAACAACTTCTGAACGCTGGTGGAGGACACCAGGCACCCAGAAAGACAGCCCATTCTCTTTGAAAGGAGGTAGGACAAAATATCAAAGACAAAAAGAGAGACAAAAGGGTTAGGGATGGAGATCTATCTTGGGGAGGGAGTCGTGAAGGAGGAGAAGTTTCCAAACAGCAGGAAACCCCCTCACCAGCAGGTCTGTGGGGAGGTTTGGAATCTCAGAGGATAACATAACTGGGAGGGGAAAACAAAAACCCACAGAATATGCACCTAACTGCAATTCCCAGTGGAGAAGTAGCCCAGACACTCGCTCCCGCCACCAGCAAGCGGGGACTGAACAGGGAGGAGTGGGCTGCATGCTTAGGTTAAGGACTGGGCCTGAATGCCCCGAGGACAATCTGAGGGAGATAACGTGAGATAGTAACCCAAACTGTGGGATAGCCAGAGAGAGAGATAAAAAAAAAAAAGAGAGAGAGAGAGAACTTTGCCGGAAAAGCCCTAACATAAGGCACTGCCAGCTTGCTCACAGAACAAAGGACTGAGCAAATACCAGAGGAGAGCTAGCAGGCTGTGGACTGGCCCATCCCTCACCAAAGGCAGAGAAGCAGGCTGGCGACAGCCAGAGCCGGAAGGCAAGGGGCAAACTTGGCCCCAGACATGGCATCCTCTACCAAACTGTGAGCAGGCTCCCAGTTGCTAACCAAGTCTTCTCGGGATACTGGATGGTTGACATCTGCCAGGAGGGTCACAGCCAGAGATCAGCTCCCCAGAGGGGCTGAGATGGCACACGGCACACCTGAGACAGTGCTCCCGCAGCGCACCCAGTAAACTGTGCAGCTGGGACTGGGGAGGTGATTAAGATGCATCGCCCACCTGGGACAGTGCACTCACCAAACACCTGGTCACCTGAGCTGCTCAGAACTGGACACAAAACTAATGCCCAACCGAGTCTGTGCCCCTGTGGAGTACCCGAGAACCTGAACCTGAGGAGCTTAGACCTGGGAAGTGCACGAAACCCAGGGCCTACTTTGGACCCTGGGCCCTGCTGAGCAACCTGAAACCTGAGCAGTGTAGACTGGGAAAGCACATGCACTGTGAGCAGGGGGCAAACCCAGTGTGGTCCATACATTGCGAGCACTCCCCACACACGCCAGTGATATTTGTTTGCTGTGTTTCTCCCTCCCCACATCAAACTGAACAAGTGAGTCCAAATAAGTGACCACCTTTGCCCCCTTGTGTCAGGGCAGAAATTAGACACTGAAGAGACCTGTAAACAGAAGAAGCCCCCCCCCACCCCCCACCCCCAAAAAAAATAATAACCACACACAAAGAAGAAGAAACTGCTCTGGCAGTGACAGGTGCAACAGATTAAAACCCTGTAGTTACCACTGACTAAGCTTTAGAAGATGCGTATAGACCTTGAGAAGAAATATAAGCTGGAACAAGGAAATATCTGAAACTGAACTGACCCCACACTGCCCTCAACAGCTCCAGAGAAATTCCTAGATAAATTTTACTGTTATCATTTTTTACTTTTTAAATTTTTTTTATTTTAAGTTCTTTGTTACTCCTTTAGTTTTCATTTTTATAACCTACTATTACGTTGCAAAAAAAAAAAA
>SJYT01044978.1:37786-49921 GCA_006410635.1 Cephalophus harveyi
AAACACCCCAAGTCATATATTAATCAAATTAATGAAGATCAAACACAAAGAACAAATATTAAAAGCAGCAAGGGAAAAACAACAAATAACACACAAGGGGATTTCCATAAGGAGATGTGTATAAGAGACAGCTACTATTACGTTGCAAAAAAAAAAAAGACCCTATTTTTAAAGCAAATTTCATATATATATATTTTTTTAATAATTTTTGTGATTGGTTTTGTTTTGAATTTTTGTTTTGTATTGTATTTTTCAGAGTCTAACCTCTACTCTAGATTTTTAATCTTTGCTTTTGGGTATTTGTTATCAATTTTGTACCTGTAAGAATCTAATCTTCAGCACCCAAATTTGCTTCGGGGTGTGATTACTGGCTTGATTGCTCCCTCCCATTTTGACTCTCCCTTTTCTCCCCCAGGTCACCTCTATCTCCTCCCTCCCCCTTCTTTTCTCTACTTAACTCTGTGAATCTCTCTGGGTATTCCAGGCTGTGGAGAACACTTAGGGAACTGATTACTGGCTAGATTGCTCTCTCCCCTTTTTATTCCCTCTCTTCTCCTCCTGGTCACCTCTATCTCCCTCCTCCCTCTTGTCTTCTCCATGTAACTATATGAATCTCTCTGGGTGTCCTACATTGTGGAGAATCTTTTCACCATTAACCTAGATGTTTTATCATTGGTGCTGTATAGATGGAGAAGTCTTGAGGCTACTCTAAGATAAGACTGAAAGCCAGAGGCAGGAGGCTTAAATCCAAAACCTGAGAACATCAGAAAACTCCTGACTCCTGGAAACATTAGTTGACAAGAGCTCATCCAAAAGCCTCCATACCTACACTGAAACCAAGCTCCACCCAAGAGCCAACAATTTTCAGAGGAAGACATACCAAGCTAATTCTCCAACAATGCAGGAACATAACCCTGAACACAAAAATACAGGTGGCCAAAAGTCACACCAAACCCATAGACATCTCAAAACACACCACTGGACACTTCATTGCACTCCAGAAAGAAGACATCCAGCTCCACCCACCAGAACACCAACACAACCCTCCCTAACCAGGAAAACTTGAAAAGACACTAGTTCCATCCCACCCTTCACAATAAAGAGGGAGCAACCTCTTTATTGGGAGCAACCTCCACAATAAAGAGGAAGCACAAGCTTCCAGCATACAGAAAGGCCACATCAAACACAGCAATCTAAACAAAATGAAAAGGCAGAGAAATATTCAGCAGGTAAAGGTACATGATAAATGCCCACCAAACAGAACAAAAGAAGAGGAGATAGGGAGTCTACCTAAAAAAGAATTCAGAATAATGATAGTAAAGATGATCCAAAAGTTTGAAAACAAAATGGAGTTACAGATAAATAGACTTGAGACAAGGATTGAGAAGATGCAAGAAATGCTTAACAAGGACATAGAAGAAATAAAAAAGAGTCAATCAATAATGAATAATGCAATAACTGAGGCCAAAAGCACTCTGGAGGGAACCAAGGGTAGAATAAGAGAGGCAGAAGATAGGGTAAGTGAGGTGGAAGATAGAATGGTGGAAATAAATGAAGCAGAGAGGAAAAAAGAAAAAAGAATTAAAAGAAATGAGGACAACTTCAGAGACTTCTGGGACAATGTTAAATGCCCCAACATTCGAATCATAGGAGTTCCAGAAGAAGAAGACAAAAAGAAAGGCCATGAGAAAATACTTGAGGAGATAATAGTTGAAAACTTCCCTAAAATGCGGAAGGAAATAGCCACCCAAGTCCAAGAAACCCAGAGAGTCCCAAACAGGATAAACCCAAGGCGAAACACCCTAAGACACATATTAATCAAATTAATGAAGATCAAACACAAAGAACAAATATTAAAAGCAGCAAGGGAAAAACAACAAATAACACACAAGAGGATTTCCATAAGGATAACAGCTGATCTTTCAGCAGCAACTCTTCAGGCCAGAAGGGAATGACAGGACATACTTAAAGTGATGAAAGAGAAAAACCTACAACTCAGATTGCTATACCCAGCAAGGAGCTCATTCAAATATGAAGGAGTAATCAAAGCTTTACAGACAAGCAGAAGCTGAGAGAATTCAGCACCACCAAACCAGCTCTTCAACAAATGCTAAAGGATCTTTTCTAGACAGGAAACAGAGAAAAGGTTTATAAATGTGAATCCAAAACAACGAAGTAAATGGCAACAGGATCATACTTATCAATAATTACTTTAAATATAAATGGCTTGAATGCCCCCAACCAACAGACAAAAACTGGTTGAATGAATACAAAAACAAGACCCCTATATATGCTCTTAAAAGAGACCTACCTCAAAACAAGGGACACATACAGACTGAAAGTGAAGAGCTGGAAAAAGATATTTCATGGAAATGGAGACCAAAAGAAAGCAGGAGTAGCAATGCTCATATCAGATAAAATAGACTTTGAAATAAAGATCGTGAAAAGAGACAAAGAAGGGCACTACATAATGATCAAAGGATCAATCCAAGAAGAATATATAACAATTATAAATATATATGCAGAGAAGGAAATGGCAACCCACTCCAGTGTTCTTGCCTGGAGAATCCCAGGGATGGGGGGAGCCTGATAGGCTGCCATCTATGGGGTCGCACAGAGTCGGACACGACTGAAGGGACTTAGCAGCAGCAGCAGAAACTCTACACCTAAAGCAACTAGAAAAAGAGCAAATGAAGAACCCCACAGTTAGTAGAAGGAAAAAAATCCTAAACATTAGGTGGAAATAAAAGAAAGAGAAACAAAGGAGACTATAGCAAAAATCAACAAAACTAAAAGCTGGTTCTTTGAGAAGGTAAATAAAATAGACAGATTATTAGCCAGACTCATCAAGAAAAAAAAGAAGAATCAAATCAACAAAATCAGAAATGAAACATGGAGAAATCACAACAGACAACACAGATATACAAAGGAACATAAGAGACTACTATCAGCAACTATATGCAAATAAAATGGACAACTTAGAAGAAATGGACAAATTCTTAGAAAAGTATAACTACTGGGGTCCAGCCCTGGTTGGATCCAGGGTATACGAAGCGTGGACGGCGAGGTGAGAGAGGTATATAGATATAGATTTATAGACTTAGAGATATATATAGAGATAAGAAAACAGTTAAGAAAATAGAGGAGAGAAAGAGGCTGATATTCCTTGGTTTACACAAAAAGCCAATAAGTCTCAAGACAAGAGACTTGCTCTGTTCATGTAGGCCACAGGCGCCCACTTGAATAGCAGAGAGTGCCATGCCTTGGGCTCCCTCTCACGTGGGTCTTAGAAGCCCTGGCAGAAAAGTGAATGCAGAGAACCTCTCTGTTCCAAGGGATCAGCCTGAAAAAGAGAGGGAGGGATAGGGAGAAAGAGAGAAAGAATTGACATGAGGGAGGCCAAGCTTGTGCAAAAACCCCATAACTTTATTTTCAAAAGGTGCTTGTATACTCTAAGTTTTACATAATGGAAGATGCAGAGTCACACAGGGGCAGCAGTCCTGACCCTTATCGATACCAGCCTTTCTTTCTGCATACTTTTCCATATGCAAAAGGTCTCAGGTGATTTACATTATCTTCTGGCCAAGAGGCCTGTTAACATTTTATGGCTCTTTTCCTTGATGAATGTTAATCAACCAAAAAAGCCATTTTCCCTTGAAATGTTTTTCTTTAATCTGCATCACCCTCAAAGTACTAAATAAAGTTACATCCTTATAGAACAAAGGTGCAGTGGATTACAACAAAGAAAGTACTTAACTCAAAGATCTATGTTGCTACTTGTTTTTTCTATATACCAACTCTATTAATTAATGCACTCCCAGGTACACAACAAATAAAGGATATGAAAACTTGGTAGCAAGTATTGGCTCAACAATGAAACCCTTAACCAGTTCTATTCTAATGATTTTTAACTCCTCAAAAGGCTCTACATTCCTAGAATGTTTTAAGCTTCCTGTGCCTCATGGTTGGGAGGCTGTAAACAATCATATGCGTAGTTGTAAAAGGTCCAGATAAACCTGTCAGGCAAGTTAGAAAGCTATCAGAGGGGTTTGAATTGAAGCACTCTTATTATGCCCAGGAGACTTATTAACTAGAGCTCTAAGTTAGTTTTCTTTAGAGAAAGGTGGTCTGGGATAGCCCCCCGTTAATGTCAGAAGAGTATAGTATAGCAAACAGTAAACAGACAGATTTTGGTTTCGGGGTAGATGCTCGAGCAGATCTAGGGGATCCCTTTGAGTCCTGATCCCGCCTTTGCCTGTCAGGCTCTTCCTGATGACCTTTGTCATGGGTGGGATCTCCCGTGCTGGCTCCCGGCATATAACCTTCCAAAACTGAACCAGGAAGAAATAGAAAGTCTTAACAGACCCATCACAGGCACGGAAATTGAAACTATAATCAAAAATCTTACAACAAACAAAAGCCCAGGACCAGACGCTTCACAGCTGAATAATACCAAACATTTAGAGAAGAGCTAACACCTATCCTACTCAAACTCTTTCAGAAAATTAAGAGGAAGGTAAACTTCCAACTCACTCTCAGTTCAGTTCAGTCGCTCAGTCGTGTCTGACTCTTTGCGACCCCATGAATCGCAGCACGCCAGGCCTCCCTGTTCATCACCATATCCCGGAGTTCACTCAGACTCATGTCCATCGAGTCCGTGATGCCATCCAGCCATCTCATCCTCGGTCGTCCCCTTCTCCTCCTGCCCCCAATCCTTCCCAGCAAAGGCCACAATCACCCTAATATCAAAACCAGACAAAGATGCCACAAAAAAAGAAAACTACAGGCCAATATCACTGACGAACATAGATGCAAAAATCCTTAACAAAATTCTAGCAAACAGAATCTGACAACATATTAAAAAGATCATACATCATGGCCAAGTGGTCTTTATCCCAGGGATGCAAGGATTCTTCAATATCCATAAATCAATCAATGTAATATACCACATTAACAGATTGAAAAATAAAAACCATATGATTATCTCAATAGATGCAGAGAAACCTTTGACAAAATTCAACATCCATTTATGATAAAAACTCTCCAGAAAGCAGGCATAGAAGGAACAAACTTCAACATAATAAAAGCTATATATGACAAACCCACAGCAAGCATTATCCTCAATGGTGAAAAATTGAAAGCGTTTCCCCTAAAGTCAGGAACAAGACAAGGGTGCCCACTCTCACCGCTACTATTCACCATAGTTTTGGAAGTTTTGGACACAGCAATCAGAGCAGAGAAAGAAATAAAAGGAATACAGATTGGAAATGACATATGCAAAAGGTCTCAGGTGATTTACATTATCTTCTGGCCAAGAGGCCTGTTAACATTTTATGGCTCTTTTCCTTGATGAATGTTAATCAACCAAAAAAGCCATTTTCCCTTGAAATGTTTTTCTTTAATCTGCATCACCCTCAAAGTACTAAATAAAGTTACATCCTTATAGAACAAAGGTGCAGTGGATTACAACAAAGAAAGTACTTAACTCAAAGATCTATGTTGCTACTTGTTTTTTCTATATACCAACTCTATTAATTAATGCACTCCCAGGTACACAACAAATAAAGGATATGAAAACTTGGTAGCAAGTATTGGCTCAACAATGAAACCCTTAACCAGTTCTATTCTAATGATTTTTAACTCCTCAAAAGGCTCTACATTCCTAGAATGTTTTAAGCTTCCTGTGCCTCATGGTTGGGAGGCTGTAAACAATCATATGCGTAGTTGTAAAAGGTCCAGATAAACCTGTCAGGCAAGTTAGAAAGCTATCAGAGGGGTTTGAATTGAAGCACTCTTATTATGCCCAGGAGACTTATTAACTAGAGCTCTAAGTTAGTTTTCTTTAGAGAAAGGTGGTCTGGGATAGCCCCCCGTTAATGTCAGAAGAGTATAGTATAGCAAACAGTAAACAGACAGATTTTGGTTTCGGGGTAGATGCTCGAGCAGATCTAGGGGATCCCTTTGAGTCCTGATCCCGCCTTTGCCTGTCAGGCTCTTCCTGATGACCTTTGTCATGGGTGGGATCTCCCGTGCTGGCTCCCGGCATATAACCTTCCAAAACTGAACCAGGAAGAAATAGAAAGTCTTAACAGACCCATCACAGGCACGGAAATTGAAACTATAATCAAAAATCTTACAACAAACAAAAGCCCAGGACCAGACGCTTCACAGCTGAATAATACCAAACATTTAGAGAAGAGCTAACACCTATCCTACTCAAACTCTTTCAGAAAATTAAGAGGAAGGTAAACTTCCAACTCACTCTCAGTTCAGTTCAGTCGCTCAGTCGTGTCTGACTCTTTGCGACCCCATGAATCGCAGCACGCCAGGCCTCCCTGTTCATCACCATATCCCGGAGTTCACTCAGACTCATGTCCATCGAGTCCGTGATGCCATCCAGCCATCTCATCCTCGGTCGTCCCCTTCTCCTCCTGCCCCCAATCCCTCCCAGCTAAGGCCACAATCACCCTAATATCAAAACCAGACAAAGATGCCACAAAAAAAGAAAACTACAGGCCAATATCACTGACGAACATAGATGCAAAAATCCTTAACAAAATTCTAGCAAACAGAATCTGACAACATATTAAAAAGATCATACATCATGGCCAAGTGGGCTTTATCCCAGGGATGCAAGGATTCTTCAATATCCATAAATCAATCAATGTAATATACCACATTAACAGATTGAAAAATAAAAACCATATGATTATCTCAATAGATGCAGAGAAACCTTTGACAAAATTCAACATCCATTTATGATAAAAACTCTCCAGAAAGCAGGCATAGAAGGAACAAACTTCAACATAATAAAAGCTATATATGACAAACCCACAGCAAGCATTATCCTCAATGGTGAAAAATTGAAAGCGTTTCCCCTAAAGTCAGGAACAAGACAAGGGTGCCCACTCTCACCGCTACTATTCACCATAGTTTTGGAAGTTTTGGACACAGCAATCAGAGCAGAGAAAGAAATAAAAGGAATACAGATTGGAAATGAAGAAGTAAAGCTCTCACTGTTTGCAGATGACATGATCCTCTACATAGAATACCATAAATACTCCACCAGAAAATTACTAGAGCTAATCAATGAATATATTAAAGTTGTAGGTTATAAAATCAACACACAGAAATCCCTTGCATTCCTATACACTAACAATGAGAAAGTAGAAAAAGAAATTAAGGAAACAATTCCATTTACCACTGCAATGAAAAGAATAAAATAGTTTGGAATATATCTACCTAAAGAAACAAAAGACCTATATACAGAAAACTATAAAACACTGGTGAAAGAAATCAAAGATGACACTAGATGGAGAAATATACAGTGTTCATGGATCGGAAGAATCAATATAGTGAAAATGAGTATACTACCCAAAGCAGTCTATAGATTCAATGCAATCTCTNAATATATCTACCTAAAGAAACAAAAGACCTATATACAGAAAACTATAAAACACTGGTGAAAGAAATCAAAGATGACACTAGATGGAGAAATATACAGTGTTCATGGATCGGAAGAATCAATATAGTGAAAATGAGTATACTACCCAAAGCAGTCTATAGATTCAATGCAATCTCTATCAAGCTACCAATGGTATTTTTCACAGAAGTAAAACAAATAGTTTCACAATTTGTATGGAAATACAAAAGACCTCGAATAGCCAAAGCAACCTTGAGAAAGAAGAATGGAACTGGAGGAATCAACATGCCTGACCTCAGGCTATACCACAAAGCTACAGTCATCAAGACAGTATGGTACTGGCACAAAGACAGAAATATAGATCAATAGAACAAAATACAAAGCCCAGAGAGAAATCCACGCACCAATGGACACCTTATTGTTGACAAAGGAAGCAAGAATATACAATGGAGAAAAGACAATCTCTTTAACAAGTGGTGCTGGGAAAACTGGTAAACCACTTGTAAAAGAATCAAACTAGAACACTTTCTAACACCACACACAAAATAAACTCAAAATGGATTAAAGATCTAAACATAATACCAGACACTATAAAACTCCTAGAGGAAAATGCACGCAAAACACTCTCTGACATAAACCACAGCAGGATCCTCTATGACCCACCTCCCAGAGGAATGGAAATAACAGCAAAAATAAACAAATGGGACCTAATTAAACTTAAAAGCTTCTTCACAACAAAGGAAACTATAAGCAAAGTGAAAAGACAGCCTTCAGAATGGGAGAAAATAATAGCAAACGAAGCAATGGGCAAAGAATTAATCTCAGAAATATACAAGCAGCTCCTGCAGCTCAATTCCAGAAAAATAAATGACCCAATCAAAAAATGGGCCAAAGAACTAAACAGACATTTCTCCAAAGAAGACATCCAGATGGCTAACAAACACATGAAAAGATGCTCAACATCACTCATTATCAGAGAAATGCAAATCAAAACCACAATGAGGTACCATTTCACACCAGTCAGAATGGCTGTGATCCAAAAGTCTGCAAGCAATAAATGCTGGAGAGCGTGTGGAGAAAAGGGAACCCTCTTACACTGTAGGTGGGAATGCAAACTAGTACAGCCACTGTGGAGAACAGTGTGGAGATTCCTTAAAACACTGGAAATAGAACTGCCTGATGACCCAGAAATCCCACTGCTGGGCATACACTCTGGGAAAACTAGACTTCAAAGGTACATGTGTACTCCAGTGTTCATCACAGCACTGATTATAAAAGCCAGGTCATGGAAGCAACCTAGATGTCCATCAGCAGATGAATGGATAAGAAAGCTATGGTACATATAAACAATAGAATATTCAGTTCAGTACAGTTCAGTCACTCAGTCGTGTCCGACTCTGCGACCCCATGAATCACAGCACACCAGGCCTCCCTGTCCATCACCAACTCCCAGAGTTCACTCAGACTCATGTCCATCGAGTCAGTGATGCCATCCAGCCATCTCATCCTCTGTCGTCCCCTTCTCCTCCTGTCCCTAATCCCTCCCAGCATTAGAGTCTTTTCCAGTGAGTCAACTCTTCTCATGAGGTGGCCAAAGTACTGGAGTTTCAGCTTTAGCATCAGTCCTTCCAAAGAAATCCCAGGGCTGATCTCCTTCAGAATGGACTGGTTGGATCTCCTTGCAGTCCAAGGGAGTCTCAAGAGTCTTCACCAACACCACAGTTCAAAAGCATCAATTCTTCAGTGCTCAGCCTTCTTCACAGTCCAACTCTCACATCCATACATGACCACTGGGGAAACCATAGCCTTAACTAGACAGATCAGTTCTAATGAGGTGGATGAAATTGGAGCCTATTATACAGATGGAAATAAGCCAGAAAGAAAACCACCAATACAGTATACTAATGCATATATCTGTATTTAGAAAGATGGTAATTATAACCCTGTATGTGAGACAGCAAAAGAGACACAGATGTATAGAACATTCTTTTGGACACTGTGGGAGAGGGCATGGGTGGGATGATATGGGAAAATGGCATTGAAACATGTAAATTATCATATATGAAACGAATCACCAGTCTAGGTTTGGTGCATGTTACAGGGTGCTCAGGGCTGATGCACTGGGATCACCCAGAGGGATGGGATAGGGAGGGAGGTGGGAAGAGGGGTTCAGGTTGGGGAACACATGTACACTCATGGCAGATTCATGTCAATGTATTGCAAAACCAATACAATCTTGTAAAGTAAAAACAAACAAACAACAACAACAAAATACTCTGGAAGGAATAATACCAGAATATCTGAAGCAGAAGAACGAATCAGTGAGCTGGAAGATAAAATGGTGGAAATAACTTCTGAAGAGCAGAATAAAGTAAAAAGAATGAAAAGAACTGAGGACAGTCTCAGAGACCTCTGGGACAATATCAAATGCACCAACATTTGAATTATAGGGGTCTGAGAAGAAGGGAAAAAGAAAGGGTATGAGAAAAATTTTGAAGATATTATAGTTTAAAATTTCCCCAACATGAAAAAGGAAATAGTCGATCAAGTCCAAGAGGCACAAAAGGTCCCATAAAGGATAATCCAAGGAGAAATACTCCAAGACACATACTAATCAAACTAACAAAGACTAAACACAAAGAAAGAACTTTAAATGCAACAAAGGGAATGCAACATATAAGGAAAACCACATATGTTTAACAGCTGATCTTTCAGCAGAAACTCTGAAGGCCAGAGGGGAATGGCAGGATATGTTTAAAGTACTGAAAGGGAAAAGTCTACAGGCAAGATTACTGTACCTGGCAAGGATCTCATTGAAAATTGATGGAGAAATAAAAAGATTTCAGACAAACAAAAGTTAAGAGAATTCAGTACGAGAAGTCAACAAATACAAGAGAAGAAAAAGATCAACAAAATCAACCCCAAACAATTAACAAAATGGCAATAGGAACATATATATGTCAATAATTACTTTAATTGGAGCATTCTTTTGCATTGCCTTTCTTTGGGATTGGAATGAAAACTGACCTTTTCCAGTCCTGTGGCCACTGNTATTGCTGAAGCCTGGCTTGGAGGATTTTGAGCATTACTTTACTAGCATGTGAGATGAGTGCAATTGTGCGGTAATTGGAGCATTCTTTTGCATTGCCTTTCTTTGGGATTGGAATGAAAACTGACCTTTTCCAGTCCTGTGGCCACTGCCGAGTTTTCCAAATTTGCTGGCAGATTGAGTGCAGTACTTTCACAGCATCATCTTTCAGGATTTGAAACAGCTCAACTGGGATTCCATCACCTCCACTAGCTTTGTTCGTAGTGATGCTTTCTAAGGCCAACTTGACTAATTCCTCATACTGCTATCCAAATATATGTAGAAGGTCCTCTGACCATGATCCTTAGTGCAATCCTTAATAAATTAGGTTTAAACTCCTTAACCCGGAAATTTGTTTCTAATGTTCTTTGGGAGTTTGGTATTCCTTCAAGCCCAAATGCTATTACTTTTCAACATATTTGTCCACCAAAGTGCATTCTCTGAAAATGCCCTTTATTTGTATATACTGGTGCTTTTATTCACCATATTTGGACCTCACACAGTATCCTGTGTCCCCTTGCAAAGTCCTACCTGCCTCTGAATTCCAGCTCTTTGACATAGCGTGAGTGTGTGTTTAGTCGTGCCTGACTCTTTGCCATCATATGGACTGTGGCCCGCCAGGCTCCTCTGTCCATGGGATTATCTCAGCAAGAATCCTGGAGTGGATTACCATTTCCTTCTCCAGGGGATCTTTCCGACCCAGGGATCGAGCTTGTGTCACTTGTATCTCCTGCATTGGTGGGTGAATTCTTTACCACTGAGCCACCTGGGCATCCCCTTTCATGGAGACTTCCTGATTCTCTATTCACTACTCCTGATAGAGCAAAGATGAGATTAAGTCCTCAGCTGAATATCCATTGAGTTTTAGGCTTATTTTATATATCGTGTATATCTGCAATACGTTCTGTCATCATTGTACAATACCCCTCTTGCTGGTCTCTAAGTTCTTGAGAGGCAAACATCTCTGGCCCCAAAACTTGGGTGAGGCCTATGAAGGCCAATATGCATTCCTATGATTCTTAGCCTTCTGGAAATTTGTGAGCCTAGGGACCTATCTTCTTCTCTGTTACTCTTCCTTATTAAAAAAATATTTATTTTTGCCTCCTTTGTCGAAGATAAGGTGTCCATATGTGTGTGGATTTATCTCTGGGCTTTCTATTTTGTTCCATTGATCTATATTTCTGTCTTTGTGCCAGTACCATACTGTCTTGATGACTATGGCCTTGTAGTAGAGCCTGAAGTCCAGCAAGTTGATTCCTCCAGTTCCGTTCTTCTTTCTCAAGATAGCTTTGGCTATTCGAGGTTTTTTGTATTTCCATACAAATCTTGAAATTGTTTGTTCTAGTTCTGTGAAAAATACCGCTGGTAGCTTGATAGGGATTGCATTGAATCTGTAGATTGCTTTGGGTAGTATACTCATTTTCACTATATTGATTCTTCCAATCCATGAGCATGGTATATTTTTCCATCTATTAGTGTCCTCTTTGATTTCTTTCATCAGTGTTTTATAGTTTTCCATATATAGGTCTTTAGATTCTTTAGGTAGATATATACCTAAGTATTTTATTCTTTTCGTTGCAATGGTGAATGGAATTGTTTCCTTAATTTCTTTTTCTACTTTCTC
>SJYT01044988.1:0-27749 GCA_006410635.1 Cephalophus harveyi
ATGAGGTGGCCAAAGTACTGGAGTTTCAGCTTTAGCATCATTCCTTCCAAAGAAATCCCAGGGTTGATCTCCTTCAGAATGGACTGGTTGGATCTCCTTGCAGTCCAAGGGACTCTCAAGAGTCTTCTCCAACACCACACTTCAAAAGCATCAATTCTTCGGCGATCAGCCTTCTTCACAGTCCAACTCTCACATCCATACATGACCACAGGAAAAACCATAGCCTTGACTAGACGGACCTTACTGGTTTCAAATGCAAATGCAGAGACCACACACCAACTGTCTCCTTTATCAGGATCTCACATTTTGGGGCGGTATCCACTTACCCTCATCACCTCAAAGCTAGGTAAGAGACAACTACGACCACCCCTATGTCCCTATTCAATACTGAACGTATTCAAGCTGGTCAATACTAAGATTGTTTACCCTGATGCTGGGAGGGATTGGGGGCAGGAGGAGAAGGGGACAACAGAGGATGAGATGGTTGGATGGCACTCCTTTCCATGGAAACCATAATAAAAGCTCTTACCCACCATTCTTCCTTCTTCTTCTGCCTTATGACAGACACTAGTGCTTCCCCATATGTACCCCTAACCCCCATGACATGTTATGTCCCTTCTTCTTGGGAAAGATAGTAATAAACTATCTTTTCAATGGCAATCATGTCCAGGTACGTTGCTCCAACTATAATGCAATTTTTTATTAATATGATATGTTTTAAAACTACTCTGTTGTAAGGGAAAATATTAGTAGGGCCTCCTCACTCTTTCAATTACTTATTACCCAACTCAGTAACCTTCCTGTCTCCCAGAAACAGTGGGTGAGTGAAGAGATATGAGCCAAAAAACATGTGTGAAGGTCATGGCCCTAGAACACAGGTCAACTAAAAGACTGAGATTTAGTCACAAAATAATAGAATACTTTCCCTCCCCAGCAATTTACCACCATGTCAACAGGACTCTTATGTAATAACAGTGGATTGCAGCTAAAGAGTTACAAGGTGGAAATTCTATTTAAAGAGGAGTTCTTAGAGGAGTACAAAGAAAACAAGAGGGACAAAATCAAGGACATTAGAGGAATTTGAATCCTTTGGCACTTTCAGCTACAGCAAACATTAAACATACCCAAACTTCTAGTCAGGTTAACATAAAACCTTGCACTGAAAGCCGACATACATGAGTTCTTATTACCCAAGATATCATATCTAACTTTCAACAAAAAATCACAAGGCATGCTAAAAGGCAAGAAATAAATATATAGTCTGAAAGGACAAAGGAAATGTCAGAACCGGACCCATATATGACACAGATGTTTGGAATTTCACAGAGAGAATTTATAACAATTATAACTAAAATATTAAGAGATCTAAAGGAAAAAGTGGACAATATTCAAAACAAATGAGTAATGTAAGGTGAGAAAGGGAAAAGCTAAGAAAAATTTTTAAAAAGTGTGTAAAAATCAAAAACAGTGTAAAAAAATGAAAAATATTTTTGATAAGCTCATGAGCAGCCTGGACACAGCAGATAAAAGAGTGAGCTTGAAGATACAACAATGGAAACTTCTAAAACTGAAAGATACAGAGAAAAAAAGAATGAAAAATAAATGGTACAGTTTCAAAAGGTATAACATAAATATAATGGGAACATGAGAATAAAGAGAAAAAGAAACAGAAGAATTTTGATGTAATAAGGAAAATAGGCTAGACTGTCCTGATAGATTTCTGCTTTTTGCTGAGGGAAGAGTCTGGAAGAAGCAACTGAGACTTAGGCTTCTGCCTTCTCTTCTTTTTTGGGACCTACTTCATCTCATTGTGAAGAAGGTATATTCTGAGCTCTTCCATAATGCGAGCTTTACCTGTTGAGGCCAGTTACTGGACTGTCTAACTGCCTCGACATAGTGTCAGTAAGTCTGCCTAATTATAGATTGTATATTCAGTTCAGTTCACTCACTCAGTCATGTCCGACTCTTTGCAACCCCATAAATCGCAGAATGCCAGGCCCCCCTGTCCATCACCAACTCCCGGAGTTTACTCAAACTCCTGTCCATCAAGTTGGTGATGCCATCCAACCATCTCATCCTCTGTTGTCCCCTTCTCCTCCTGCCCCCAATCCCTCCCAGCATCAGAGTCTTTTCCAATGAGTCAACTCTTTGCATGAAGTGGCCAAAGTATTGGAGTTTCAGCTTTAGCATCAGTCCTTCCAAGGAACACTCAGGACTGATTTCCTTTAGAATGGACTGGTTGGATCTCCTTGCAGTCCAAGGGACTCTCAAGATTGTATATTAGCAAGCCCCAAACCACACCTTCCATATTAAACTGTAATAATGTTAACATTGGGTTCTTATATGAATCCTGTGACCCCCAGATGGTTCCAGTGAATTAGATTATCATTTATTAACCCCTTACACTCTAATTCTAAAAGGTTTTATCCTTTTCTGATCATTCTAGAGTACTAATTTTATATTATTAATAAGTCATTAATAAGTATTAATAAGTTATTAATGTCTAGTCAAGGCTATGGTTTTTCCAGTGGTCATGTCTGGATGTGAGAGTTGGACTGTGAAGAAAGCTGAGTGCTGAAGAATTGATGCCTTTGNGAAAAGTTATGACCAACCTAGATAGCATATTAAAAAGCAGAGACATTACTTTGTCCACAAAGGTCCATCTAGTCAAGGCTATGGTTTTTCCAGTGGTCATGTCTGGATGTGAGAGTTGGACTGTGAAGAAAGCTGAGTGCTGAAGAATTGATGCCTTTGAACTGTGGTGTTGGAGAAGACGCTTGAGAGTCCCTTGGACTGCAAGGAGATCCAACCAGTCCATCCTAAAGGAGATCAGTCCTGGGTGCTCATTGGAAGTACTGATGCTTAATCTGAAACTCCAATAATTTGGCCATCTCATGTGAAGAGTTGACTCATTGGAAAAGACTCTGATGCTGGGAGGGATTGAGGGCAGGAGGAGAAGGGGATGACAGAGGATGAGATGGCAGGATG
Source organism: Cephalophus harveyi (assembly GCA_006410635.1). NCBI lineage: Eukaryota > Metazoa > Chordata > Mammalia > Artiodactyla > Bovidae > Cephalophus > Cephalophus harveyi. Next base: position 2,989 of record SJYT01044988.1, read on the forward strand.
GCATCATCGATTCGATGGACATGAGTTTGAGTAAACTCTGGGAGTTGGTGATGGACAGGGAGGCCTGGTGTGCTGCAATTCATGGGGTTGCAAAGAGTTGGACATGACTGAGCGACTGAACTAAACGGAACTGAATGTTTGCCCTAAGTAATAGAAAATCCATCTCAGTGGTTTATTTTCTCTTGTGTAAATGATACTACAGAAGTATGTGGCAGAGGCAAAAATTTACCATCTAAGATACCAAGGATATCTTAGCTAAACGCAAAGGAGAAAAGGAAAGATATTCCCATTTGAATGCAGAGTTTACCAAAGAATAGCAAAGAGAGATAAGAAAGCAATCCTCAGTGATCAAAGCAAAAAAATAGAGGAAAACAATCGAATGGGAAAGACTTGAGATCTCTTAAAGAAAATTAGAGATACAATGGGAACATTTCATACAGTGATAAGCACAATAAAGGACAAAATGGTATTGACCTAACAGAAGTAGGAGATATTAAGAAGAGGTGGCAAGAATACACAGAAGAACTATACAAAATAGATTGTCATGACCTGGATAACCATGATGGTGTGATCACTCACCTAGAGCCAGACATCCTGGAATGTGAAGTCAAGTGGGCCTTAGGGAGCAGCACTATGAACAAACCTAATGTAGGTGATAGAATTCCAGTTTAGCTATTTCAAACCCTAAAAGACGATGCTGTGAAAGTGCTGAACTCAGTATGCCAGCAAATTTGGAAAACTCAGCAGTGGCCACAGGACTGGAAAAGGTCATTCCAGTCCCAAAGAAAGGCAATGCCAAAGAATGTTCAAAATACCGCACAACTGAACTTATCTCACATGCTAGCAAAGTAATGCTGAAAATTCTCCAAGTGAGGCCTCAACAGTATGTGAACTGTGAACTTCCAGATGTTCCAGATGAATTTAGAAAAGGTAGAGGAGCCAGAGATCAGATTGTCAACATCCGCTGGGTCATCAAAAAAGCAAGAGAGTTCCAGAAAAACATCTGCTTCTGCATTATCGACTATGCCAAAGCCTTTGACTGTGTGGATCACAACAAACCGGAAAATTCTTAATGAGATGGGAATACCATACAACCTGACCTGTTTCCTGAGACATCTGTATGCAGCTCAGGAAGCAACAGTTACACCTGGATATGGAACTGGTTCCAAACCGGGAAAGGAGTACATCAAGGCTGTATATTGAGACCCTGCTCATTTAACTTATATGTAGAATTGGTGGGAGAAATATCAATAACCTCAGATATGCAGATGACACCACCCTTATAGCAGAAAGCAAAGAAGAACTAAAGAGCCTCTTGATGAAAGTGAAAAAGAAGAGTGGAAAAAGCTGGCTCTGAAACTCAACATTCAGAAAACTAAGATCATGGCATCTGGTCCCATCACTTCATGGCAAATAGATGGCGAAACAATGGAAACAGTGACAGACTTAATTTTTTGTGTTCCAAAATCACTGTAGACGGTAACTGCAACCATGAAAATTAAAAGCTGCTTGCTCCTTGAAAGAAAAGTTATGACCAACCTAGATAACATATTATAAAGGAGAAACATTACTTTGCCAACAAAGTTCTGCCTAGTCAAAGCTATGGTTTTTCCAGAGTCATGTATGGATATGAGAGTTGGACTATAAAGAAAGTTGAGCACTGAAGAATTGCTGCTTTTGAACTATGTTGTTGGAAAAGACTCTTGAGAGTCCCTTAGACTGCAAGGAGTTCCAATCAGTCAATCCTAAAGGAAATCAGTCCTGAATATTCATTGGAAGGACTGATGCTGAAGCTGAAATACCAATACTCTGGCCACCTGATGCAAAGAACTGATTCAGTGGAAAAGACCCTGATGCTGGGAAAGATTGAAGGCAGGAGGAAAAGGAGATGACAGAGGATGAGCTAGTTGGCATCATAGACTGGATGGACATGAGTTTGAGCAAACTTCAGGAGTTGGTGATGGACAGGGAAGCCTGGAGTGCTGTATTCCATGGGGTTACAAAGAGTCGGATGCAACTGAGTGACTGAACTGATATCAGGGATAATGTCTGAGAGATCCACTTTTACCTTCACTGCAATGTCACGAGATGTTACCCCAGCTCCAAACATCAGTCACAATCAGGGCATAAGAAAGGAAAGAACATATGATATCTATTTCTATCTTTTTATCAGAGATGCAAAAATTGTTCCAGAAGTTCCCCGATACTTCTTTACATGTCATTGGCCTGAACTGTCACATTATCACATCTGACTATACAAAGGTGGAGAAAATGAGTAATTAGTTTTTCCAGCCTTTAAGGTGGAAGATAACAAAAGTAATAGGGGCAGATAAGAAAAGTTATGACCAACCTAGATAGCATGTTAAAAAGCAGAGACATTACTTTACCAACAAATATCCATCTAGTCAAAGCTGTGGTTTTTCCAGTAGTTGTGTACAGATGTGAGAGTTGGACTATAAAGAAAGCTGAGTGCTGAAGAATTGATGCTTTTGAACTGTGATGTTGGAGAAGACTCTCGAGAGTCCCTTGGGCTGCAAGGAGATCCAACCAGTCCATCCTAAAGGAAATCAGTCCTGAATATTCATTGGAAGGACTGATGCTGAAGCTGAAACTCCAATACTTTGGTGTCTGATGTGAAGAACCAACTCAGTGGAAAAGACCCTGATGCTGGGAAAGACTGAAGGCAGGAGGAGAAGGGGACAGCAGAGGTGAGATGGTTGGATGGCATCACCAACATAATGGACATGAGTTTGAGTAAACTCCGGGAGTTGGTGATGGACAGGGAGGCTTGGCATGCTGTAGTTCATGGGGTTGCAAAGAGTCGGACACAACTGAGCGACTGAACTGAACTGAATGCCTATTGGAACAGCCAATCATTAGTGTCAACATAATATGAACAGTGATGCTGCCAGGGGCTCTGAAGTCAGTTTTATGTCTTTCATTTTGGAAAAGATTTATTATAAATGTAGTTTTCTCATTGTGTCATTTCTTTTTAAAATTTTCTTTGTGTGTTCTCACGTGTTTTTAATCTACAGCATGACTTCAACAACTCAGAGTGATAGCTCAGAGTGATACTTCTTTGGAAAAAAAAAAATAGTTCATGAGGTGTATCATAGCTCTTCCTCATTTTGAGGATTTTTTTTTTTTTAGTTCTATTCTGGTTTCACATGTCTGTCTAGGGCATTAATGTTACTGAATGCCTGACACATGCAAAGACTAGTATCATTTTGAAAGTAAAAAGTTTTCTGTTTTTGTATTTTCTTCTGGTTGTTTAGTCATATTGTTGGCTTTACAGAAGAACTTGGGATGTTCAGATTTGGATTCTTAAATCCTCCTAATACATGATGGGGGTTATCCGAAATGTGGTTTCCATTTTTATTTTGTGTTACTCTTGTTGTGATATTGTTACCACTTTCTTTTTCTCATTCCTTGAAACTTAGCCATATAGAAGTGGAAGGTACTACCTTACAAGTTTAGTTCAACTGTTTTGCCAATTTTGATTTTCATTCAAACTGATGTGGGCTTCACAACAGATTTATTCTCTGCTTTTCATGAAAACTTAAAAGCATATCTGTTAAGATTTTTTTCCTTTCAACTTTGAAACATTCTATTAATAGAACAGTACTACATCATGATGTAATATTTATTGACTCTGTAGAGATATTGCTTTGAAGGAAAAATTTTTTTTAAATGTCTTGCTTTGGGTTAGAATTGGCAAAATGTGTTAAATGTGAGTGGATTTGTTTACAGTGTTAACTATTTTAAACAACTCCATTTTTTAAAGTTTCTGTTTTTTTTTGTTGTTGTTGTTAAAATATATATATATATATATTCTGCCATGTATGGCACTTAATAAAAATTGCATACACAAAGAATTTAGGTCAATATTTCCAGAAAAGATGTAGTAAGAGAAATTAGCCCTTAAATTAAGAGCTAAATAAATCAAAGGTTGCTTAATAAATAAAAGGTTGCTTTCCATATAAGCATCTTTTACTTAACATTCATTTTCAATTTTTCCTCATGCTCCTTACACATGGATCACAAATTGGGGGAAGAACATACCAATAACAGACAACTCAGGCGAAAATGCTGAACATCACTTTTGTAACAAGCTTGCAGCCAGAATAATTAGTGCAGAATCTGCCTCTCGTTACAGATACAAGACGGGCCTTTTGCTCCATGAATGTACTGACTGCATTTCACGGCCAGGCTGGGCAAGCTCCCTGAACAGAGCTGGCAGTGGCGCTTATGCACTTGCTGTCTCAACTTGCTGTTCAGAATCAAGACTGCCAGACCACTGCTAAAATTGATTGGCGTTCACACTTCATTTGAGTGGGTTTGCATTTGGACGAGGTTTCATTTTCACCTTTCTTGCTATTTCCTGAGGCAAATGAGCAATTCTGTGAGGCTGGTGTGCTTTTCAATTCTTGGATTGTTCAGTTACCCACTGGCCCCCCAAGCTTTCTTTATAAAAGAAAGGTCTGCATGCTTAAACTTGAAGGTAAAAGAGTGTTCTACTCAATTCCTGCATTTTTCAAGATTTTTCTTCCTTTATTTTTTTTTTTTTTTCTTTTTAACAGAGCTTAGCAGCTGTGTGAATGGTTGCTGACTGAGAACATTAGATATACAGTAAATTCATCATTTATCTACAGATCAAGGGTAAAATTAAACTGGAGGAAATGACCTTGTGACAGCATTGGGGAAGTATGAATCAGACTTAAAAGGGGAAAGAGTTGTTGACATACTGTTTCCTACATGATTCTTTTCACTGAGAGGGAACAATCTGTTTTCCTCTCAAGGAGCTGGCATTGGTCAAGTGCATTTTAGAAAAGTTACACTGAACACAATTCATTCAAAGCTATGAAGCATCTTTTAAACATTAACATACAGTACTGCTGATATTCATTTGATGTTTTTTTAAAAGCTAAAATCCAGGTTTGTAATGCCAGACTGGATCAGAATTTGGAACCTCTTACACTAATCTTAGGCAATATAAACAACCAATATTTATATACACATATGTATACATATATGCATATGTATATGCATATACATAATACCTTTTTTTTCACAGAAAGAATCTAGGCAAAATGAGACTGCCCAAAAAAATTGACCTGAATTATTCAAATTGAAAAAATTGTCTGGCACAAACTACCTTAGCAACTAGTCAGTTCTATACTTTAGTTCTGCAATGTTCTCCTCCAAAATCATATATGATCAAAAAAGTATGGCAAGCTCAATAGATTATTTCAATTATGAAACAAATCCAGACCTTATAATTACAGCAAAGACGGATTCTTTTGAAATGAGCCCCAGATCTCAGGAACTTTCTGCATCTTCTTCCTTCTCCATGGCAATACTTTTCTTTTTTTCCACTCTTTGTCTCCTTTGCTATTGGGTAGACTTTAAAACACCCCTCAAGAAATGGCTCAAATATCTCAGTGATTACTTCTTTGACTCTGCATCCACTCATTTAGTTAAAAAAGTAAACGTATTATGTATTACCTACCTAAGTAGTGTTATATATACTAGAATATAAGATACCAAGGAGCAAGCAACTTAATTTGTTCTCTCCAGAACCTTAGGATATACTTGGATGATAGACTTTATCATTTGTAATATAGTTTAATCATCATTTCTGTCTTCATGAGAGATCTGCATTGTCCAAAATGGTAGCCACATGTGGTTGTTTAGCACTTGGTATGATACTAATCCAAACTGAGAAATGCCATAACCATAAATATACAAACTACATTTTAAAGACTTAGAATGTAAAAACAGAGCTACCTTACACTGTGAGCATCCTGAGAATAAGAACCATACTTTACTAATTTCTATATTTAAATATCAATTGCATAAAGGATAAAGGTATTCAGTAAATGTATTTTAACTGAATGTATATTTCAAGAGATACCATTAATGTCCTAGAGCTAAGAACAACATGCTAATTCACGGAGGCAAAAGTTACTTTAGGATTGAAGTCCCTGATGTCCTTTTTGTTTTACTTTCTTAAGATATGACAGTTTGGGAACAATTTCAAAGATGTCTTCTTACAGATAATTTGATTTAGTTATTTCTACAGCCTATGTCTTCGTGTCTACAATCCTTCTCAGTTATTTGACCTTGCACATTCTACAGAGGTGATTTTCCTCTAATGCAGAGGGGATTGATGCTATCTTCTGACCCTCCAGCAGGATCACTAGCTAGGTTGAAATGAAAAAGGTGGCCAACGATAGCGCCATGCTCCAGCAAATCTGCTCATTTACCACCGGTATTCCACTTAGCTGTCTGGGAAGCCTCAGGAGACCCAAAATGCATTTTTCATGAGTTGCAAAAAGGAGAGGAAAATCCCTAGGAAATTGATGTTATTTTGGAACATCCAAGATTTAGGTAAGTTATTATCTCCTATGGGCTTGTAGAATCTAAGTTTAGCCTCTGAAGGCTCCAGAGTTTGGAATATTTTTGGTGAATGATAGAGGCATAAATGCTGTGCAATCTTATTTGCTGTGGTCCCAAAATAAATGATTGATAGAGTGCCATGCTATGCTCACTGTCTGTGACACCATGGATTATAGCCCTCCAGGCTCCTCTGTTCATGGAATTTTCCAGGCAAGAATGCTGGAGTGTGTTGCCATTTCCTCCTCTGGTGGATCTTCCCTACCCAGGGATCAAACCTGAGTCTCCTGCATTGGCAGGTGGTTTTTTGTTTTTTTTTTTTTAATCACTGTGTCACTTTTGGTGAAGGGTAGAGGCATAAAGGCTGTGACAGTCTTATTTGCTGCGATCCCAAAATAAATAGTTGATAGAGTAAAGGATACTAAAGAAATACGTCAACTAAATGCAGCATAGAATCTGGTTTAGATCCCGAATCAATGAATGTATTTCTGGAACAACTGACAAAATTTGATTAAAGTATATAAAACAATATTATAGTAATGTTAATTTAATAATTTTCATAAATATACTATAGTTATGTATGTTCATTAGCAGTCATATTACTCCCATGTTCTATCTACTATCAATAATGCTGCAACGAACATTGGGGTACATGTGTCTCTTTTAGTTATGGTTTCCTCAGGGCATATGCCCAGTAGCTGGACTACTGGGCTGTATGGTAGTTTTATTTGTAGTTTTTTAAGGAGTCTTCATACTCTTCTCTATAATGGTTGTATCAGTTTGCATTCCCCCCAACAGTGTAAAAGGGTTCCCTTTCACCATACCCTCTCCAGAATTTATTGTTTGTAGACTTTTTGATGATGGCCATTCTAATCAGTGTGAGATGATACCTCCTTGTAGTTTTGATTTACATTTCTCTAATAATGAGTGATGTTGAGCATCTTTTACATGTTTATTAGCTATCTGTATGTCTTCTTTGGAGAAATATCTGTTTACATCTTCTGGCCACTTTTTTATTGGGTTGTTCATGTTTCTGGTATTGAGCTGCATGCTGCTGCTGCTGCTGCTGCTGCTGCTAAGTCGCTTCAGTTGTGTCCAACTCTGTCCAACCCCATAGACAGCAGCCCACCAGGCTCCCCTGTCCCTGGGATTCTCCAGGCAAGAACCCTGGAGTGGGTTGCCATTTCCTTCTCCAATGCATGAAAGTGAAAAGTGAAAATGAAGTCACTCAGTCATCTCCGACTCATAGAGACCCCATGGACTTCAGCCTACCAGGCTCCTCCATCCAAGAGATTTTCTAGGCAAGAATAATGGAGTGGGTTTCCATTGCCTTCTCCATGAGCTGCATGAGTTGCTTGTATATTTTGGATATTAATTCTTTGTCAGTTGTTTCATTTGCTATTATTTCCTCCCACTCTGAGGGTTGTCTTTTCACCTTGTTTTTAGTTCCCTTCATTGTGAAAAAGTTTTTAAGTTTAATTAGGTCCCATTTGTTTATTTTTGGTTTTATTTCCATTACTCTTAGAGGTGGGTCATAAAGGACCTTGCTTTGATTTATGTCAGAGAGTGTTCTGCCTATGTTTCCCTCTAAGAGTTTTATAGTTTTTGGTCTTACATTTAGGTCTTTAATCCAATTTGAGTTTATTTTTCTGTATTTGTGTTAGGGAGTGTTCTAATTTCATTCTTTTATACATAGTTGACCCGTTTTTCTAGCACCACTTATTGAAGAGACCATCTTTTTTCCACTGTATATTCCTGCCTCCTTTATCAAAGGTAAGGTGCTCTTAGGTATGTGGATTTATCACTGGGCTTTCTGTCTTGTACCATTGGTCTATGTTTCTGTTTTTGTGCTAGTACCACACTGTCTTGATGACTGTAGCTTTGTAGTATAGTCTGAAGTCAGGAAGGTTGATTCCTCCAGGTCTATTCTTCTTTCTTAAGATTGCTTTGGCTATTCAGGGTCTTTTCTGTTTCCATACAAATTGTGAAATTATTTACTCTAGTTCTGTGAAAAATACCATTGGTAGTTTGATAGGGATTGCACTGAATCTAGGTGTTCAGCTGAGACTAGATGTTCTAGAATCAACAGATGAATGGGTAAGGATATTGAAGTACATATATATATACATAATGGAATATTACTTGACTATAAAAAGGAACACTTTTGAGTCAGTTCTAATGAGGTGGATGAACCTAGAGCCTATTACACAGAGTGAAGTAAGTCAGAAAGAGAAAGACAACTATCATATATTAATGTATATATATGGAATCTAGAAAGATGGTACCAATGATCCTAGGTGCAGGGCAGCAAAGGAGACACAGACATAAACAGACTTTGGACACAGTGGGAAAAGGAGAGGGTGGGATGATCTGAGAGAATAGCATTGAAACATATACACTACCAGATGTAAAATAAATACCCAGTAGGAGTTTGATGTATGACACAGGGAACCCAAAGCCAGCGCTCTGTGACAACTTGGAGAGATGGGATGGTGAGGGAGGTGAAAGGGGAGTTCAAGAGGGAGGGGACACATGTATGCCTATGGCCATTTCATGCTGACGTATGACAGAGGTCACCACAATATTGAAAAGTAATTATCCTCCAGTTAAAGTAGATGAATTTTAAGAATTTATATTACTCAATGTTTAAAAACAGAATTTTTATATTTTATAAAATTCAGAAGCTTTGACCATTTGAAGAAGTATTCTGAATTTTTAAGTTCCATAATTATAAATATAACTATATAATATCTACAGTATATTCATATTGAATTTTCTGAACAACATAGGGTTCTGGTGACCAAATAATATTTTCTATCAATTACTCTGAATGATTAAAATATATTTATTCTGTTGGATGAAGTTATTAGTTTATATTAAGATAAAGTTAAACCAAATATGTATGGATGTTTTATTATATCTGCTCTCTGTATTGACTTAAAATATGCACATTCAGCCTAAATTATCTCTTTTAATCTACTTTTGAAAAAATTCAACTTACTCTCAGAATCCTGAGGGCATTTCACATTTCATGTTGTGTAAATTAACGTTTATTCCTGACTTGGGCACTGGGAATTATTCACTGTTTTGAGGAACAAAGTGAAATGATCCAGTTGAAGTTTTAAAAAGATATCTATGCTGACAGAGCAAAGCAAAGATAGCAAAGAGATGAGACTGGGAGTATTGTGAATGTATCAGCAGCAGATGATAGGGAGCATAACTAGACAATGGCAATAAGAACAAGAGGGTTCAGTTATAAAGGTCATTCCAGAAACAGTATATCATGAATGCCCACACTAAGGCTGAAAGAACTCATATTTACACACAGTTGCCAAGGCTGGTGACCTAGAAGGTGATGGACTTGAGAGAGCACACCCAACTACGGAAAAGTATATAGAGAAGATATTTTTATATTACTTTATCACTGCTTATCATTTGGAAAATTCTTTTCTTTAATATATTCTCTTTAAGATTCATTTTCCATAAAAATTCACACAGGAGTCTATTATTGCTAACAAATGGGGAATTTGCTTGTAGAAATTTGTGGATCAACTAACAGAGAATTTCTAAGGAGTCAGGCTCATCCACATAGATCTACAAGGCTGAAATGTTTTCTGGAGACAGTACTTACCATGTGTCACTGTGCTTTTTAACTTTTCAGATTTTGCATGGGAAGTGCCATCTTCAGCTTTAGAACATTACCATGTAAAGGAAAGGACAGGTGATATTTTCCAAACAGTTCATAATTTATGTTTCTTTAAATATGGTATTACATAGTAGGAAAATTTCCAGAGAGACCAAAAAAAAAAAAAAAATATATATATATATATATATATATATATGAAAAAGAAAGAAAGACCAAAAGAAAGAATCAACTGTTCCAATATAAGTCACATGTAGAATAACCCCCAAAATAACTGACTGAGTAACAGGAAGTTGTGAGAGTTTAAAATGCTAGTCACGATCAAAAGTCTTCATCAAAAGCTGACGGCANATATATATATGAAAAAGAAAGAAAGACCAAAAGAAAGAATCAACTGTTCCAATATAAGTCACATGTAGAATAACCCAAAAAATAACTGACTGAGTAACAGGAAGTTGTGAGAGTTTAAAATGCTAGTCACGATCAAAAGTCTTCATCAAAAGCTGACGGCAACCAGCCAATGTGTTCATAACGGATGTGCTAAAGGATCTCCAGCCAAGAGGCAGAAATGAATAAAGCGAAAATTACTGCTATTACCCTGAGCTGAAGATGACCGATGAGGCCAAGCCGACCAGTGAGATTTGAAAGTCAGCAAGCTGCAAGTGATGCCGGAGACCTGGTCTGCTCCTAGTCTCAGGGATCTGACCTCACTCATTGGCAGTAATCACTGCTAAAGGCCTGTCATCATCCACTTTTTATCACTGCAAGGGGACATGTGAGTGCCACAGCCGTACCACAGCATTCCCTCCTTCATCAGTACCTGAAATCTGCTACTGTCCTGTGAAACCTGTTCTTTTAAGAGATTTGCTTTCCTCAGTTTCTAAATTCCCTTTAGTGTGAGTTTCCCACCTTAGAAAAAAGGCCTGTGCTTGATGTGAAGTGCCAACTCATTGGAAAAGATCCTGATGCTGCGAAAGTCTGAAGGCAAAAGGGAAAGAAGGTGATAGAGGATGAGATGGTTAGATAACGTCACCGACTCAATGGACATGAATTTGAGCAAACTCTGGAAGATAGTGAAGGACAGGGAAACCTGGCATGCTGCAGTCCATGGGGTCTCAAAGAGTCAGACATGACTTAGTGACTGAACAACTTCATTAGCTAATTGATTTTAGTACTGCCTGAAAGCACACTTAATCTAAATTACCCTTGGCTTTAAACAACATGAAATCACCTCTTAATAGCTTAACCTTGCCAAACTCCTATTTGTATTTTAACTAATGATGTTGTGGGGGTTTTGCTGTTTATATTCAGTAAACAGTTTGCTATTTTCTCCAAAACCCTTCATCTTTTCATCACCTCCAACGCATATGCACATGAAAGCGCGTGCGCGCGCACACACACACACACACACACACACACACACACACACATAATCCAAGTGGAAATGTTTTAGTCCCATATGTTCTAAAATAGGTGAGTCTGATTTAGCAAATACGTGACTAAATCTAGGGTTTAAAGTAGCTGGTACTGAAGATAATGGATAATGCCAAGGATTCTAGGCCTAGGGATTAAAAGAGTAGTTTCAGCTTTAATTCTTCTGAAAATGTATCCATTCTTGTTATGCAACCAGCGGCCATCCTGCCCTGCAAAAGGTAACCAACTCAGGCACTGACTGGCTTTCATGAGCTACCTCATCATGTTCTCCACTAATCTTCCAGACAAAGGGGAAGCTGAACAAGTCCCAATTCCAAATGTGTCTCTCCTTGACAACTCCTATCTTATCCAGGCCCCAAAGTGCCAAAGTTCTGCCATTATTAGGTCTGACCCTGGTAGCTCCTGCACAGATGAGAATCCAGCATGGCCACAGGGGAGTGCTTATGACCCACGAACACTCTAAGCCAATAAGCCGTCTCCTGTGTCTGGACTGAAACTAGTGCTCTGAGGCTCACTGGGCTGCCGCTACACCTGACTCCAGCTGTGTGCAGCTGGTGTGTCTCACTAGCCCCATACCTGGGGCTCTGAGTCCAGATCTCCAACATGGCTCCCTCAAACTGAAGCTTAATCTCGATGACCTTGACTATTTCTGCAATGATTTCTCACAAGATTAGACCCTGCTTCTCAAATAAATTCAGATCTCTGACACTGATCACTGCTATCACTCAAAAGTGCCACCAAGTCCTCTAGAATCAGCCACCTCAGAATAGTGGCTCTTGACCCTGGGCATGAATTGGAATCAGCTCAAGGTTCAACTCCATTCCCTCAGACTGAGAAACACTGCCTTAAATACCAAAGCCAGTCTGGGCCAATGTGCAGTTTTGCATACACATGATTCTAGCATGGAAGCTGTTTCAAGCTTTCTAAAGAAGTGTTCAGGCTAAAAATCATAAAATAGTAAAATATATAATATTCTGGTTATCATCGTTGTATAATTTATTGCCATGTTAATCATAGGATGATTAAATTACTGCTTTAACAGCTTCATGGCACTGGGGAATCTTCCTCCAACTCCGCTATTGGTCATCTCTATCTGGTACCTTCCTGTTCTCCTGGCCCATCAGGTCTGCAGTCATGCCACCTGTTGGCACACCCAAAAGGACATATCCTAAACCACTTGTTCATCTCATTTCACAACACAGTTCCTCCTTCCTTTCTACTCTCTTTGGTTTTTGACCTTGGGATTCTTTTTGACTCACTGCTACTTCTGGTTAGCCCTGCTACCACAGCCAAAGGAAGACTCAGTTTTCTCCTTCGTCTGAATCCAACTTGCCCTCCAGGTGAAAGGCCTTCAACTGCCCTTATAAAACTATCCACTTAGATATGCACAGGTTTACTTCTGAATTGCAGAGGGTGTCTAGAATTTTTTGTCCTTATTTTTATGTAGATTAAGATACATAGTGTAATAACATCTTTACAATAAAAGGACAGAAAAAAGTAACTTCCATTTTGTTAAAAAGGAAACTAAACAATGTAATCTGCCTGTTTTCTGGAGTCAAACCATCGAATTTCTATAAGCAGAATGCTCACCAAGTTGTCCATGGTCTTCCTAATTGATGCCCATGTTTTCTCAAACCCTTTTGGTACCCCATATTGTTGATAGTTTAGGATGTACTGAATGTTAGATCTTTCTTGTGATATGATATTTATGTGTGGATTTAGCATGCCAATCTCAAAATTACTTCAGATGGTGACTGCAGCCATAAAATTAAAAGATGCTTGTTGCTTGCAAGAAAAGCTCTGACAAACCTAGACAGTGTATTAAAAAGCAGAGACATTACTTTGCTGACAAAGCTCCATATAGTCAAAGCTATGGTTTGACCAGTAGTCATGTACAGATGTGAGAGTTGGACCATAAGGAAGGGTGAGTGCCAAAGAATTGATGCTTTTGAACTGTGGTTTTGGATAAGACTCCTGAGAATCACTTAGACTGCAAGGAGATCAATCTTGAGTATTCATTGGAAGGACTTAGGCTGAAGCTCAAGCTCTAATATTTTGGCCACCTGATGTGAAGAGCTGATTCATTGGCAAATACCCTGATGCTGGGAAATATTAAAGGCAGGAGAAGAGGATGGCAAAGGATGAAATAGTTGGATGACGTCACTGACTCAATGGACATGAGTTTGGGCAAGCCCTGGGAGATGATGAAGGACAGGGAAGCCTGGTGTGCTGCAGTCCATGGGGTGGCAAAGAGTCAGACACACTGAGCAACTGAACAACAACTCCTGATCTAAAAGATTCACTGACTTCAAATTTTCTAGAGAAGTGACCCTCACTTGATGGAGCATATCATATTAGGAAAAGGGACAGAGTATAGGGGAGATGCTCCTGAAAGCAGTTGCAATATTATAATTCCAAACCATATTCAGAAAACTTTCAAAAATCTTGTACTTCTTCCACAATAAAACTTACAGAAGGGACAGCTCATTTACTCATCCATGATGAACACCTGATGTTTGTAGCTGTTCATCATGGATGAACTACATAGTATGTGTAGCATATACTGTTTTTGCTATTCTACTAGCTACAGGGAAAATCTTCATTGGCATGTGAAAAGAATGCAGACAAGCTGTAGAAGAGAGTCATGCTGAAACAAAGACCCAAATTAAAATCTCAGGAAAGCTCCACAGAGTGGAAAACTGCAGTTCTACTACAAGTCTCAACTCTGATAGTTTCTCAGCAGCCACATAGAGGGTTGAATGGTGGTCCTCAAAAGATAAGTCCATGTTCTAAGTCCTGGAGGCTGTGAATGTTGCCATCATTTACATAAAGGATCTTGAAGATGTAATTAAGTTAACTTCAAGATGAGATCAGCCTGGCTTATATGGTGGGGGTAGGGGGGGGATATGGGAGGAATCTAAATGCAAACACAGTTAAGTGTCATAAGAGACACACAGAGAGATGCAGAGGGAAAGAGGAGAAGACCATATGATGACAGAGGCAGAGATTAAAGAGATGCATCACATGCCAGAGAACACCTGGAACCATCAGAAGCTGGAGGAGATGAAGAAAGATTCTCTGCTAGAGAAGGAGCATGGTCCTGCTGGCACACCTTAATTATAGACTCTGGCCTCCAGAACTGTGAAAATATAAATTTCTATGTTTTAAGCCATGAAGTTTGTGGCAATTTGTTACAGCAACCACAGAAATTTAATAAAACCATATACTGTAATTTGTAGTAACTTTTTTTCTCACCCTATAGCTACAGAGAGTGTGCATAGTTGATATAAAATAAATTCTTAATGGACTCCAGACCCATTGCTTTATATAGATTAAGGACTACCTCGAGGGTAGGAGAGAGTGAAAGGGTAACCTAAATTGATTCAAAATTATTATTCTGCCCATACAACATTCAGACTCTTACCTTAGGAAAGATACAGTATCTTTTTCTTCTCTTATCTACCATGAGCTGCATCAAACAAGACAGGGGGTAAGTAAATACATCACAAAGAATTATTGATTTTTTTTTAATGCAATGTACTTGATATACCAATGAACTGTTCCCCAAATAATTCCAAAAACATACTTTAGTTATATTGTACACAGGATGTGCAGTGATTGGACCCTTGCTTTTTATTCTTTTCAGGTTGAAGACATCTCCCATTGACCTCATTAGCTACTAATAAAGCAAGTATCTCATAAATGAATTTTTACTTGGCAAAAGTAGATTAGGAAATCCTACATTTATTCTCAGATCATTCAAAGTTCTAATTTTTTTACATAGTAATTATAAAGATAAACCACAAACCAAGATATACTCAATGTTGAATGTAAAGAATTTTTACATGCAAATAAAAGAAATCTTTTAAATCACAAAACATAAAATGGCATAGAAAGTAGTAAAACACTAGTAAAAAAAAAATTAAAACAGGAAAATAGAGAAAAAATTCTTATCAGTAATGTTTCTGTACACTTGATCTTAGCTATATAAACATAGCTTGGGTGGTTAATTAAGCAGTTGAGAAAAGATAGATGAGGAGTGAAGGAAAGGGAAATAAATAAAACTCTAAGTGAGAATTTTCTGACACATGTGCCTTCTTGGTTAATTTTCACATCCAGAGCTAAGCAACATCTGCATCGCTTGCACTTCCTTTCATTACCCAAGCACCAATCACTTACTCGTTTATCATTCCTACACATACATATTACTAAAATGTGATGATTCGTCACTATTCATTGATCAAATAACATTCAGAATTACCTTCCAAATGCTTTGCTCGTAAAGGTGACCAGATAACTAAAAATCTTGATGCTTCCTTTTCATAACACTTCCATGAAAAGATTCAGTAAACCTGATTCCTTTTAATTTCTCTCATCAGCAAGGGGACTGTGCTCTCTCATTCTGGATAGGCCTGCATGACTCTCTCCCTCCATGCCTGTTCATTCCACATGCTTTCACGTGCAAATGGTCACAAATTGCTGTCAACTAGGAACATTCGGAAACCATTTGCCTTGATTTTCCTTAAGTAAAATATAAAAAGAACTAGGAGCAAATACATGGGACTATTACATAAGAAGACTCTTTAATATGTTGCTTAGATGCTCAGTCCCAAGGAAAACACTATTTGTAAGTTGAGCAGATCAGACTTTGTCAATCAGAACTTAGACCACCATCCTTCTGGAAAGTGGCTGCTTTTAGGGAAGTGGGTTGTATATATGAAATGGAAAGAAATATGGTCTCTACATGAGTCATTTTTGCAACCTTCTCAGAACCTACCCATGGGTCAACTGCTGGTATTCAGAAATTGTTTATGACTGCAGTGGGCATGTGGACTTCTGTTTTCCAAGTTGCAGAGTCTCATTTAGAGATGTTGTTAAAGGCCTCCTGCTCTATTATCCCTATTAGAAGTTTGTAGAATCTTTAACTCACAGCAGCCACACATCTAAACTTTGTTCTGAGCAAACTGCTGAAGGCAGCTGCCCTGACATTGCCCTCCATAGGTAAGTAGAGCTAAAGACTTGGGCTGAATTCAATGAGAGAAAATGAACAGTTGTGAAAGGACATGATCTCATCTAAACTGAATCTGAAAAACCACTTCAAACACATATTAGATTGTCCCTCTCTTCTCTCCTTTCCTCATTCCATCTCTGTCTTTCTCTGGCAGGCAAGAGATGGGAAAACACTGACTAGGTAAGCTCTGTTCTACATGCTTTATCTTACTTAATTCAGTTCTATTTACAACACTGCCCTTGGAGAAATCTGAACTCAGCATTATGCCAGCTCACTGGTCAAGGGTTTAGACTGAATGTATAGTCAATAGCAACCACATCCATTGTCTTCTTCCTACACCATGATACCTCCAAGTTCATGGGCTCAAAAAAATTGGTCAATGGAGAAGCCTTAGAGTTCAGCCAACAGGTAAGCAGACTACATGAAAAAGAACTTTTAAAATTAAAAAGAAAAAAAACAAACCTGGATATAAGTAAGAAAATAGTATTGTGTTTACCACTGAACATCCTTTTAGGAAAGAGCAGACTTGAGTGCAGATATGGAGAAATTGCTGTAATACTGAAGGGAGCAAGACTACAGTCTGTCATCTTGGCCACATATAAGAATAAAATCAGGATGTCAAATCAAGTAGAAAGGAAGATAGAGCATGATCTTATTAGGTAGTTAGAATAGGAAAAAGGAGTCCAAAATGGTGGTGGCTAAAAGACAAAAAAAGGAAAAAGCCCAGGAAAATGAGACAAAAGAAAATCCAAGGGCCAGAGTGAGAATCTCAGGTGCAACAAACAGCCCTCCTGGCTAGCCCAATTTATATAAGGCAGGCTCAGGAGGAGGAGAAAAAAGCAAATAAAAAGAGGAGCCATAATTGAGCTGCTCTCTTCTTTTGGGTTGGAGAAGGCAATGGCACCCCACTCCAGTACTCTTTGCTGGAAAATCCCATGGATGGAGGAGCCTGGTGGGCGGCAGTCCATGGGGTCACTAGGAGTCGGACACGACTGAGCGACTTCACTTTCACTTTTCACTTTCATGCATTGGAGAAGGAAATGGCAACCCACTCCAGTGTTCTTACCTGGAGAATCCCAGGGATGGGGGAGCCTGGTGGGCTGCCATCTCTGGG
The DNA here is from genome assembly GCA_006410635.1 of Cephalophus harveyi. Classification (NCBI taxonomy): domain Eukaryota; kingdom Metazoa; phylum Chordata; class Mammalia; order Artiodactyla; family Bovidae; genus Cephalophus; species Cephalophus harveyi. Next base: position 20,587 of record SJYT01044988.1, read on the forward strand.
GTCACACAGAGTCGGACACGACTGAAGCGACTTAGCAACAGCAGTAGCAGCTTCTTTTGGGTTGGCCCTCCCTCACACCTGGAGGATGTATTTTCCTTTGCTTGCCAAATAAAACTGAGCTGTCACGTAACTGTAACACCGGTCCACTGTTTCAAATCTTTGCTGTGGCGAGACAGAACCGAGGAAATTACACACTCCAGAACTCAGGAAAGATTAAAACAAAGATAAGCATTGTCACCAAGTCAGATGAAAATACAGCTGACAATTCCATAGGAATTAATAGTTTCAATTAATACAGTCAAACCTCAGTATCCTCCCATATAATTTAAATCATTTCTAGAATACTTATAATACCTAATACAAAGTAAATGTCATGTAAATAGTTGCAAATACAATGTAAATGATATGTAAAGAGTGCCAGCATGTAGCAAATTCCATTTTGCTTTTTGAAATTTTCTGGAATTTTTATTTTCCAAATATTTCTGATCCACAGTGGGTTGAATCTGCAGATGTGGAACCCACAGGTACTGAGGGCTGACTGTAATTTTCTGCACTGTGTCCCAGTGTGACCTTGCTTGCCTGTTGTTTTTAAAGATCCAGGACAATTTTAAGCTTAAATCCTAATTCTAGAGTCTATGTACCTCAGGAGGCAAAGAGGTGCTGTACTCTTTCCAGGTATCTCTAAGTCATTTTTCTAAAATTTTCAAAAACTCCCTGTAACTAAATGTATCGAGTCCAGGCTCACTCTGCTCACGATACAACAGGCCAATGAGTCAAGAGATGAGGCGTTGAGGCAAGGAATATGACTTTATTTGGAAAGCCAGCTGACTGAGAAGAGAGCATAATAATGTCTCAGAGTAAACATCTTGTTGGGGTCTGGAAACCAGGTTCTTTTACAGAGCCAAAGAGAGGGGCAATGAGGAACTAAAGTTAAAAAGACAGATGAATAAAGAGGGAAAAGCAGTGAAGAAGTCAAGGGAAAGGGAGGGAGAGGCAATGGGGAAGCACAGTGAAAGGATCTTCAGTCTTGAAAAACATCTCCAGAAATGGCCAGCCTTTGGAATATGTGTGTTAATCTCTTCCCTTTGTTGAAGCTATTCACAGGCAGGCAGGTTCAGATTATCTCTCTAAGAGCTGAACAAAGGTATTCTAGTTTACAGTCAAGAAGAGGGCCCGGGTCCTTCAAGGCAGGCCATTATGTATGACTGTAATAACAAAAGCAACAAAAAGCAAGTCAAAGAAATAGTTTCCAACATGGAGTCAGAATTGGCTTCTTCTCTGTAACATATTCAAGAACACAGACCAGTGGTTCCCATTTCATTAGGGATTTCCACCACCTCATTGGCAACTATACCTGTAATAACTGCCTCATTCATTTTAGCAGCGGGTTTTTCTATCACTTAAGGTATCTAACGTTTCTCCTTATTAGGGAAAAGCTTTTAAAGATGCTTATCTAATTGTGTTCATAAATGACCCATCTTTATCCAAGTTGAACTCCCAGTAGTTATCCATCAATGTATGTTGATATTCAGTTCAGTTCAATTGCTCCTGGAGCTTCACCAACTCCTGGAGTTCACTCAGACTCACGTCCATCGAGTCAGTGATGCCATCCAGCCATCTCATCCTCTGTTGTTCACTTTTCCTCCTGCCCCCAATGCCTCCCAGCATCAGTCTTTTCCAATGAGTCAACTCTTCTCATGAGGTGGCCAAAGTATTGGAGTTTCAGCTTTAGCATCAGTCCTTCCAAAGAACACCCAGGGCTGATCTCCTTTAGAATGGACAGGTTGGATCTCCTTGCAGTCGAAGGGACTCTCAAGAGTCTTCTCCAACACCACAGTTCAAAAGCATGAATTCTTCGGCATTGATACTGCTGCTGCTAAGTGGCTTCAGTCGTGTCTGACTCCATCCAACCCCATAGACAGCAGCCCTCCAGGCTTCCCTGTCCCTGGGATTCTCCAGGCAAGAACACTAGAGTGGGTTGCCATTTCCTTCTTCAATGCAAAGTCGAAGGGACTCTCAAGAGTCTTCTCCAACACCACAGTTCAAAAGCATGAATTCTTCGGCATTGATACTGCTGCTGCTGCTGCTAAGTGGCTTCAGTCGTGTCTGACTCCATCCAACCCCATAGACAGCAGCCCTCCAGGCTCCCCTGTCCCTGGGATTCTCCAGGCAAGAACACTAGAGTGGGTTGCCATTTCCTTCTTCAATGCGTGAAAGTGAAGAGTGAAAGTGAAATCACTCAGTCGTGTTCGACTCAGCGACCCCATGGACTGCAGCCCACCAGGCTCCTCCGTCCTTGGGATTTTCCAGGCAAGAGTACTGGAGTGTGGTGCCATTGCCTTCTCCTGGCATTGATACTAGGCTCTGACTAATTGATACTAAAGAGAATCTAACACTTCTGATCTGATAAATATTGAAGTAGTGCTGATGGAGGCAAAGAAAGATTTTCCACAAAGACTTTTGGAGACAAAAACTCTAGCATTAATGAAGCATCAGATATGCAAAACAAAAAACCCTAACACCTCATTAAGGTGCAAATGTAGGCTAAAGGAATATCAGGAGCTAAATATGGCCTCATTGCTAGCTGCCGTACTCTGCACCTGCCCTATCTAACTCCATCTAACTCGGTAGGTGATAAATCCTTTGGATTTTTATATTTGGGGTAAGAGAAGTTGATCAAAATTTTAGTGAGGGAAAAGAGCATTAAGGATTTATCAATATATTCTCTCTCTGCAGTTTCCATTCCTATGCTCCTAAAAATATTTATTACAAAAGAATTGACTATTATGAGTAACTTAAAGAATTTATGAAATAAACATGAGTTAGTGAGACAGGAGAGCAGTCCTGGGTGTTCATTGGAAGGACTGATGTTGAAGCTGAAACTCCAATACTTTGGCCACATGATGCGAAGAGTTGACTCATTTGAAAAGACCCTGATGCTAGGAAAGATTGAGGGCAGGAGGAGAAGGGAATGACAGAGGATGAGATGGCTGGATGGCATCACTGACTCGAAGGACATGGGTTTGGCTGAATGCCGGGAGTTGGTGATGTACAGGGAGGCCTGGCATGCTGGGATTCATGGGGTCTCAAAGAGTCGGACACGACTGAGTGACAGAACTGAACTGAACTGAGAGAGACAGGGTTTATAAGCAAACCTGTGAAAGTATTGAAAATACTGTTCATATAATAATAATAATAATAAACATAAGAAAATCAGGAAGAAAAAATAACAGAACACATATTTTAAAAACATCTATGGCTTTTAACATATTTTGAATTTGTAAAAAAGTAGTACTAAACAACATATTTCCTTGGTCTATTCTAGCTCACTAAAAAACTTGAGAATATTCTTTTCCCATAGTGACGGTCACATATTTGTTTGCTTTGATGCACTACTACCCATATGCACAGGCACACAAAATCTGTTTGGTCCTTAAGCCTATTTTTAAATTGTTTTTGTTTTCCTAGTCAACATTGTGATTTCTGTATGTTAGACCCCAAAGTCTCACAAATGTGGAAGTGATGTCAATTTGACTTTGGGAGTGTTAATTAAAGAAACCATTAGACTGAGCTAGTTCTAAAGTCATATAAGCCTGCCTACACACCCAAACCTAAGCCTGAAATGCCTCAACGTCAACAAATCAAAACCCGAGGACAACTAATCACAGACCTCTAACAGGGTCTTCCCAAATAAGACAAACACTTACATGATAATTAATCAAATAAGGTTGTCTCTTTGCTTCCCCATCTTCTCTATAAAAATCTTTTCATGATGTCCTGTCCATGGAGTCATCTGAACTACTTCCAGTTTGGGACTGCTCCATTCAAATCAAGCTTTGCTCAAATAAACTCGTAACGTATTTAACGTGCCTCAGTTTATCTTTTCACAGGAGGAATTTAACTGATTTCTCATTCATGAAAGTCTTGATTCCCAGTGGTCATTGGGAAATCTGGTATAAAACCTCCAGATTTTCACCATCATAATCTACCCATTAAACAAATTGTACCTGAATTGTGAAATTAAGACAAATTTGTTAGCAAAAAGCCTAGGAATATATACTTATCTTAAAGATGAAAGCTCATTTTAATATCTTATCCGTTTTTTCTTTTTTTCCTGGCAATTGCCAACATAAATTACTTTTGTAGGACTCTTATGTTTTAATCACTACTACTTTTTCTACATCCCACACTAGATACTAAGGATTTCATTCTCCCTCCCTCTCTCTCTTAACTCACAGATTATTTCTGAAAGTATCTAAAGTGAAAAATGAAACAAAAGAATTCTGTCTTTGTAATTTCGTATCAAGTGAGGAAGTAGAGGTTTTTTCCACCCAGATAGTTCAGAGTCCACTGCCAATGAATTCTCTCTTTTCTCTATCCTATTTCTTTAAGAACTGGAAAAAAAAGACAAGTCCAGACAAGTAGTCTGGACACTACTGAAGCAAGTGTGGAAAGTCTGTGCAATCTGGGAAGCCCAGGCATTGCTGGAAATTTCTCTCCATCTAAGTGACCCTGTCACTGATATTCTGTTTCTCAGGGCATCTTCCCCATTGGTCAGTAGAAAGGGAAACTCACATGAAATTAAATATCATTCTACATGAAATATGACTTTAGTCTTCAACCTAGTCTTGATTTGCAAGGACACAAGCCATTATGCTGGGGTCGAAGACACTAATAATAAAGGCGCCATTTGATAAAGTAACTATTCACAAAGAAAGAAACCATGGAAATATGTGGTGAAATTAGTCACTGTTTCTAAATTGTCTTTCTGAGAAATGAGATGCATTTAAAATAGCGCCCTACACTTTTAAAATGGGAACCATGATTAATGACGATGCTTCACCTCATCCAGCAAGAAAAAGAATTGCACGTCAAAACAGACACAGGGTATCTTAAAATTGTAGACAGTGTGGAGAATGTATTTTCTATCTTTGAAAAAGGAAAACAAGCAAGTAATTGCTGCCTCCTTTCAAAGGGTTAAGCATTTCTGATTAGCTTTGGGTCATGCATCACATTTTGAGTGCCTAAGCTTCAAGACACACTTCATTGAACCCCATCTAGCAAGCTTCATGCTTATGAAGGTGTTCCTCTTGATTGCTTCTCATCTGGGCTACAAAACGATTGGGTTGGAGACTGACATTGATTAAGTGCAAGAGAACCATGTTTTACTGTGACAGCTGCTGGCTTCTATCAACAAATCAATGTTTTTTCTTTTTTTTTTTCCCTTTTCACCTTAACTCTCCCGTTAGCATCCTGCTGTTACTAGAGATGAAAAACATCTCTGTAACTGTCTGCTGATTGACCATTTTCTGATTTGCCAATCACATAAAATGTTTTTATGATGGAAAAGTCTAACCCTTCATTCTAAGCAGCTTTTTGTGCACAAATAGTGCAATTTTCTGGAATCCTCCGGGGTGTGGCTGCTGCTCCTATAACTTAAAATCACAATAGAAAGTAACGTATTTTACAGAAAAATGTCACTTTACCCTCTGGATTTGATCGGTAAGATTACAAATGCATCCTGTCCATAAATTTGGGAGTGTTTAGCAATGGTTCCACCCACTGGTCTTTTGCTATCTAAATAAGATAGTGGCCATTTATAGCTTTTTGTGCACAGAATATTCCTGGTTATTTACAAGACAGCTGTTAAAGCTGTACAGTTCATACTGTGTACCAGAAACAGGAGGCATGGTTAGGAGACAACATATACAGAGATCTCCAAAGCAGCACTGTGTCAAAATAGAACTTTTATAACAGCAGACTTCCCTCCAGCCTTCTACTTCCAATTGTATGGCTTCAAATTGAGCCCTAAATTTGCCTGACTAGAAACATATAGGACAGACCCATATAGAAGGAGTAAATCACTGCCAAGTAATTAGAGCCTTCTGGGACTATTTAATGAAAGGTGTATTTTCATATGCTTTTGTCTGTGATTTTTTTTCATAACCAAATACTAAGTAACCTGAAACCAAGATTTTAACTGTGTCAAGTCTTGGACAACATGGTTTATTTTGCCCAGTCTCCCCTTATGCCTTAGGATACAAACTCAAAAGACACAAATTATTTTACTGAAAACTTGTTACATTGTCAACAGGCCAAAATGGCAGTGGGATTTGAACAATGGAGCTCCTTGATGTGATGAGTTGAATATAATCATGACATGCCTGTAACTTTCTGCTAGCTTGATCAGCAAGCCACTGGAAATGAGGAAAGAAAATTCAAATCTCCTGGATAACATAGAAAAAAAAAATCACTTGTTCAGATCAAGGAAAATATTACTAGCTGTTTCAAAGGACATTAAATATATATATAGCACTTAATAAGCCAGTTTCCCAAGCAAAATAGCATTGGACAGGAATCCCAGATGTATACTGATGGTTCTCTAACTCATTTATCCTGGATGACTTCAGACCCCAGGCTACACAAAATCCTGCATGAAAGAAGGTGAAGGTGAAGTCACTCAGTCGTGTCCGACTCTTTGCGACCCCATGGACTGTAACCTACTAGGCTTCTCCGTCCATGGGATTCTCCAGGCAAGAACACTGGAGTGGATTGCCATTTCCTTCTCCAGGGGATCTTCCTGACCCAGGAATCGAACCCTGGTCTCCCACATTGGAGGCAGTCGCTTTAAACTCTGAGCCACCAGGGAAGCCCGCATGAAAGAAGGCGTTCATAGTAATACATCCTTTTCCTTTTATCCACCCAGGAAAAAAAGAAATAGAGATAATAGGGGAAAGTAATGGGGTCAAAGGTAAAAAGAGGAAAGGATAAAATAAAACAACTTGGTCACAAGGAAAAGAGGGCTTGGGAAAGGATTCCATAAGGGTTCCTGCTAAGCAGCTCCTTGAAATTCTCTGGCCCCAGTCTCCACACCTCCAGAGATGTTTTTTAGTCACTAAAGGAAATGGCTTGGAATACCAGACCACCTGACCTGCCTCTTGAAAAACCTATATACAGGTCAAGAAATAACAGTTAGAACTGGACATGGAACAACAGACTGGTTCCAAATAGGAAAAGGAGTCCGTCAAGGCTGTATATTGTCACCCTGCTTATTTAACTTATATGCAGAGTACATCATGAGAAATGCTGGGCTGGAAGAAGCACAGCTGGAATCAAGATTGCTGGGAGAAATATCAATAACCTCAGATATGCAGATGACACCA
>SJYT01044988.1:27898-50031 GCA_006410635.1 Cephalophus harveyi
AAATATCAATAACCTCAGCTATGCAGATGACACCACCCTTAGGGCAGAAAGTGAAGAACAACTAAAAAGCCTCTTGATGAAAGTGAAAGAGGAGAGTGAAAAAGTTGGCTTCAAGCTCAACATTCAGAAAACTAAGATCGTGGCATCTGGTCCCATCACTTCATGACAAATAGATGGGGACACAGGGGCTGACTTTATTTTTTGGGGGCTCCAAAACCACTGCAGATGGTGACTGCAGCCATGAAATTAAAAGACGCTTACTCCTTGGAAGGAAAGTTATAACCAACCTAGACAGCATTTTGAAAAGCAGACATTACTTTGGCAACAAAGTTCCATCTAGTCAAGGCTATCTATGGTTTTTCCTGTGGTCATGTATGGATGTGAGAGTTGAACTGTGAAGAAAGCTGAGCGCTGAAGAACTGATGCCTTTGCACTGTGTTGTTGGAGAAGACTCTTGAGAGTCCCTTGGACTGCAAGGAGATCCAACCAGTCCATCCTAAAGGAGATCAGTCCTGGATGTTCATTGGAAGGATGATGCTGAAGCTGAAACTGCAATACTTTGGCCACCTGATGCGAAAAGCTGACTCATTGGAAAAGACCCTGATGCTGGGAAAGATTGAGGGGAGGAGGAGAAGGGCACGACAGAGGATGAGATCACTGGATGGCATCACTAACTCAATGGACACGAGTTTGAGTGAACTCCAGGAGTTGGTGATGGACAGGGAGGCCTGGCGTGCTGCAGTCCATGGAGTCGCAAAGAGTAGGACACGACTGAGAGACTGAACTGAGCTGAACTCACATCCATACAAGACTACTGGAAAAACCACAGCTTTGACTAGATGGGCCTTTGACTGTAAGAACCTTCTCTGTGTTCACTGTCAAAGACCCTTCAAGGGTGCCGGTTATCAGTACCTTGAGTGTGGCCCAACTCACTCCCACAGATGGAGAACAAGGGAGGGTGGCGGTAGGAGTGGGGAAGCTGCTGAGCCCAGAGTACTCACCTTCTGGCTTAAGGAACTGAAACTCAAGGTGAGCCTAGGAATCACCCAGGTTTTAGAGAAAGGTAATACGACCCAAGTCCTCTGAGAACAGCTCCCCACCTCTGCAATCTCTGTTAGACATGCCTGCTCTGAGCTTCTGGAGCCCCTCCAGCCGCCACCACGTCGTCTCCCCTAGCAGATCACACGGTTCTCAGTGGTGAGCGTTCTCCCTGACCCTAACCCCTTCTACCTCTGTCCCCAGACCAGTGCCCACACGTGAGTGTGCTAAGTCGCTTCCTTCGTGTCCAACTCTTTGTGACCCCATGGACGGTAGCCTGACAGGCTTCTCTGTCCGTGGGATTCTCCAGGCAAGAAGACTGGGGTGGGTCACCATGCCCTCCCCCAGGGCATCTTCCCGACTCAGGGATCAAACCCAAGTCTCTTACGTCGTCTGCAGTGGCAGACGGATTCTTTACCATTAGCACCACCTGGGAAGCCCACCCGCATGCAGTACCCCTCAACTAACATTTGTTAAAGGGACAGCTGAATGCCTGAACTAATGAATAAATGAATATCCAAAGAAGGGAAGGAAAAAGGTGGCAGATGGCATGTAGGTTTCAGAAAATAAGAAATAAGAGAGCCAATACTCAAACAATTAAAACACAGAGAAGTCCTCAAATGAAATCTATTTTTCAGCCTCAGCTGACAGACCTGCTATACAGATTCTTGCTCAGAGTATATGTCAGTTCTGAGCACATCAGAGTCCCAGGGAAATGCCAAACACTGCAGTGTGGTAGAGCTGAGAGCCACGTGCAAGCGCGCGGTGTCAACACTTTGATTTAAATGCAGCACAAGCTCTGTCTTCCAGAAATTTACTGAAGAAAGAAAAGTTCTAGAAAAAAAAATCTGTTTTTGTTATTTTTAAATGTAAACATTCAAATGAGTACATTATCCTGCAGTGAAGCAAATATTGGGTTGGCCAAAAAGTTCATTCAGGTTTTTCAGTAGGCTGTTAGAGAAGAACCTGATTGGTTTGGGGCCAGCCCAATAGTCCCAAATGACCCCTAGCAGTGGAAAGAGTTTGCATGGCAAGGGCAAAGACCAAGGTGCTTGGTGGTAGCTTTATTATCCAATGTCTTCCGTCTCCAAAATGTTTTTTCTTATTGTCCTTTCTCCTAGAACTTAAAATAGCCTTTGTAAGAAAGCCAGTTTTTAGAAGGGTTGTCAATACATTTCTGGGAACTATTCAATTCAACCAGAGTTCAATTACATTAACTTTTATTGGCTAATAGGAATAAGGCACTAAGATACTCGTTGTAATACATGTCACCCTTGTACTGAGCAAAGGAGAACCATTAATTTTTGATAAAATAAGGTATATGAAAAAAAAAAAGTGCATGAAAAGCCCAATCTATCCTTCACACCACTATTGAAATTCTCCTAGAATACAGAGCTGATCATGTGTCTGCCGCAACTCACATGCTCTGGATGACTCTATCCGCTGCAGGATAAGTATCCGCCCCTTAATGTGAAAGATGTTTATCTGCCTTTTTCAGGCAAGAATGCCCCCCGCCCTGTCATCACTTCACTCTGGCCCTCCCACTTAACGAAGCAAATTCTCTAAACATTTTAACCACCACAAGAGCCTTGAGACCATACCAGTTGATTGGATATCCCTTCTTTAAAAATCTGAAAGAGTTCATAAAATCAAAGGACGATCCAAAGGGATTTCTTGTGGAATTTCTAAGCAAATATGATGGCTCATCTCTAAATGAAGTTACTTGGATTTCCCAGGTGGTCCGGTGGCTAAGACTTTGCCTTCCAATGCAAGGGGGGTTTGTGTTCAATAATCCCTGGTCAGGGAGCTAAGATTCTACATGCCTTGTGACCAAAAAAAAAAAAACAAAACAAAACATAAAACAGAAGCAATTTTTAATGAATTCAGTAAAGACTTTAAAAATAGTCCACGTTGAAAACAGTTTTTAATAACTGAATTGCTGAACAGTGTATTGACAAGCGTCCGCTGAAACAAAGCATGTTCGTTACTAAGGTGGCCCACGGGCTTCTCAAGCGGGCGGCAGCGCTAACCGCCCCTCCCCAGCCAGCGCCCTCCGTGTACCTGGCCATTGCTCTTGCGCCTCGTCCTTGTCTGCCGTTCGCTTCTTGAAACTCAGCTATGTCCCTATGAGGTCTGTCCCTTGCTTAAATGTGCCAGTTCAGTGACTGTGTTTAGACTGTTTCATCTGCAGTTTCTCAGACCTCTGTTCTCAAAATTCAGGCTTTCTGCCTCAACTACAGAGGATTCATCAACTGCCATGAATATGTCTCTATAATCTGCCCCTATTTCTTTTTTTAATTGTTCTTGACTCTGGACAGACCCCAGGAAGCACTGACACAGCCGCCCTGCCTCACAGGACCCGGGACGGCGGATCTGACCGAGGCTTTGCCGTTTGATCATTTTATAACCACTGCACATGGGCTGCGTGAACAGCCCTTCAAAGCCCTTCAGTACTTGACGACTCCTGCTTTTCCATCTGGACCCGTTACCTCCCTCTTCATCCAGCTGCCCTTGGGCATATCACGTGGTCATTTTGCTGTCACGTTTCTGTCTATAATGATAGCCACTTATTGAGGGCTTCTAAAGGCGACATGGGCGGAGAAGGCAATGGCACCCCACTCCAATACTCCTGCCTGGAAAATCCCATGGACGGAGGAGCCTGGTGGGCTGCAGTCCATGGGGTCGCTGACAGTCGGACAAGACTGAGCGACTTCACTTTCACTTTCCACTTTCATGCACTGGAGAAGGAAATGGCACCCCACTCCAGTGTTCTTGCCTGGAGAATCCCAGGGACGAGGGAGCCTGGTGGGCTGCCGTCTATGGGCTCACACAGAGTCGGACACGCCTGAAGCGACTCAGCAGCAGCAGCGGTGGCGGCACGGGTAGGTTTAGACTGTGGTTTAAGTGTTGGCTGCATCACCTAAGAGATGGTGAAGGACAGGGAAGCCTGGTGTGCTGCAGTCCGTGGGGTCGCAAAGAGTCAGACACAACTGAGCGGTTAAACAACAAATCTAAGACCCTGGTGACCTTGGGCAAGTCTTTCTAAGCTTCTAGTTCCATCTTTTAGACATTGCATTTCCTAGGTGTGAAAAGAAATAACAACTCCCTCATGGTATGAGAGTGTCAGTCCCTCGGTCGTGTCTGATTCTTTGTGACCCCAGGGACTGTACCCTGCCAGGCTCTCTGTCCATGGAATTCTCCAGGCAAGAATACTGGAGTGGGTAGCCATGCCCTTCTTCAGGGGATCTTCCCGACTCAGGGATCTAACTGGCTCTCTTGCATTGCAGGCAGATTCTTTACTGTCTAAGCCACCAGGGAAGCCGCTGGTGATACAGCTATAGCTATCTAGATACAAGTATGGTATAGGTATTGATATATAACTGCTCATCACTTCCCCTCATATGTAGGGTCTGCTTTTCCTGTTTCTTCCTTTTTCTGGAACGCTACTTGCCTCCATCCTCCACCTGTCAAAATCCTACTCATATTTCAAAGTTCAGCTAAAAGGCCACCTTTTCTAAGCCTTCTCAAATCTTGCAAGTCAATTCCCCATGGGTTTCCACAGTTCCTTTTTATAGGTTTTGTAACCTGTTTTCCAGTAGTCATGTATGGATGTGAGAGTTGGAGTATAAAGAAATCTGAGTGCTGAAGAATTGATGCTTTTGAACTGTGGTGTTGGAGAAGACATTTGAGAGTCCCCTGGACTGCAAGGAGATCCAACCAGTCCATCCTAAAGGAGATCAGTACTGAATATTAATTGGAAGGACTGATGCTGAAGCTGAAACTCCAATACTTGGGCCACCTGATGCAAAGAACTGACTCATTGATGCTGGGAAAAGTTGAGGGCAGGAGGAGAAGGGGACAACAGAGGATGAGATAGTTGGATGGCATCACTGACTCGATGGACATGAATTTGAGCGGCTCCGGTAGTTGGTGATGGACAGGGAAGCCTGGTGTGCTGCAGTCCATGGGGTCGTAAAGAGTCAGACACAACTGAGTGACTGAACTGAACTGAACCCGTTTTTCCAGGGTACCTAGACTTAGTATAAGAACAGAGCCACAACCGTCACAACCAGCTTTTTTCCCATCCTGTCCCTGCCTTAAGTTTTAGGAGCTCTATCCAACTTCCTTTGCCCAGCTATTTCTTGCCTCAGTTCACTTCAGTTCAGTTCAGTCACTCAGTCGTGTCCGACTCTTTGCGACCCCATGAATCGCAGCACGCCAGGCCTCCCTGTCCATCACCATCTCTCACAGCCGGGGCGGAGTCGCCGCCTCAGCGTGGCAGCTGTGTTCTGCCTGAGTGCTTCCCTCATTCCCCCTGCGCCCCGGATGAAAGCGAAGGAAGCAGCAGACCTCTGCCTTACAGGGCTTCCACCAAAATCGATGCTCACTGTTCACAAATTATTTCCCTTCTACTTAGGTACGAATCTTACAGAGAAAAGAAAGAAAAGAGGAGAGAAATGGTCTAAGATGCGTGTGTGTGGGCGGAGGGATCAACGTGAACAAGCCAGATTTGAGGGCCTGGCAAAGGCCACTCCATCTTTCCCAATATCAAGTAAGGAGGCTTTTAGTCTGCTAACGGAGCCACACGTTTTCTTATGGAGGCTGAATATTTCAAAAATACATTTGTCTAGAGTGGTAGCTATTTTTTTTAGTTTTCTGTTTGCATACAGAGTCGTTCCATTCCAGCAGACAGAGTTGGCCACCGTTATGCAATAAGTCTTTCACTTCTTCAGAAACACAGCGTCTGTTTTTACAGTCCCCACTCTCGGGGTGGATGTGAAAGTCCAGAGGGCACGTGCAGAGACGCTCAGGCCTGGGTGGCCGCCCCGCTGCCGCGCCGGGCCTCCCGCGGCCTTCCTTCTTCCTGGCTTTGAGGTAGAAGGCTGTTTAGCTTCTGCTTGACCACAGTTTCCCAATTAGAGCGTGACTTTTGTCTCATTAAGGTGGGCATTCTTTTGGGCTGAAGGCATGACAATTTGTGTTTCTATATAGTAGAAAAAGAAACCCCCCCCTCCCCATCCTTTCTTTTCTGTCCATGTTGAAATGAAGCTTTTCTCATCCTTTCTTTTTTGTCCATGTTGAAGCATTTTTCCTACTGGCTGCAGCCTTTGCCTTCCATGAGACGCTGTTGGTGACAGGTTCAGAAGCCAAGCCTACCTCTGGAAAACCGACCATGACATACGTGTTTGACACCAAGTGGGCTGGGAAGGCCGTGTCGTGTTTCTTGAACCGTCTTGAGAAAGGAGAGAACTGAGGTTCACATAATGAGATCTGAGTCCTGTGTGGCCTTGGCCATCTTCAGGTTTACTGAGGGTGCTCACGCCTTCATCTGCGCCTTATGCTTTCAAATCTGAGAGAGAGGTGCTGCATTTCAAGGCAGGTGATGATCTGACATAAATTCTCAAGCACAACAGTGTTCTTTCTCATGTTGGGGCTGGAAGTAGGACACATTATTGGAAGCAGAACTGAAAATTTGAACCTGGCTTCTCACAACATTCTGTGGAACCTTCTCAAACAGCGTCCTTATCTCATCCACCGGAGGAGGGAGGTGTAAGGGAAACAGAGGTTATGCTTCATGCTCAGGTGTCCTGCTCGTGATTTTAAATACTTGGCTGTCACCGTCTCCTCCCAGGCCCCATGCTGGCAATGTGTGAGGCATTCTAGGAACATTCTAATGCCCCATGTGGAAGCTGCATCACAAGCTCCATCTCCTAAGGTGGGCACGATGAACCTCTGTTTGTTCTTGCCTCTCTTTTTGATTCTCTACACTCCCCCTTCTGCAGTCCCTGACTCTGAAGTTCACGATCAAGCTAAGTGAAGTCCAATGAAAACATAAGGTGTGCCATTAACTTAAAATTTAAATTAAATGTAAATTGAAATTGAAAATGTTTCTGGTAGCCATGTTAAAACAATAAAAAGAAACAGGTGAAATTTTAATAATATGTATACTATTTAATAATCTATCCAGATGGGCTTCCCAGGTGGCCCAGTGGTTAAGAATCCGCCCGCCAAGGCAGAAGACAAAGGAGACCCGGGTTCGATCCCTGGGTTGGGAAGACCCCCTGGGGAAGGGAACGGCAGCCCACCCCAGTGTTCTCGCCTGGGAAACCCCATGGACAGAGGAGCCTGGCGGGCTACAGTCCATGGGGGTCTGGAAGAGTCAGACATGACTGAGCGGGCATGCGCAGTCTATCCAAAAGGTCATTTCAGCGTGTGATCGATGTAAACGTTGTAATGTGGTATTCTGCGTTCTTTTTTCCCTTCATTCTAAGTCCTGGAAAACCAGTGTGTATTTTACCCTTCCGGCCGGTCTCAATTCAGACTGGCCTTGTGTCAAGGGTTAAGCTGAGCGCAGTGGCTACCTGCTGGACAGCAAGGAGAGAGAACGTTTCTATCACTGCAGAAAGGTCTCTGGGATGGCACACATCTCGCCCACTCATGAGGACTTTGTGTAGAAATTTGTCTCTCTAAAGAAGGCATTGCCAGTCATCTCTCCATTCCAAAGACCCTTAGGCAGGGCCTCTAGTCAGCAGAATAACAGCAAGCCCATCTCTGATTCTTTGGCCTTAGGGCTCCCATTATAGTGACGCCCCGAAAGCAGAGAGCAGCCTCCGGCCCTTCGCTCCTCTGCTCCCAGCGCACTGCGCCTCTGTTGGTCCCTGGAAGGGAGACGGGAAAGTGCCAGTGGCTCAGTCGCTCCCAAGCCTTCGTGACCCCATGGACGGTCCCTGGGATTCTCCAGGACAGAACACTGGAGTGGGTAGCCTTTCCCTTCTCCAGGGGATCTTCCCGACCCAGGGACCGACCCGGTCTCCCGCATTGCAGGTGGATTCTTTACCAGCTGAGCCGCCAGGGAGGCAGGCCGTTACTCCCTGGTGGGTGGAAGTGTTAATTAATGTATCATTCTTTAAAGCACCCAAGTCTCATTTTAAAAGGGCCTGGCTTCCCTCCACTTACCCTCAAAAGAGTGGTTTGCTTGTGAATGTCTGACAGTCAACTCTCTCAAGGCGGAAACCCTGATTTGTAACATTAGCCAACTACTGGGGCACAGCGGGAAAGGATCCACCTGCCAGCGCAGGAGACAGGGGTTTGATGCCCGGGTTGGGAGGATGCCCTGGAGGCGGGCATGGCAGCCCACTCCAGTGTACTTGTCTGGAGAATCCCATGGACAGGGGAGCCTGGCGGGCTCCAGTCTGTGGGGCTGCAGAGAGTCGGACACGCCTGAGCACACGAGCATAAACACTTCCACCATGAGCACTGATTTCAGGCTCCCCGCGGGACGTCTCTGAACGCTGGAGTGGGGCAGGGCTTGAGGAGGAGAAAGGGGAAGCGACGGCCGTGGTCTGGCAGAGGGCCTTCGGCTCTTCGCTGGAGCACAGTGGCATTTATGTGGACTGCCCCCCCCCCACCCCGCTCCCATTTTCAGGAACCCGGAGTGTCTACATCCTAGAATGTCCTCCATGTACAAAGCAAAACCAGCCAAAGGCCTCACTGTGTTGGATCAAAATGAGATTTTTTTTTTGGCTGCGGTAGGTCTTGGTTGCTGCACACAGCTTTCTCTCGTTGGAGTGAGCAGGGCTGCCTCTTCCCTGCGATGCTGGGGGCTCTTGGGGAGGACCCACCCCCACTGCGATGCTGGGCATCTGTGGCGTCTCTGGCTGTGAATCCCAGGCTCCAGGCGCGCAGGCTTCAGTAGGGGTGGTGTGTGGGCTTGGCTGCTCTGCAGCACGTGGATTCTTCCTGGACGAGGGATTGAACCTGTGTCCCCTGCATTGGCAGGCAGATTCTTATCCACTGCACCGCCAGGGAAGCAGGGATAAGAGCGACAAGAAGGGTACAAACTTGAAAGAAGTAGTACATAAACCCTAGAGAACTAATGCGCATGTGATGAATACACACGCTAATACTGTCCTATTATCACCATAAACTGTGGGAAATTCTGAGAGAGATGGGAATCCCAGACCACCTGACCTGCCTCTTGAGAAACCTGTATGCAGGTCAGGAAGCAACAGTTAGAACTGGACATGGAAAAACAGACTGCTTCCATATAGGACAAGGAGTACATCAAGGCTGTATATTGTCACCCTGCTTATTTAACTTACATGCAGAGTACATCATGAGAAACGCTGGGCAGGAAGAAGCACAAGCTGGAATCAAGATTGCCAGGGGAAATATCAATAACCTCAGATATGCAGATGACACCACCCTTATGGCAGAAAGTGAAGAGGAACTCAAAAGCCTCTTGATGAAAGTGAAAGAGGAGAGTGAAAAAGTTGGCTTAAAGCTCAACATTCAGAAAACAAAGATCATGGCATCTGGTCCCATCACTTCATATGGATGGCATCACCGACTCGATGGACGTGAGTTTGAGTGAACTCCGGGAGATGGTGATGGACAGGGAGGCCTGGCGTGCTGCGATTCATGGGGTCGCAAAGAGTCGGACAGGACTGAGTGACTGAACTGAACTGAACTGATTGTCCTATGATTACATAATGTGATAAATATGGCATTGTCATATTTAATAATGAATGATAATTGAATCCTGAATATTCATTGGAAGGACTGAGGCTGAAGCTGAAGCTCCAATACTTTGGCCACCTGATGTGAAGAACTGACTCACTGGAAAAGACCCTGATGCTGGGAAAGATTGAAGGCGGAGGAGAAGGGGACGACAGAGGACGAGATGGTTGGATGGCATCACCGACTCGATGGACGTGAGTTTGAATGAACTCCGGGAGTTGGTGACGGACAGGGAGGCCTGGTGTGCTGCAGTCCGTGGAGTCCCAAAGAGTCAGACAGGACGGAGCAACTGAACAACTACAAGAATATTTGCCAGAAATAATAATTGCCACACTACAATGGCAATTGTTACTATATTGCAATATATAAATGTATCAACACAGCAGGCTGTACACCTTACATGGACACAATGTTACCTGTCAAATTTATTGAATTTAAAAAAATGTGGCTGAAAGTGAGATCAGCTTTCATTAGCACCTTTTAATTTTGGTTCAGTGGCAATGGTAGTGCCTGAGATTCCATAAAAAGAAACAACATCAAATCCATAAGTAGTCTGAGAATTTACCTGAATTTCTCATTGACCCATTCTTTCAGGAAAAAAAGAAACGTATGTGTGGTTCATGAGGCTGAAAGAAACGTTGTAAAGGCAAGACCGTCAGTCTTCTATGTGATACATAGAGTGCGGGACGGTGAATTATAGAACCCAGCCTCCAACAAGCCAGAGGATCCTGGAGAAACCTTTAAAGCTACTCGAGGCCTTCTGTCTCCCACCTATGAAATTAGGGTTGGAGTGATTAGTGTTCTCTAAGTGTTAGTCGTGACCGTCACTGTTCTTGTCATTTCCTTATGCCATCTGCACAGCTACCTTCCTAGTGTTTTTTTAATCAGCTTACTTTTTGCTTAAGTACTCAGCATTTTCCTAAGTGATAGTATCTGTGAAATCATAGCTTCAACATTCCAGTATGCTTTTCCTAATACACACTGATATGCCAGCATAACTATAAGCAATGTGTGTGTGCATCCTGAAATTGCCTGTATAGGACATGTGGCCAGTATACTGTGGGTGAGGTGGTCCCTGTGGGCCCCACAGCATTGCTGGCGTGAGCTCTCATCATCTCAGCCCCTTCAGCGCTCACTATGAAAATCTCAGGATTGACTCACGTTGCAGTAACGCTGTCAGTCAAGGAGGCAAGTGAGCCTGACGATCATTTAGCCACATTGTTGTCCAAGTCCTTCATCGCAGACGAATGTGGCTTGAGACTTCTATTCTGAAATGCATTTGCTCCTATACCAATATAACTTTCTCATTCCATCAAGCAGCAGAAAGCTCTGATCAAAAATTTAAATGAGCGCATTTTGCATATAATATTTTGTCTCTCGGTAAATAGGTTGAAATCTGCATATAAATCACTTATATTTGCCTAGATGTCTCTATGGGGGTTGCAGAGATGGTGCTTTAAATATCATGTGAAATTTTTAAGAGATTGCTGGGTATGGAAAAGACTATGGAATTATTTTTATAAAAAATTAGAAATTAGAAAGCAGGACTTTCTTTAGAGTTGATGTGGCTTAAATAATTTCAACCAGATGAACAGTTGTCAACAATTTGCATTTAAAATATAATTAATTATGTTCATCTGTCTGCTATTATACTAGGAAATTAAGATACCATACATGTTTATGATAGGAAATTTCTCAATTGTCTTTTTTAATCTACTATGAAGCTGCACATTTATTTCCACAGGAGGAAAGAAAAACATATTATGCTGCTAAGTAATACCAGTCTTTCTCGGATTAGAAATCAGTGAATGGTTTGTGGGATTAGTGATTTCTATTCTCAAATGAAAACCAGATGAGCAAAAGGGACAGCTTAAATAGTTAAGGGGAAAAACTGGCAGAAAAAGTCACATTTGATAATTATATTTGTTGTTACACCTTCTCTTCTTTATTGAGATAGTCAGAAACTTGGTTTGAAAGATAATATAACTCCTGAGTTGTTTTTTAACCAAATAAAAGTTCAGACTATTTTGGGAACAATTACATAATAATGTGATAATCATGCAGTTCTTTTTATTAGAAACAGAGAATTCTCGTCCACAAAAACCTTTCAGTAAATGTTTAGCCCGTTGTTATTTAAATGTATAATAATATTTTACATATTTATTTATACATAAAAAAATAAGATAAATCTAGTGCGTGCCCTCTGTTGTACACGTATTAGCAATGTCTGTGTGATCACTCAGCATGCATTTTAGTAATATTCACTCAGTTCAGTTAAGTTCAGTCGCTCAGTTGTGTTTTGCCACAAATGCTGGGAACGAATTTACATCTACTTAGAAACTAGAGAGTAGGCAGAGCTATGTTAGTCGCTGAGTGTTTGAGAGAGCATGATGCTGAAGAAACAGCACACGGTTTGCTGTTTAATCCAGGCAATGTGCCTGGAGCCCCAGATTCACTGGCTCATACGGTCATCCACAGTCCATGACGGCTTACCATAAGCTAGCCTCCGAACTCAGCCCTTTGCCAGCATGATCCCATTTATTAGGAGGCGACTGGGATTCTGCAGGGCTAAGTTAGGAGCCTGGGCTTACCAGCCAGCATGTGGCAGGGCCAGGTTTGAACAGACACCCCACAGCTGGGCAGTGCTCTCGAGCCCCTGCTGCGGGCCAGGCCCTCAGCCGAGGCCAGAGACGCCGCCACAGATGTGGGTGCTGACTGTGAGAAGGTCACACGGCCCTCCACCTAGCACGTCTGAAATTAAAGCTGGAGGATATGGAACTCATGTGGCCAAACTCCCTTTTATCACAGATTAAAACGCCGGTGATCTAAAGGGGCAAGCGTCATATCCACCGTGTATGTGGAGAAGAGTATAGATAAACACAGTGCTTTGGTTGCTTAAAATGCTGACAATACTGTTGCAGTATCTCTGTGGCTTGAATATGAATAAATTAGTACTTTGGCCTTTTCTTTGCTCAAACATGTGATAAGAATATGGATGTCAGTGACTGTTGTATACGTCAGCAAAAAATTTCTCAGTCAATCTAAGAAAGAAATGGAAAATTTTATTTGAGCTGCATTTGAGGATTAAAACCCAGGAAGAACATTTGAGAAATCTCTAAGGACCGTTCCACCCCTTAGAAATCAAGACGCAGTTATGTTAAGTTTTTTGAGACAGAGGACTGTACATCACATGACATGTTATTGACAGTTTGCATAATCCAGATCTAATCCTGGTGGATCACATGACTGCTTACAAGATTAAGAGGGAATGTTACCTCTCAAGGAGTTACCTTGGTGCGGCTGGGAGGATGGTGCTCTTTGTGGTTGAGCGCATATCCCTTCTTCAGGGTTGGGGAGGGCTGGGGCAGACCCAGCGCAAGGCACCGAGGGGGCGAGGGGAGGCCAAAGGGCAGGGAGGTTTTATGTTTAAGCTGTTCTTGTCTTGCCAGAGAACATGAAGTTCATTTCACGTAGCTATGCCTAAAACAGAGATCAAGAACGGATAAAGGGACTGTTTCTGTTGTTCAGTCGCTAAGTCGTGCCCAACTCTTTGTAACCCCATGGGCTGCAGGACGCCAGGCTTCCCTGTCCTCCACTATCCCCTGAAGTTTACTCAAATTCATGTCCATCGAGTCAGTGATGCCATCCAACCCTCTCATCCTCTGCCGCCCGCTTCTCTCCCCGCCTGCAATCCTTCCCAGCATCAGGGGCTTTTCCAGTGAGTCGGCTCTTGGCATCAGGACATATATAGAACAATACTCGAGTCGGCCCGAGTATTGGAGCCTCGGCTTCAGCCTCAGGACCGGCCGCCTTGACCCAGCCGCTTCATCCTTCCCGGAGCTGTTAGCGACTGTCCTCCACTTTCCCCAGGAGCAGGCTGGACACCTTCCAGCCTGGGGGACTCATCTTTCGATGTCCTATCTTTTCCCTTTTTGTCTTGTTCACGGGGTTCTCGAGGCAAGCATCCCAGAGTGGTCTGCCATTGCCCGCTCCAGTGGACCACGTCTGGTCAGAACTCTCCACCATGACCCATCCGTCTTGGGTGACCCCACACGGCATGGCTCACAGCTTCACTGAGTTACACAAGCCCACTTGCCATGACAAGGCTGTGATCCGTGAAGGGGATATAATGGGGTGGGGAAGGAATAAATTAGGAGTTTGGGATGAACAGATTATACATTACTGTATATAAAATAGATAAACAACAAGGACCTACTGTATAACACAGGGAACTATATTCAATGTCTTGTGATAACCTATAATGGGAAACATCTGACAAAAGATATGTACTCTGTATGCTCTGTAGAGATTTACAGTGTTGCTTAGTTTCAGGCCTACATAACACAACATTGTAAATCAACCATACTTCAATTAAAAAATTTTTTTTAAAAGAACATAAACTAATTCTAGTTAATGCAACAGTAGACATTGAGTACTTATGTCCTGCACATAGAGATAACTTGTTGTTTGTTCATTCACGTCTGACTCTGTGACCCATGGACTATAGCCCACCAGGCCCCTCTTTGTCCATGGGATTCTCCAGGCAGGAATACCGGAGTGGGTTGCCGTTTCCTTCTCCAGGGGATTTTCCCCACCCAGGGATTGAACCTGGGTCTCCTGCGTTGCAGGCAGATTGATTCCTTACTGTTTGAGCCACCAGGGAAGCCACCGCTTGCTGGGTAAACAGTGATAAGCTGTGCGGGTGGGAGAGGGAGATAATTAAGTCATTAGTGAACAGAGCGGTAAGGGGAGGTTCAGGGTGGTATTGGCACGTGGCAGAGACACACAGCCCAGGGAGGGCCACCAGAGCTGGGGGGAGTGTCGGGAGAGGGCAGGAAGGAGGAAGGCAACCCGGACAGAAGGTCGCTCGTCGGCCATGTCCCCTCGAGGCTGCTGGGCCTGTTTAAAGGACCTGGTGCCGGATCCCTTCCATTTGCTCCTCCTCCATTTGATCCCTTCCATCTGCTCCCCGCACTTGGCCCACTTCTTCCTGCTGGGAGACTGGCGCTCAGGGCCTATGCTGGTGGGCACCAGTGTGCCCTACGGCTGCCAGTTGGGTTGAGCCAGTGGGCAGCCCCAGGAGGAGATTTGGATGGAGGAAGGGGAGTGAGTTCGGGCCCTCGTTGGGGGCATCTGGCTGGCGGCTGGAAGGTGGTGAGCTGGGACACCTCTCCACCCTCTCCCAAGGTCCTGTGGGTTTGCTCCTCCAGGTGAAAACAGCCTTCAGGCGCTGCTCCACACTCCACCCAGCCCTTTGTACAGGCCCCTGTATAATCTCAATTTCAGCTTCAGGGCTTCCTGAGAGAGAGGAGACAGGAATGGCAGTGGCGTTAGTGGGATTAGCCAGCTGGGTGGGGATGGACTCACCGTCCCTGTCACTCACTCACTCAGTCGTGTCCGGCTCTTTGCGACCCCATGGACTGCAGCACGCCAGGCTTCCCTGTCCTGCGTTATCTTCTGGAGCTTGCTCAAATTCATGTCCATCGAGTCGGTGATGCCATCCAACCATCTCACCCTCTGTCGTCCCCTTCTCCTCCTGCTCTCGCTCTTTCCCAGCATCAGGGTCTTTTCCAGTGAGTCAGTTCTTCACACCAGGTGGCCAAAGTATTGGAGCTTCAGCTTCAGCAACTGTCCTTCCAGTGAACACTCAGCACTGATTTCCTTTAGGACTGACTGGTGGGCTTGGGAGAGGGTTTGTAATCTAGGCTAACAGAGCTTGGAGGGTAGCCCGAGAGCGGGCATCAGGGAGCGTTCTGCAGGGCAGCAGGAGTGTGGACCGCCTTCTTGAGAGTTGGAAGAGCTTTGGAGGATCTTTAGCAGGGAAGTGACAAGACGTGATTGATGCTTTTCAAAGACGGTGGACTCTGAGTAAAGCAAATTGCCCTCAGGAATGAGGCGGGGGTGGGAGTTCGGGAGATGCAGAGGGAGCTGGCTCATCCAGTTGGGTGAAGTTTCCTAATCTCTCCTGAGGAAGAAGGAATTCGGCCAGCAGACAGACAGCCTTCAGACTTGAGCTGCAGTGCCAGCCCTTGCCTGGGTCTCCAGCCTGCTGGTCTACCCTGCAGATTTCGGACTCACCAAATATCTAGGATTATATGAAGCTGTTTCTTAAAATCAATTTGTCTGTCTGTCTGTCTCTCTCTATATATATGTATGTGTAGATAGGTATGTATATATATGCATGGAAAGAGAGAGAGACTGGCTATACTATATGCCCTGGGCTTTTATTATACCCATTTCCAAGACCTGTGTGTGTGTGTGCACACGCGTGTGTGTGTGTGCTCTCCCCTGTGAAGGGCCACTGGCGTGACACATGTCCATTGATTTCTCTGATAAAGGAGTGTTGCCACCACCCATGCTGTTTTTTCTTTTCCTCAGGAGTCTGTCGTTTGCTTTATTTGGCTTTACCACATCCCTGGCTTTGCTGCAATAAGGAGACCATCTTTGCTATGAGCTGCAACTCTGAGTGACACGTCTGTTCTTCTTCTTCCCACCTTCAGTAAGATCCATCTGACCCTATAGGGAATATGTGATAAAGATAAATCTAAGAGTGGAACTGGGAAGTTAGGGCAGCTCTCAACCTGTTTATCTTTGGAAACCATTATACAGAGGAAAAGTTCTTCTTTTAGCTCATGGTTGCTGCATACACACAAATATATTACAAGGTCTTTTTTTCCCCACAACATAGTAGTCTCTCAGAAGACGAGCTGTTGCCTTAGGTTAGAATCTTTACAAAGTCACTCATAATAAAGAGCACCCTGTGTATAGCTTTATCATCAATAATAACACTATTGGGAGAAGACGTTGTTTTTCTATTCTTATCAGTTCAATTCAGTGGCTCATTTGGGTCCGACTCTTTGCAGCCCCATGGACTGCAGCACGCCAGGCTTCCCTGTCCATCACCAACTCCTGGAGCGTCCTCAAACTCATGTCCATTGAGTCAGTGGTGCCATCCAACCATCCAATCCTCGTCGCCTTCTCCTTCTGCCTTCAATCTTGCCCAGCATTAGGGTCTTTCCCAATGAGTCAGTTCTTCGCATCAGGTGGCCAAAATATTGGAGTTTCAGTTTCAGCATCAATCCTTCCAATGAATATTCAGGACTCATTTCCTTTAGGATGGACTGGTTGGATCTCCTTCCAGTCCAAGGAGATCCAACACCACAGTTTAAAAGCATCAATTCTTCCGCAAAGAGTGGGACATGACTGAGAGGCTAACACACACACACACACTCAGCTTTCTTTATGGTCCAGCCCTCACATTCCTGGGTTGGGAAGATCTCTTTGAGACAGAATGACAACCCACTCCAGTATTCTTGCCTGGAGAATCCCACGGACAGAGTGGTCCATGGGGTTGCAAGAGTCGGACACGACTTAGCAACTAAACCTCATATCCATACATGACTACTGGAAAAACCATTGCTTAGACTAGACGGACCTTTGTCGGCAAAGTAATGTCTCTGCTTTTTAACATGCTGTCCAGGTTGGTCATAGCTTTTCTTACAAGGAGCAAGCATCTTTTAATTTCATGGCTGCAGTCACCATCTGCAATGGTTTTGGAGCCCAAAAAAGTAAAGTCTCTCACTGGTTCCATTGCTTCCCCATCTATTTGCCATGAAGTGATGGGACCAGAGGCCATGATCTTCATTTTTTGAATTCTGAATTTTAAACCAACTTTTTACTCTCCTCTTTCACTTTCATCAGAGGCTCTTTAGTTCCTCTTCACTTTCTGCCATAAGAGTGCTGTCATCTGCATATCTGAGGTTATTGATATTTCTCCCGGCAATCTTGATTCCAGCTTGTGCTTCATCCACCCCAGCATTTCACATGATGTATTCAGCATAGAAGTTAAATAAGCAGGGTGACAATGTACAGCCTTGACGGACTCCTTTCCCGATTTGGAACCAGTTTGTTCCATGTCCAATTCTGACTGTTGCTCCTTAACCTGCATGCAGATGTCTCAGGAGGCAGGTAAGGTGGTCTGGTATTTTTTCCACAGTTTGTTGTGATCCACACAGTCAAAGGATTTGGCATAGTCAATGAAGCAGAACTCGCTTCTGGAACTTGCTTGCTTTTTCTATGACCCAATGGATGTTGGCAATTTGATCTCTGGTTCCTCTGCCTTTTCTAAATCCAGCTTGAACATCAGGAAGTTCACGGTTCACGTATTGCTGAAGCCTGGCTTGGAGAATTTTGAGCATTACTTTACTAGCCTGTGAGATGATTGCAATTGTGCGGTAGTTTGAGCATTCTTTGGCATTGCCTTTCTTTGGGATTGGAATGAAAACTGACCTTTTCCAGTCCTGTGGCCACTGCTGAGTTTTCCAAATTTGCTGACATATTGAGTGCAACACTTTCACAGCATCATCTTTCAGGATTTGAAACAGCTCAACTGGAATTCCATCACCTCCACTAGCTTTGTTTGTAGTGATGCTTCCTAAGGCCCACTTGACTTCACACTCCAGGATGTCTGGCTCTAGAGGAGAGAGCACACTTGTGGTTATCTGGGGCATTAATATCTTTTTTTGTATAGTTCTTCTGTCTATTCGTATAGTGATAAGTTATTGGAGCTTCCCAGGTGGCTCAGCGGTAAGGAATCCACTTGCCAAGTAAGAGACGCAGATTCCATCTCTGGGTCAGAAGATCCCCTGAAGAAGGAAATGGCAACCCACTCCAATATTCTTGCCTGGGAAATCCCAGGGGCAGGGGAGCCTGGCGGGCTGCAGTCCAGGGGGTCAAAAAGAGTTGGACATGACTTAGCGACTAAACAGCAGTAGTAAAATGATCTGTCAATTACATGTGATGGAAATTGTTGAGAATAAACCTTTTAAAAATACTTTAATAAGTGAGATAAGTCAGACAGAGGAAGGTAAATACTGTATGGTATCAATTATATGTGGAATCTGAAAAACCCAAGCTCATTAAAACAGAGATTTGCAGTGGTGGTTACCAGGGACTGGGGCTGGCGGATAAGAGGGATGTTATTTAAGGAGCCAAACTTTCAACTGGTGGATAAATAAGTCCCAGAGACCTATGCTCAGCATAGTGTTTATAGGTAGCAGTACCATGTTATAAACTTCAGAGTTGCTAAGAGACTAGATCTTAACTTTCTCACCATAAAAAATAAATGATAATTATGTGACATAATAGAAGTGTTAGCTAACACTACCATTATGACGATACTGCAATATATATAAATGTACCAAATCAACCTATTGTACAGCTTAAACTTGTACAATGTTATAAGTCAGTTGTCTCAAGAAAAAAAAGAAAGACAATTTAAGAAGTAATAAAGTAAGTGATTGTGGAATTCATGTATGAACTCCATATGAATGGCATTTTTTTTTAGGGTACAATTTCCAAGGTCATTTTTTATTACATAGAGACTCTAAAACTACAGTTTCTTAAACAATTTAGAAGGAAACAAAGGTGATCTGTTCTGAAAAACTCTAGAAAACTCAGAAAGTGACTCCAGGGGTGGCAGATGTGGTAAAGCATATGGAGACTTTGAATAAATTTGTCGTGTGAGTGTTTAAAACATGAGATTTAAAATATACGCAATTAGATACTGTGAGTTGACACTGGGCTATTTCATCTGTGTCCCTGAAAGTTTATGTTACAGTCACATTCCCAGAGGCTCCTGCGCACTGTTTCCTCATGGAGAGCTGTCTGCACACACAGAGGCCTTACCGACATTCAGGCCTGTGCCGTGTGCCCAGGCATGTCCGGCTCTCTGCGCCCGCGCAGCCGGCAGCCAGCGTGGGGGTTCTCCAGGCAGGAGTACTGGAGCGGGTTGCCATGCCTTCCTCCAGGGATGCTTCCCATCCCAGCTCTCCCGCATCGCGGGCCAATTCTTTACTCTCCGAGCCACCAGGAAAGCCCAAGAACAGTGGATAGCCTATCCTTTCTCCAGGGCGACTTCCCGACCCAGGAGTGGAAGCAGGCTCTCCTGTATTGCAGGTGGGTTCTTCACCAGCTGAGCTACCAGGGAAGCGCATATCTGGGCATAGGAGACACTCCATAAGCCAGGTGCTGTGAGGAAATGCTGCAGGGTGTGGGCGGGGGGTGTGGAAATCGGTAGAACTTCCGTCATCATCCTGATCCAGCATTTCCAGGGCATTACCAGAATTTTTGGACTTTTCAAGGAACCAACTCTTTAAACTCTGTTGATTCTGTTATATGTTTGTTTTCTGTTTTATTAATTTATCCTCTTATTATGTTATTTCTTTCCTTCTCTTTTCTTTGGGTCTGTTATGCTGTATCCTTCTAACTTCTTGAGAAGGTCGCTTACCCAACTGATTTTTAGCCTTTTTATTTTTTAAACCTATGTGTTTAATGATAAAAATTTTCTCTAAATAATTCTTATAAGTTTTGACATATTGTATTTTCATTATTAATTTCAAAATATTTTCTTTTGTATTATGCTTTATTTTTAACTTGTGCTAATTAATAACTATGGTCTTTAATTTCCAAATATTTTTGAGATTTCTAGTTTTTTTATTATTATTATTAACTTCTATTAAATTCAGTTGTAGCTGAGCTTCTGGGTGTGATTTTTATTATTTTAGATTTATGGTACTATGTATGGACACTTTTAGTCAATTCTCCATGTATGTTCGATAAGAATTTGTATTCTACAATTGGTGAGTCAAGTTTTCTGTGTGTGTTAATTTTCTTAACTCATGCTATTCAGTTAACTTACAATCTTACTGATTGATTTTGTCTGTTACCCTATCAGTTTACTGAATGGATGATATTAAAATTTTTCATTATGTTTATGGATTTATCTATTTCTCCTTTTAACTTTGCCCTGTAGAGATATATAACTTAATATCCCTCATTATCTCCAGTAATCCTTCTTGCTTTTGACTGAGAGTAGTTTGGCTACATTAACTTCCTTCTTATAGTGTTCACATAGGATATATTTTCTCATCTTTTTACTTTCAGCTTCTCTGCTGCTGTTGCTTAGCCGCTAAGTTATATCTGACTCTGTGACCCCGTGGACTGTAGCCCACCAGGCTCCTCTGTCCATGGGATGCTCCAGGCAGGAGTACTGGAGTGGGTTGCCATTTCCTTCTCCAGGGGAATCTTCCCTCCCCAGGGGTCGAACCCGCGTCTCCTGCATTGCAGGCGGATTCTTTACCCCTGAGCCAGCTGGGAAGCCCCGCGATCTCTCTGTACCCTGATACCCAGCGTGAGACTTAGACAGCATGGCCAGTGTGCTCGCCTCAGTCTAGTCTCGAATTGTTTGGTTCAGCTAGAAAATATACTGGAGAAGGGAATGGCAACCCACTCCAGTGTTCCTGCCTGGAGAATCCCAGGGACAGGGGAGCCTGGTGGGCTGCCGTCTGTGGGGTCGCACAGAGTCGGACACCACTGAAGTGACTTAGCAGCAGCAGCAGCAGCAGCAAATATACTCGATTTGCATTTAATGTAATTACTAGTGTATGTGGATTTTAATTCGCCATCTTATCATTTGTTTTCTATTTGCTCTACATGTTCTATGTTCCCTTTTGTTTCCTCCTTATTATTCATTAATTCCATTTTTATTATTACATTTTTCAGCTGTCTTCACTTGCCTATATGTTTTAAATGATTCTTTTTAGTAGTTGCTCAACAGATCACAACATGCACTCTTGATTTATTTAAAGTATGATATAAGTTGTTATTTTATTTTTTCTTTGCTAATATCTGAAACTAAAAATATATTTTCTGCTTGCTCCTCATATTTTGGGCTGTTATTATAATGAATCTTAGTTGTATCTATATATCTCAAGCTCCACAAGACATTATATTATTGCTTCAAGGAGTAAATATTTAAATTTATGTATATATTTATCACTAATTCTTTCTTTGCAAATAGTTCTTCCTAAAATTTTCTTTTTCATATTTGCATTAAAGAAGGTTTGCTGCTGAAAAAAAATTATCAGTTTTCATTTACCTGAAAATATTCTATTGTATCCTCATTGTTGAGGGAAGTCTTTGCTGGGCATAGAATTATTGGCTGGCAACTCTCGTTTTTCAGTGCTTTGATGATATAACTCCATCATCTTCTGGATGCTTTGCTTTTGTTGAGAAGTCAGTGGTAAGTCATATGGTATTGCTCCTTTGAAGTTAATATATCATCTTTCTTCTGGAGGCATCTTAGATTATCTCTTTGTTTTTTTATTTTAGCAGCTTTACTATCAAGTGCATGTATTATATATCTGTAATAATTGGGTATTCATCAGTTCAGTTCAGTTCAGTCGCTCAGTCATGTCCGACTCTTTGCGACCCCATGAATCACAGCATGCCAGGCCTCCCTGTCTATCACCAACTCCCAGAGTTCACTCAGACTCACGTCCATGGAGTCGGTGACGCCATCCAGCCATCTCATCCCTGGTCATCCCCTTCTCCTCCTGCCCCCAATCCCTCCCAGCATCAGAGTCTTTTCCAGTGAGTCAACTCTTCACATGAGGTGGCCAAAGTACTGGAGTTTCAGCTTTAGCATCATTCCTTCCAAAGAAATCCCAGGGTTGATCTCCTTCAGAATGGACTGGTTGGATCTCCTTGCAGTCCAAGGGACTCTCAAGAGTCTT
>SJYT01044988.1:50053-80673 GCA_006410635.1 Cephalophus harveyi
ACTGGAGTTTCAGCTTTAGCATCATTCCTTCCAAAGAAATCCCAGGGTTGATCTCCTTCAGAATGGACTGGTTGGATCTCCTTGCAGTCCAAGGGACTCTCAAGAGTCTTCTCCAACACCACAGTTCAAAAGCATCAGTTCTTCGGCACTCAGCCTTCTTCACAGTCCAACTTTCACATCCATACATGACCACAGGAGAAACCATAGCCTTGACTAGACGGACCTTAGTCAGCAAAGTAATGTCTCTATCTTTTAATATGCTACCTAGGTTGATCATAACTTTCCTTCCAAGGAGTAAGTGTCTTTTAACTTCATGGCTGCAGTCACCATCTGCAGTGATTTTGGAGCCCCAAAAAATAAAGTCTGACACTGTGTCCACTGTTTCCCCATCTATTTCCCATGAAGTGATGGGACCAGATGCCATGATCTTCGTTTTCTGAATATTGAGCTTGAAGCCAACTTTTTCACTCTCCTCTTTCATTTTCATCAAGAGGGTTTTTAGTTCCTCTTCACTTTCTGCCCTAAGGGTGGTGTCATCTGCATATCTGAGGTGATTGATATTTCCCCTGGCAATTTTGATTCCAGCTTGTGCTTCTTCGAGACCAGCGTTTCTCATGATGTACTCTGCATAGAAGTTGAATAAGCAGGGTGACAATATACAGCCTTGACGTACTCCTTTTTCTATTTGGAACCAGTCTGTTGTTCCATGTCCAGTTCTAACTGTTGCTTCCTGACCTGCATATAGGTTTCTCAAGAGGCAGGTTAGGTGGTCTGGTATTCCCATCTCTTTCAGAATTTTCCACAGTTTATTGTGATCCACACAGTCAAAGGCTTTGGCATAGTCAGTAAAGCAGAAATAGTGTTTTTCTGGAACTCTCTTGCTTTTTCGATGATCCAGCGGATGTTGGCAATTTGATCTCTGGTTCCTCTGCCTTTTCTAAAACCAGCTTGAACATCTGGAAGCTCACGGTTCATGTATTTCTGAAGTCTGGCTTGGAGAATGTTGAGCATTACTTTACTAGCGTGTGAGATGAGTGCAGTTGCGCGGTAGTTTGAACATTGTATTCACAGCGGTTCTTAAATCTAGGAGAGCACTATCATATCTGCTTGCTTTCTCATTTTCTCAGCCACATCCCACTCCAGATCCCAGGCGTGCCTCTCCTGGATCCCCTCTTTCTCAGATCTTGACTCTATGAGTGACCTTTGGTTTGATTTTTCTATGGTGTCTTTACCATAGTGTTTGGTGTACGTGTTTTAATATTCTCTTCAGCTCTTCTAACTTTTTTCAGAAGGAACATTGGTATAAAACACCTTTTAGCCTCTCTAAAAGTGTTTTTAAAGCTTTTTAGTTTGTACTGGAGTATAGCCAATGAACAATGTCATGATAGTTTCAGGTGAACAGAGAAGGGACTCAGCCATACATACAAATGTATCCTTTGTCCCTCAAATTTCCCTCTCATCCAGGCTGCCACATTAGTCACTCTAAAAGTTTTGATCAATCTTTTATTTATTTTTTTTAATTTTATTTTTACTTTATTTTACTTTACAATACCATATTGGTTTTGATCAATCTTTTAAAAAACAATCTACCTGCGATTGAATATCCACATGTAGCCATAAAGCTCTTTGTACGTCTCAGAATTCAGAGAGACTCTTAGGTGGTTTGATAGGGAGCAAAGTAAGGACAGTCGGGGGTTGATCTGGAACACACTTAAAGAATTTTAAACTGAGTTCTTAAAGTACTCTAGATGATGGTAAAGTATAGCACGATCGTGAGTGTGGAGGTATAGATCTTTGGAGCTAAGCTGTGAAAAAAGTGAGGTAGGGTTTTAGACAGGTTACCCAGTTGAAAGCCAGGACCCCCTAAAATAACTGTGGTACTTTGGCCACCTGATACAAAGAGCCGACTCATTAGAAAAGACCCTGGTGATGAAAAAAAAAGAGAGAGAAAAGACCTTGATGCTGGGAAAGATTGAAGGCAGGAGGAGAAGGGGATGACAGAGGATGAGATGGCTGGATGGCATCAATAACTCGACTGACGTGCGTTTGAGTAGACTCCAGGAGTTGGTGATGGACGGGGAGGCCTGGCGTGCTGCCCCCCATGGGGTCTCAGAGTCGGACCCGACTGAGGGACTGAGCAGGAACCTGTGACAGAGAGCCTGAATTATCTTTGGCGAGTCTGAGGAATGTAGAGGAATTACATTATTTCATGAACTCCTTCCCTGTTTGTGAAGGGACCCTACTCCGTCGGTAAAGAATCCGCCTGCAGTGCGGGGGACCCAGGAGACTCGGGTTCGATCCCTGGGTCGGGAAGGTCTCCTGGAGAAGGAAATGACAGCCCACTCCCGCATCCTTGCATGGGATATCCCACGGACAGAGGAGCCTGGCGGGCTTCAGTCCATCGGTTCCCAAGAGTCAGACAAGCCTGAGCACCTGAGCGTCCCTGCCTTGCTGGCCTGGGTGCCACTGGGGACAGCCCGGAGCAGTGGTCAGATGCTGCGTAACTGGATGGTGTGAGGCTCAAGA
The DNA here is from genome assembly GCA_006410635.1 of Cephalophus harveyi. Taxonomy (NCBI): domain Eukaryota; kingdom Metazoa; phylum Chordata; class Mammalia; order Artiodactyla; family Bovidae; genus Cephalophus; species Cephalophus harveyi. The sequence continues at coordinate 52,580 of SJYT01044988.1, forward strand.
GGAAGCCAAGCCCGTGAAGGCAGAGAGGTCGTGACGCGGCGGCTGCGGTGGGAAGCGAGGGGAACATCAAGCCCTTCTGGTCCTCACCCCGCCTCCAGCTCCCAGCCCCGCCACGGGTGAATCCCCTGAGAATCAGCAACTGCCTGAGTCCTCTGAAGAACACTGTGTTCTGAAGGGAGAGCAGAGCCCAGTTACAATTAGGAAGTGCAGGGAATGGTTTGTGAAGTGATGGAATATGTTGGAGAAGGACATGGCAAGCCACTCCAGTACTCTTGCCTGGAAAATCCTATGGATGGAGGAGCCTGGTGGGCTGCAGTCCATGGAGTTGCAGTCGGATAGGACTGAGCGACTTCACCTAGCCTTGCATGGGGATTCCCGGGGATAAAATGGGCGGGGGGAGAGAGGAGGGCACCTGTAAGAGACCCTCCCAAGCCATTTGAAGAGCACGGCGATGAAGTCAGGGCTGAGACCATCTAGCAGTTGATACTGGGGCCAGTGATGTTTGTTCAGGACTGTGGGAGAGGAAATTGAAACATGGTTGCTAACAACACAGCATCCTTCAGACAACTTAGAGCCAGAGCCTCTGCAGATGGCGCCCACTCAGTCAGGAAGTGCGCAGCACGGCAAGAGGCATAGTGTTTATAAGTTACGCACATAGATAGGAATAACTTAGAGGGTAATGATTTGCTTATTCAACTTAAGGTGCTATACGAATAACCCCTTAAAGAAAAAGCGTCCTAATTTGGGGCATGGTGAACCTTCTTGCGTTCCATGGCCTAGATATTGAAGGCAAGCAACAGAGGGAGCGAAAAAGCAGAGCAACAGTGTTAAAATCGCTCCGAATCCCATTAGACAGATGCCATTCCCATCTCTCAAGAGTGACAAATAGGAAAGACAGGAAAGAACAAGACAACACAGAGAGAGTTGTGACCTCAGGAGGGAGGGAAAGGTCTCCAAACACTATCGTCAAAAGCAAATGAAGCCTCGAGCAAGAAGCGTGCTTGGAAGCAGTAATCACGTCTGAGGTTGCCAGTGCATGGAATCCTTTTCAAGTGGACAGTCTCACGCTTGACTCCATCAGTTCGCCTTTGAGATGCCCAAGGCTAAAGTGGCATTTCTAGAACAAATGTGATACATGAATACAGAAAAAGTATAAGGCATTGATTGCTACATCTCTCCTCCATCTTTGTACGTGGTCAAATTGATCATTTTCATGGTGGTCTGTTTGTGGTTGAAAGTAGTCAGAGGGAAGGCATATAAGCCTTTCGAGATAATATTTTGCAACCAGTATATTCTTTGACTTTCTTTTTATAGACTATGGGCTTTAATTTTTCTTCCTTGATTTTTTTTTTTCTGGGTAAGTTATCTTTAAGTAATAACATTCTTCTTACTAGCATGCACCACTTATAATGACTTCAATGAAACATGCGGGTCATTTGGAGCACAGAACGGGTTTGCGAGTCACATCATTACAAAATATGTCCCATTAAGATGATGCACAAGCTGAACTGGAGTTAATGAACCTGCATTCTTGCAGGATAATTCAAACTTTAAGGGTGATATTAACTTAAATAAAATAAGAAAGGGAGGAAAAATCAGGCTCATCGTACACCAGAGATCATGATCTTTATCCTCTCAGTTCATAAAAGCATATCTATTGCTCACGCTCCTCTCAGACCATTATTAGAATGGTCGTAGAGCGCATACACGTCTGTGATTAAATACCCCTCTGTGGCCATAACGGAATTGCAAGTGTTTCCATGGGAGTGCGTGTGAAACTGGATTCAGAAGCCTGGAGGAGAAGGTGGGTACTTTTAACCTTTGCAGAATGCTACATGGATTGTGTGGAATATTCCCACTTATTATTCCAAGCAAGGGTGGAAACACTATAGCCCATGGCCAAATCTGGCCCACTGCTTGTTTTGTAAATAAAGCTTTATTGGAACACTTTGTGCTGTGCTCCTTTCACACTGCTCATGGGGTTCTCAAGGCAGGAATGCGCGAGGGGTTTGCCGTTCCCTTCTCCCGTGGAGCACGTTTTCTCAGAACTCTCCCCCGCAACTCATCTGCCTTGGGTGGCCCTGTTCGGCATGGCTCATGGTTTCATTGAGTCAGACCAGGCTGTGGACCATGTGATCAGTTTGATTAGCTTTCTGTGATTGTGGTTTTCATCCTGTCTGCCCTCTGATGGAGAAGGATAAGAGGCTGTGGAAGCTTCCTGATGGGAGAGCCTGACTGAGGGGAAACTGGGCCTTGTTCTGATGGGCGGGGCCATGCTCAGTAAATCTTTAATCCAACTTTCTGTTGATGGGCGGGGCTGTGTTCTCTCCCTGTTATTTGACCTGAGACCAAATTGTGGTGGAGGTGATGAAGATAATGGCGACCTCCTTTAACAGGTCACGTGCTTGCCCTGGCACGCTCAGTGCCCCCAGCCCTGCAGCTGCCACCGCCCACCCAGGCCTCTGCTGGAGACTGCTGGACACTCCCGGGCAAGTCAGGGTCAGTCTCTCATGGGGTCACTGTTCCTTTCTCCTGCTCCTGGTGCATATAAGGTTTTGTTTGTTTTGATGTGAGAGTTGGATCGTAAAGAAAGCTGAGCATTGAAGAATTGATGATTTTGAAATGTGGTGTTGGAGAAGACTTTTGAGAGTCCATTGGACTGCAAGGAGATCCAACCAGTCCATCCTAAAGGAAATCAGTCTTGAGTGTTCATTAGAAGTACTGATGATGAAGCTGAAACTCCAATACTTTGGCCACCAGATGCAAAGAAATGACTCAATGGAAAAGGCCCTGATGCTGGGAAAGATTGAAGGCACGAGGAGAAGGGGACGACAGAGGATGAGATGGTGGGATGGCATCACCGCCTCTATGGACATGAGTTTGAGCAAGCTCCGGGAATTAGTGAGGGACAGGGAAGCCTGGCGTGTTGCAGTCCATGGGGACACAGAGTTGGACACGACTGAGCCACTGAGCTGAGCTGAACTTGTGCTGTGCTCAGTCATGCCAGACGCTCCTCAATCTTTGGACGGTAGCCCGCCAGGCTCCTCTGTCCATGGGATTTTTCAGGCAAGAATACTGGAGTGGGCTGCCATTTCCTCCTCCAGGGGGTCTTCCCGACCCAGGGATCACACCTGCATCCCCTGTGTCTCCTGCATTGCAGGCAGATTCTTTACGTGCTGAGCCTTTGGGGAAGCCCCTGTTGGAGCTCAGCCATTCCTATTTGTTTACGTTTTTCTGTGATAGCTTCAGCCCTGTAGCAGCAGAGCTGGGTAGGTGCCACAGAGATTGCGTGGCTCAGAAAATCTGGAATATTTACTACCTGACTCTTTAAAGGAAAGGTTTGCCAAGTCTTGACCTAAAAAAAAGATTTTGTTTCCTACCTGTTGAACATATACATCATCGCAAAATGAGTAAAACTATTAAATTAATCAGATATCATTTCAGAGCAGAACATTTACATGGCATATAGAGTCAAGGTTCGAGGATCCACCTGATCTACTTAGGAATATCCATCTTTTTAAAAAACCTATACTTGGCACCTTAAAGTCTCCTGTTGTCAAGAAATCAAATAAATAAAAAACAGCAATAGCCACTGGTTTCACAAGCCCTTCGGCAGCACAGAGCCTCGCGTTCCCCTTCTGGCTCTGTGGCAGCTGTTAACTATCAAATACTATTTCTAGAGCTGTGCTGACATCAGTCGACGATCACACACAAAGCTGTTTGGCAGGACATACACTGAGCGAGTCGAGGTTGCTAAAACGAAACAGCTCTGTTAAAATTAACTCTATTCACATCTTTCGGAAAATATCGAAGTTTGCCAAATCAAACCCTTCCTATATCAGTGGGGAAGAACCATTTGCCAACCTCTAAAGATGTAATTTAGGCACAGGAGAAAAAAAAAAAAAAAAAAAGAAAGAAAAGGAAAGGAAAAGGAAAAAACCCTGCAAAATTAAAATGGTAAAACAAAAATTTGCTTGACAGCAAAAGTACTTCCAAATGTATGAAACCGAATCCAAAACTGAGTCTGCAACAAATTTCACTGACAAGAAAGTCTGCATAATGGACTTGGTTTTATTATTAATGCTAATATAGGTGCTTTTCTGTTCTATTGTGCTGATGGCAAGAAGATAAATGCCCACCGAAGGCAGTAAACCATCCCCACTCCATTGAAATACTGATTGTAGTTAGACTGCAAACACTTATTCTCACTTGTAACAAAAAAAAGTTTGTTTGTTTTTAAAGAAAGTGCTACTATAGAGGCCATTTCATAATCAAGTACAGCTTTGAAATAGAATTTCTTAAAATAACTAAATGCAACATTAAAAAAAAAGGTTTCTTTGTAAAATTTAAAACTATGTAGATATTTTATCAAAATGTTAAACACAGTCCTTACATGATTCTTAATTAGTACCTCTTTAAAATGAATAATTAGCCTCACATAGTCCTTATAATTCTGATCTTTTCATTCAGAGCAACCCATCAAACACTGTATGATATCACGGATCTGTGAAAACTAAGAATACAAAGAAATGTGTCTGCAGAACAGAAACAGATTCCTAAATGTAGAAAACAAACTCGTGATTACCTGAGGGAAGGGCTGGGGCAGGGGGATGTGTGAGGGGCGGGGGGACGCGTGAGGGGTATGGGACTAAGAGATGCCAGTACTGTGTGTGGAATAGAGAAGAGGCAGAGATGCATTGTATGCATAGGGAATTATAGCCATTATCCAGTCATAACTTTCAATGGAGTATAATCTATAAAAATACTAAATCGGTTTGGCATACACGTGAAACTAATATAATGCAGTAAATCAAATATACTTCAATTTAAAAACAGAAACCAAATGGTGTAAATCCTTTTTTCTGCCAACTCACCTCTCCCTGAAAATCAATATTTAAAGTTCTCTCCCTCTCCAAAACCCAAGTCACCTGGGGGCCGGGCAGCAGCCAGACAGGGCTTGCAAGAGCTAGGAACCGTGCCCGAGAATGCTTGCTGTGGGAAGGGCCAAGGGTCTGCAAGCCAAGGGGCTCAGGCCAAGGCTGGAGTCTGTCAAGCCGACAAACCAGTAAATCTGAGAAGGAGCAATTGGGTTTTGGAGATCAAGACTAGCAGAAGGTCAGAAACTCTTGGATGTTAGTAACAGTAAGGAAATAGACTCGTAAGGTAATATCTATTTGTGTTTGTTTTTATGAACCTTGTTTATCTTCTCCCCAGTTGTGTGCAGAGTAACGGTTACAGCTAAATGAGAGTGTAACGACTGCGGATGAACCTTGATCCTGGCTGCAACCAGCCCCTAATTATAAGAAAGCCGTTACAGACCTTAGTAATGCAGAGATTATTTCAACAGCAATTACACCCGTGGTCCAAGCCTGTGCTAATCATTCTAAATTCTCCCGCCACTTGCCTTCTCTCTTAATCTATTTACCTTTTCCCACTTTCTAGATGTGTCTCATCTGTGGTAGACAGAATTTTAAGAAGGCCTCCAGGGTTCCCCAGGGCCGTGGTGAACACAGCCTATACAATCCCTTCCACCCGAATGTGGGGAGGCTAGTGAGCGTGAGAGGACATCCCTCTGTGACGGGAAGGGGGCAGGGCACAGCCTTGGGAAGAATGGCAGGAACTGGTAGGAACCACATGGGCCAGGGTGGCAGCGTTGCCTCCACTGTAGAAAGAAAGGAAAGGGAGGTCGCTCGGTCGTCCAACTCTTCGCAACGCCATGGACTGTAGCCCACCAGGCTCCTCCATCCACGGGATTTTCCAGGCAAGGGTACTGGAGCGGGGTGCCATTTCCTTCTCCAGGGGATCTTCCCGACCTGGAGATTGAACCCAGGTCTCCTGCGTTGCAGGCAGACGCTGAGCCACCAGGGAAGCGTCCACTGTAGCACATCAGTAGATTAGATAACACGCCCCCAGAGGCCGTGATAGTGCCAAGGCTGGCCGTAAAGACCCCCCAAAACACTGGGCCATGACCCAAGTCCTGGAAATCCCCACCCCTTCCCCTCAGTAGCTGGAATACTCTCCCACTCAGCCCATGAGCCTACCCAGCCCTACCGCCACGGATAACCCCATACCTCGGCGACTCTCTTGCCTCCGGAGATGGCCTACCTTGTGTCTGTGGAGGGTGTTTCCTCCCGGAACCTTCTTGCACTTGACTATGGTTAGCTCTTGAGTTCCCTCCTGCACAAAGCCAAGAGCCCGTGCTTGGCGGGCATCCCAGAGACTCAGACATGGCCTGGGGTGTGGCCATCCTCTCTCGCTCCACTCTCTTTCCTGTAGCACCTCCTTGCTTCAGGTTACTCCTCCGTTGACCGAGTTAGTCAAAAGGGAAATTACCCTGGATGGGCATCATCAGGCAGCGCTTCAAAAGAAGGCAGACCGTCAGAGGAAGGGTAATATCCTGCTGGCCTCAAGTTGAAAACCAGACTGCCGTGTCATCAGAGGGGGAACAGCTGGTAGGGACCTCAAGGTGGCCGCTCGGAGCTGCAAGCCGTTCCTTGACTATACAGACACGATGAAATGGGTTCTGCCAACAACCAGGGAGCTTGGGAGAAGATACCAAGCGTCAGAGGAGACCTCAGCCAATGGGCAGTTTGCAGACTGGTGAGACCCTTCAGAGAGAACTCAAGATGTTCCTGGATTCCTGGCCTATGGAAACCGAAATAATAAATTTGTGCTGTTTGAAGTCACTAAGTTTATGGTAATTTGTTACACAATTGCATACAGTTTATGGCAATTTCTCTGAGTAATGTGTTCAATTTTTGACACAGCCTAAAATTCTCTAAGAAGACTATCTGAGGATTTGTGCGTGATCTAACCCCCCCGTCTAAGACTCCATCCAACAAAACTTAACTGCCACAGTGGAAATGTTCTATATTTATGCAGCTGATATGGTAGCCACTAGCTACACAGACCACTGGGCATTTGAAATGAGGCCAGTGCAACGGAGGAAGTGACTTTTCATTGATTTACACTTAGCCATATGCGGCTAGCGGCTGTCCTCATGGGTGGTACAGGTCTAGATTAGCGATCATGAAGGCAGCAGCCTTTGCTTTTGATGTTCTTGATTACCAATAGCTCTCCTTTGAGTTCAAATTTTTAAAAATTTCAATTAAAGTAGAATTGCTTTACAATGCTGTGTTAGTTTCTGCTGTACAGCAAAAACGTATGAATGTAAACATACATCCCCTCTTTTTTGAATTTCCTTCCCATTTGGGTCACCGTAGAGCACTGAGTAGAGTTCCCTGTGCTGCATAACAGATTCTCGTTGGTTATTCCCCTTTATACATAGCAGTGTATATATGTCCATCCCCATCTCCCAGTTCGTCCTACGTACGTTTGTTCTTTACGTCTGTGTCTATTTCTGCTGTGCAAATAGGTTCATCTGTATCATTTTTCTAGATTCCACATATATGTGTTAATATGTGGTATTTGTTTTTCTGATTTCACTCTGTATGAAAGTCTCTAGGTCCATCCACATCTCTGCAAATGGCACAATATTTGTTCCTTTTTATCAGAGTAATGTTTTCAACTTTTGAAATTTAACCTGAAATTCTCTGAAAAGATTATACGAGGATTTGTGCGTGATCTAACCCCTGCTGTCTGTCTTCAGCTCAGTCTTTTCTCTAATCCTTCTTCTGATCATTTGAATGATCAAGCTCTTTCTCACCTGGAGTCTCCCCTCCATAAAGAGGTTCTTTCTTTTATGCTTTATGTGTTTAATACCTACTTAATATTTAGGTCTCAGTCCAAATGTCACTTTCCAGGAGAAGAATTCTCTGACAACCGGCATCAATTAGCTATTGCTCACAATAGCTATGTAACAAAATAAGCCAAAACTCAGTGGCTCAGAAAATAATGATTCATTATTGCAGTTCATGTACCTTCGGGTCTGTTGGGTCAGCCCAGATCTGATGTACGCTGGGCTCACACGTGTGCTTGTGGGATGGCTGGAGGCTCTGCCTTCAATCAGGATTGACTGGAACACATCTGGAAGGTCAGGTTGCTCTGGGTGTCTCTCCTCCGCCTGGGGCCAGCAAGGTAATCTGGGCATGTTCTTCTCACAGCAATGGTGGAAGTACAGTGTGCTTAGCCACTCAGCTGTGTTCGATTCTCTGTGACCCCATGGACTCTAGCCCGCCAGGCTCCTCTGTCCATGGGATTCTCCAGGCAAGAATACCGAGAGGGTCGCCATTCTTTTCTCCAGGGGATCTTCAAGGCAAGTATAAATACATGCCTTGAGACTCTTGACTCTTGAGACTTGGACTCAAGACTGGCACAACATCAAGTATGGCTCCTTCTCTTGGTCAAATCAAATTCCAAGGCAAAGCCAAAGTTTAAGGTGGGACGTGCACGCCACCCCTTTTATAGTAGGGGTTGAAACAGTCACGACCAAGGGCCTGGATATAAGAAAGGGAGGAGAATTGGAGTTGATGATAAAATATTCCACATGTGCTTCCTTTAAGTTAGGGTCATTGTTCTTTTACTTCTGTGGTTGTCAAATAACCCTTAACTAAATTATTTTTCTTTTTAGTTCTTCACTAGCTGGCCAGTCTGTAGGCTGCAGTGTTGACGGGTGCCGCCCTTGCGGTATCATCGATGAGATCTCCATTCTGAGTGCTGGAAAGAGTTTTCTTTCAAGGCTCTTGTACTTGGTAATCGTTTACTTATTTGGGAGATTACTTATTTACCGACAGTCTCCCTCAGCATGTTGGGAGCCCAGTGAGGTCAGGAATCAGATTTATTTTATTCACTGTGGTGTCACGAGAACCTACCACACTCAATCATTCATTGAATAAAAATGAACAAAATTTCTGGAGAACATTATAAATGCTGAATATGTTCTGATGAGCAGGATCTGATAGATAGTTAAAGGCTGAGCAAAGTTTAGGAGCTTTTATCAGAGCATGAGGAGGATCCTCTGATGAATGAATTAATGAAAATCAAGAGAAGTAATTGAGTAACAGGAGAATGTGTGTATGTGTGTGTATATATATATATGTATATATATATATAATTTGTATGTGTGTGTATGAATATATAAGGGCAAGAGAATCAGAGGGAAAGAGGGAAGGGAGGGAGGGAAGAAGAAAGAGGGAAGGAAGGGGTTATGGCAGTTAGAGACCAGATATATCTACCCTTGGAGCGATCATCCTCCAATCGTCAATGAGTAATCAACCAGAATACACACCATCTCAGAGCCAATAGGAGAATGTAGACCCTGTGTATATGATATTATTTACATTGGAAGATGCTGATTTTCTGCAGGTGTTTCTCCAGAGGCAAACACCACAAACAGTCCAAGACGCAGAACACAGGACGTTCACTGTTTACAAACAGCCACAGCAGTTGTTCATATAGACTCTCTTTTCTCTCTTTATCTCACGGACCATAGAGAGTCTCCACAATTTAGAAGTTGCTCCATCTCTAATTGCCATACTCCAATTATTCTGTTATCTGGGAATTCTCAGTTCTGTTTGTAAGAGACACATAGCCATCTTTGACTTTCATGGAACCGTACGGAGTTTCAGAGACAAACACAGCTTTTTGGCTTGGTGTCAGTCTAGTTGGTCTTAGATTCCAATCAAGATTTCAGATGGTTCTTCAGTCTATTTGCACGCATAGCGTATACATGTCTTTTTAAATCAAGATCACAAATAACTACAGGATGTTAACGGCATCGTGCTGTCTTTGCTGCAAGCAGCATCTTGAACTCCAAGTCACTGACAACAGTCTAATCCTACTGAGAGACGCAGCAGGGTGTAGGGCTTCCAAATGTTTCAGAGAAAACGGTGTTTGAAAAGTTGTGTGTTTGGTATTTACACTGATTTAAAAGCCCATGTAAATACTTACTGAGCACCCAATCTTCAGATGCTGGAAGCACGAAGCTGTATGACCAGATCCCATCTTCACAGGGCACCCAACCTAGGGGGCGAAGCTGATGTGTGTAAACTAATGGTTGCAAAGAGAGGTGATGCTCCTTTTAAGAGCGATGCATACAAAGTCAGTGGGCACTTGAAAGAGGAACTGATTGATTTTTCTTGAAGGGCACTCTGAGAGGGACGTGAGGCTTAAGCTCAGGATGAGCTGGAATTTGATAAACGGGTAATGGGTGAAGGGCAGACCAGGCAGGAGACGACATTTGAGAGGTGTCAGGGTCCAGACAGTGGATCTCCTTTGATTATATTAAGAAGTCTGGGTTTTACACTCTAGGGCTGTAGTTTTTGAAATGTGGTCTCAGACCACCACCATCACCTGGAAATGTCTTTGAAAGGCAAACCGTTTGTCCTGGCCTTGGATTTACTGCATCAGAAATTCTGGGAATGGAACCCCATGACAATCTTCATTTTAAGGGGTTCTCCAAATGAGTCTCTCTCTGGTGTGCTCAGGACTGCGATGACTGCTCTCGGTGATGAGGGGCCAGGAGAACATCTGAGCGGATCTAGGATTTTCGAAAGGTACCTCTGGCTGCGGCATGAAGGAGGGATTTGAATTGGGAGAGGGTCTGGAGGTGAGTGGAGGCAGTGAGACCAGTTAGGGGGCTATTAAAAGCGTCAGTGGGAGCCATGATAAGGAATCCGGAAGGAGGACCTTGCTTTTGCTCGCAGTAAGATGCAGAGATTTTAAGTGTATAGGTTGTTGAGATGCTTCGCATCTCGTTAAATAAATCAGTGGCATATGAGCCCTGAAGCCACTGAAGAATTGCTGTGCTGCGCTGCACAAGTCCCTCAGGCGTGTCCGGCTCTCTGGAGCCCCGTGGACTGCAGCCCGCCAGGCTCCCCTGTCCCCGGGATTCTCCAGGCAAGAACACTGCAGTGGGGTGCCATTCCCCTCTCCAGGGGCTCTTCCGCACCCAGCGGCTGAACCTGGGTCTCTAGAGTCTCCTGCACTGGCAGGCAGGCTCTTTACCACCAGCACCACCTGGGCCAGGGGCTCAAAACTTGCCTAAACTAAGTAATCATGGAGCTCATGCCTATGAATGAACATGCACATTCATTTAAAGTAACTTCCAAATTCCTAGAACTTTTTTGTCATTTTGTATGTTTGCATCAGATACCAAAATATGGCTAGCATTCTAGAGGCTGTTGTTGTGTAGTAGCTAAGTCGTATCTGATTCTCTGCAACCTCATGGACTACAGCCCACCAGGCTCCTCAGTTCACAACCGTCTTCCACCGTTTGCTTAAATTCATGTCCACTGAGCCCGTGGTGTCTAACCATCTCATCCTCTGCCGCCTCATCTCCTTTTGCCCTCAGTCTCCCAGCATCAGGGTCTTTTCTAGTCAGTTGGCCCTTTGCATTAGGCAGTCAAAGTTTGGGAGCTTCAGCTTTAGCAACAGTCCTTCAAATGAATATTCAAGGTTGATTTCCTTTAGGATTGACTGGCTTGGTCTCTTTGCTGTCCAAGGGACTCTTGGGAGTCTTCTCCACCATCACAATATGAAAGCATCAATTCTGTGGTGCTCAGCATTCCTTATGGTCCAACCACAGCTTTGACTATACAGATCTGCGTCATCAAAATGACGTCTCTGCTTTTTAATACACTGTCGAGGTATGTCACAGCTTTCCTTCCAAGGAGCAAGTGCCCTTTAATGTCAAGGGTGCATTCACTGTCCGCAGTGATTTTGGAGCCCAAGGAAACACAGTCTGTCACTGCTTTCACTTTTTCCCCCTTTATTTGTCATGAAGTGATGGGACCAAATGCCATGATATTAGTTTTTTGAATGTTGAGTTTCAAGCTAGCTTTTTCAATCTCATCAGAGGCTCTTTAGTTTCTCTTCACTTTCTGTCATTAGAATGAAATCATCTGCATATCTGAGGCTGTTGATATTTCTCCCAGCAGTCTTGATTCCAGCTTGTGATTCATCCCGCTCAGCGTTTAGCATGATACACTCTGCTGTGAGTGTGCACGCTAAGTTGCTTCAGGCGTGTCCGAGTCTTTGTGACCCTTTGGACGGTAGCCCCCCAGGCTCCTCTGTCCATGGGATTCTCCAGGCAAGAATACTGGAGTGGGTTGCCATACCCTCCTCCAGGGGATCTTTCCAACCCAGGGATCAAATCTGTGTCTCTTACATCTCATACATTGGCAGGCAGGTTCTTTACCACTAATGCCAGCTGAGCAGCCCTGGACTCTGCGTATAGGTTAAACAAACAGGGTAACAATATACAGTATTGTCACACTCCTTTCCCAATTTTGAGCCAGTCAGTTGTTCCATGTTTGGTTCTAACGGTTGCTTGTTGAAGAATCATGGACAGAAGTTCCTAACATTCATTGTTCAGGAGGCAGTGACCAAAAACATCCCAAAGAAAAAAGAAATGCAAGAAGGCAAAGTGGTTGCCTTAGGAGGCTTCACAGATAGCTAAGGAAAGAAGGGGAGGGGAAGGTGAGGGAGAAAGGGAAAGATATACTCAACTGAGTGCAGAGTTCCAGAGAATATCAAGAAGAGATAGGAAGGCCTTCTTAAATGAACAATGCAAAGAAATAGAGGAAAATAATAGAATGGGAAAGACTAGAAATCTCTTCAAGAAAATTGGAGATATCAAGGAAATATTTCATGCAAGGATGGGCACAATAAAGGACAGAAACCATAAGGAGTTAACAGATGCAGAAGAGATAAAGAAGAGGTGGCAAGAATATACAGAAGAACTATCCAAAAAGGTCTTAATCACCTGCATAACCATGATAGTGTGGTCACTCATCTGAAGTCAGACATTCCGGACTGTGAAGGCAAGTGGACCTTAGGAAGCATTACCATTGATATGAACAAAGCTAGTGGAAGTGATGGAATTCCAGCAGAGGTATTTAAAATCCTAAAAGATGATGCTGTTAAAGTGTAGCACTCAACATGTCAGAAAATTTGGAAAACTCAGTGGTGGCCATAGGACTGGGAAAGGTCAGTTTTCATTCCAGTCCCAAAGAAGAGCAATGCCAAAGAATGTTTAAACCATAATGCAACTGTGCTCCTTTCACGAACTAGCAAGGTAATGCTCAAAATCCCTCAGGTTAGGCTTCAATAGTACGTGAACCAAGAACATCCAGATGTACAAGCTGGGTTTAGAAAAAGCAAAGGAACCAGAAATCAAATTGCCAACATTCGTTGGATCATGAAGAAACCAAGGGATTTCCAAAAAAAATGTGAGTTCTGCTTCATTGATTACACTAAAGCCTTATGACTGTGTGGATGACAGCAAACCGGAAAATTCTTAAAGAGATGGGAGCATTCTATAGAAATTCCCAGTAATTTTGAAAATAATGTAGTCCGTATCACTTGAAAGAGTTCACAGCCATAGCCTTAGGTCGGGGGTCATGAGTGCTATTCTGCTATAATTCTTGGCCATGAGGTTCGCACAGCATGTGAATTCACCCAGACATGCAACTTTTAATATCGTTTTTCTTCTCCAGTATTTTCTCCTCCTTGTGGGGTGGAGCTTGTCGGCCTGGACTCAAAAGACTGTTGAGTTCCTCTTGGTGCTTTGCATATGATTAGGATACTGGCCACCAAGGAAGTGACGACTCTTACAGGAGAGCTTTACAGCCTAAAACACCCAGATCTCCCAAAGGTATCCTTAGTCAAAGGGTTAATTTATTTTATAACCTGATTATAATTTCTTTTTACAAAGACAATAGCTCTTTATTAAAACAGATAACAAACATTAAAAGCAAAGAAGGTGGCCCCATAGAGCAAACGGCTGTAAGAAAAGCGCATACCTAAGTACACTCGCTACATTTCTCGTCCATCCTTGAATCTGATCAGCCACTGTTAATCTTTGTTGCATTCGTTTTTTAGAGTAAATTACTCGCTTATCTTCTGCAGTGCGGGGTCTTGCTGCTGCGCGGGCTTTGCTCCGGTTGCGGCGAGCGGGGCTCCCTGAGCGGGGCTTCTCGCTGCCGTGGCCTCTGTGCCCGTGGAGCGTGCGCTCCGGGGGGTGCGGGCTTCGCAGCTGCGGCGCGTGGTCTCGGGAGCTGCGTCTCCGCGCTCCAGAGCACAGGCCCGGGGGTTGCGGCGCGCGGGCTTAGTTGCTCCGCGGCCTGTGGGATCTTCCTGGGCCAGGGATGGAGCCCGTGTCCCCAGCACCGGCAGGCGGTTCTTTCCAGCTGAGCCACCGGGGGAGCCAGTCTTTGCTGTATTCGTAAAGCTCCGAAGCATCTTTCTCCAGTTATTGGAACCTTTGTTCTTCCGATCAAAGCGTCTGCTGTTCTCACACCGCGGCTGGCTCTCAGGATCATCGGGACGGGATCCGCTCGTGGGTCTGGTAGGAGTTACTAAAGAAAGGGGCCTTTTGGTGTGGATGGTGCCTCTGCCCTCCGCTACCTCCCGCCACTTTGAGACCGTCAGGTCCTTCTCACACTTGATTAAAAATCTGAGACTCATCCTGAACTTCCTTCAGTGGGGCTGGATGCCTTTGATCAGGAGAGCCTTCCCTCTGACTGCGTTCATCCTCGAAAGCCTCCCATCTCCTCTAGCTTTGAGTTACGTCATCTTTCTCTCTTTGAAACAACAGCCATTAAAAAAAAAAAAAAGAAAAACACACACTTAAAGACATGCAGAACGTGTTTCTACGAGCAAAATATAATGTTTATACTAGGGTTTTCCAGAAGCAGAGAGAGGCAACCAACAGGATGGGTTCACACCACACACACACACACACACACACAGATGTTTAAGGATTGACTCATGGGATTCGGGGCTTGAATGCAGAGCTCCAAGGAATAGCAAGGAGGGATAAGAAAGCCTTCCTCAGTGATCAATGCAAAGAAATAGAGGAAAACAACAGAATGGGAAAGACTAGCGATCTCTTCAAGAAAATTAGAGATACCAAGGGAACATTTCATGCAAAGATGGGCTCGATAAAGGACAGAAATGGTATGGACCTAACAGAAGCAGAAGATATTAAGAAGAGGTGGCAAGAATACACAGAAGAACTGTACAAAAAAGACCTTCATGACAACAACAGTTAGAACTGGACATGAAACAACAGACTGGCTCCAAATTGGGAAAGGAGTACGTCAAGGCTGTATATTGTCACCCTGCTTATTTAACTTATATGCAGAGTACATCATGAGAAATGCTGGGCTGGAGGAAGCATAAGCTGGAATCAAGGAGAAATATCAATAACCTCAGATATGCAGATGACACCACCTTATGGCAGAAAGTGAAGAAGAACTAAAGAGCCTCTTGATGAAAGTGAAAGAGGAGAGTGAAACAGTTGGCTTAAAGCTCAACAGTCAGAAAATGAAGATCATGGCATCCAGTCCCATCATTTCATGGCAAATAGATGGGGAAGCAATGGAAACAGTGGCTGACTTTATTTTGGGGGGCTCCAAAATGACTGCAGATGGTGAATGCAGCCATGAAATTAAAAGACACTTGCTCCTTGGAAGAAAAGCTATGACCAACCTAGACAGCATATTAAAAAGCAGAGACATTACTTTGCCAACAAAGGTCCGTCTAGTCAAGGCTATGGTTTTTCCAGTGGTCATGTATGCATGTGAGAGTTGGACTGTGAAGAAAGCTGAGCACTGAGGAATTGATGCTTTGGAACTGTGGTGTTGGAGAAGACTCTTGAGAGTCCCTTGGACTGCAAGGAGATCCAACCAGTCCATCCTAAAGGAGATCAGTCCTGGGTGTTTATTGGAAGGACTGATGTTGAGGCTGAAACTCCAATACTTTGGCCACCTGATGCAAGGAACTGACTCACTTGAAAAGACCCCGATGCTGGGAAAGATTGACAGTGGGAAGAGAAGGGGACGACAGAGAGTAAGATGGTTGGATGGCATCACCGACTCGATGGACATGAGTTTGGGTAAGCTCCGGGGTTGGTGATGGGCAGGGGAGCCTGGTGTGCTGCAGTCCATGGGGTTGCAAAGAGTCGGACAAGGCTGAGCGACTGAACTGAACTAAGTGGTAAAAAATCTGCCTGCCAATGCAGGGGACATGGGTTCCATTCCTGGGTTGGAAGATCCCCTGGTGAAGGAAGTGGCAACCCACTCCTGTATTCTTGCCTGGGAAATCCCTTGGACAGAGGAGCCGAATGGACTACAGTCCACGTGATTGCAAAAGGCTCGGAGTCACTTAGTGACTAAACCACAGAAACAGTTTAATCCATGGGATTTTGGAGGCTGTGCAGGATTGGCTAACAGACTGGAGACTCACAGAAGAGCTGGTTTTGTAGCTTGAGCTGAAAAACTGTCTGGAGGCAGAATTACCTGTTACTTGGAGTCTTTATTTTTATTTTTATTTTTTATTTTTTGTGAATAGACTTTAGAGCAGCTTGAGGCTCACAGCAAACTTTAGAGAAAGATAGCGATTTCCCACAAAGCCCCCGCCCCCGCCCATGCACATCCTCCCCGTGATCAACATCCCCAATCAGGGGGTACATTTGTTGCAGTTGACGAACTTGTGTTAACACATCATCATCGCTCAGAAGTCCATATTTTACATTCAGGTTCACTCTTGGGGCCTTCCCTGGTTGTCCAGTAGTTAGAACTCCGCACCCAGTGCAGGGGACCTGGGGTTCAATCCCTGGTCAGGGAAGTAGGTCCCACAGGCTGCAACTAAGGAATAAAATATCCCACAGGCCCACAAGGAAGATCAAAGATCCTGCCTGCCACAGCGAAGACCTGGTGCAACCAAGTGAAGACGCGATCCACGCTTGGTGTTGCAGGGGCTTCCCGGTGGTCCAGTGGTTAGGAATCTGCCTCTCAGGGAAGGGGATACAGGTTCGATCCCTGGTCGGGGAACTAAAATCCCACATGATCAGGGCAAGTCAGCATGTGCTCCAGAGCCCCGTGTCCAACCACAGAGAGCTCTAGTGCCTCAACCAAGACCCAGCGCAGCCAAAAAGAGTCACTCTTGCTGTTGTATATTTTAAGGGTTTGAAGAAAGGTATAAAGACTTATGTCCATCACTATAGCCTCATACAGAGTAGTTTCACTGCCCTGAAAACCTTCCGTGAGCCACCTTTTTATCCCTTATTCAACGGATGGTCGTTTGAAACTGTCCAGTTTTGCCTTTCCCGGAATGTCACGCAGCTCACGTAATGCGGTAGGCAGACTTTTCAGACTGCCTTCTTTCCTTCAGCATCTACGTTTGACATGCTGTCTCACGCTTCTCTGTGGCACTGAGTAATCCTCGGTTGCTGGATGTACCAGGATCTCAGTCTTTGTCCTTTGAGATGTTCAGCTGATGGGATGAGACCCACCCACATCTGCTGTACTCAAAGTTGACTGATTTAAATGTTAATCTCATCTAAAAAAAATATCTTCATAGCAACATCTAGGCTGGGGTTTGCCCAAATAACGGGATTCTGAACCTAGTTGACACATAAAACTAACTTCACAAGCCCATGCCTTGACAACTTGGCCCCCACATACAGCTCCTTAAACCATACTTAATCTCCAAATAAAGACAGCAACAGGGTCATACTTTCACCTAACATGATGCGACTATCCTGCACCAAACCAAGAGCACAGTTTCCCCGGAAGAAAATGCGTCCTTAGATGACCTTTACTCTTCTCCTTGACATTTTGTAAGCTGAATACAATGATATAAAGTTAACAGTACTTAAATATTATGATATAAAGTCAATACATCTTACATTACATGACAGAATAGAAAAGAGATATGACATCTATACAGCTTTATAAATATATAACATGTACAAACATGTTCAACACAAATAAGGAAAAGGTCGTCACGACGGTTACAGTCATTGCTCCTGAGACAGGTCGCGTGGTCATAGCTGGTATCTATAAATATCTTCTTTCACTACCCATTCCGAATTCCCTTTGCTATCAGGAAGCAGTTCAGCTGGTCAGGGTTCTTTAACTGGTGGGTGACCTAAAACTTCTTTCCTGAAGGGTCTGGGCCATCAGCAGTCCTGCCAGGGTTGGGTGGTCATAGTTTCCCCTCGCAGACACGGATACAAGAGAAACTCCACGGGGTCTCCTGTCTTCACACACGCTCTTCCTTAGCTGCCTTGTGAGCCAGCAGTCCGGTTTCCCCTTGGTGAGGAGAATCAGCCGCTGCAGTCAGCACGGTGGAGGCAGGAGGCCCCCAAAGTGTCACTACCTGGGAGGCGGTCCTAACTCCCCATTCCCTGGAACCATGGTTGAGTCTCTCAGCAAAAGCATCCTTCCCTGCAACCAAGTCCACCAGGCCAGTAGAGCATAAGATCTTGGGGAAAGAAGCGAAACTGTTGCCAGTTCAGTTCAGTTCAGTTCAGTCTCTCAGTCGTGTCCGACTCTTTGCGACCCCATGAATTGCAGCACGCCAGGCCTCCCTGTTCATCACCATCTCTCGGAGTTCACTCAGACTCACATCCATCGAGTCAGTGATGCCATCCAGCCATCTCATTCTCGGTCGTCCCCTTAATAAGAGTAATAGTGAGGGGTGCCCTTCTCATCCCCACCCCCTGAGTCCGAGAGCGTGAGTTCTGGTATGGGAGAAATGGCATCATCTAGGGGCCCTGATTCAGAGCATACCCAGCCTCGGAAGCAGTGCTGTGTGGGGGGCCATGACAGTGGGGAGGACGTTCTGCTAAATCCACAGATGGTGATCTTGGCAGAAGGAGGATGTATAGGAAAGGCATCACTATATCCAGAGTGTCTATTTCAGTAAGACGAAACATTGCCCCTTTCAAGATGGAAGGGATCCAATGTAATTATCCAACTAGCTGGTTGATCACCCCAGGCAGCGATGCCGTATCAGGGACTTGTTGTCATTCTCTGCTGCTGGCAGATTGGACTCTCAGCAGTGGCCGTGACCGAGTTGACCTTGGTGAGTGGAAGCCCACGTTGCTGAACCTGTGCACAGCCTCTCCCAGCCAGCACGGCCACTTGCTCCCGAGCCCACTGCGCAACGACAGGGCTGGCAGGGGGAGAGGCTGCTGACATCCGCACGGTGGGTCACCCTACCCTCTCGACTATTAAAAGCCTCTTCTGCTGGGGTCCCCATTTGGTGAGCACTCTCGTGGAAGACAGATATCTTCCAATTGTCTGCCCATTCAGATAGCTCTGTCCACATACCTCTTCTCCAGACCTCCTTGCCTCCAATTTTCTGGTCATACTCCTTCCAAGTCAAACCAGAGACCTCACACAGCCACAGACGGTGAGCTGTTCTCTAACTGTAAGTAAGTAAGTAAGTAAAGTCGCTCAGTCGTGTCCGATTCTTTGCGACCCCATGGACTGTAGCCCACCAGGCTCCTCCCTCCATGGGATTCTCCAGGCAAGAGTACTGGAATGGGTTGCCATTTCCTTCTCCAGGGGATCTTCCCAACCCAGGGATTGAACCCGGGTCTCCCGCATTCCAGGCAGACACTTTAACTTCTGAGCCACCAAGGAAGCCCTTCTCTAACTGTACATCTGGCCATTTCTCCCAACAAGCAAAGTGGGCAACTGGGTGCACTGTTCAGAGTTCCCCCAGCCAGATGGACCTCACTTCACCACTGTTCTCCAGGGCATCCCAGGGAGGGCTGTGGCGCTGGAGCTGTGCCCTTGGGGTGGTGCCCACCTATCACACGGGACTGTTGTACATAAGACCCAGCCCATCCTAAAGGAAGTCAACCCTGAATACTCACTGGAAGGACCGAGGCTGAGGCTGAAGCTCCAATGCTTGGGCCACCTGATGCAAAGAACTGACTCATTGGAAAAGACCCTGATGCGGGGAAAGATTGAGGATGGGAGAAGGGGACGACAGAGGATGAGATGGTTGGATGGCATCACCGACTCGATGGACCTGAGTTTGAGGAAACTCCAGGAGGTAGTGAGGACAGGGAAGCCGGGTGTGCTGCAGTCCATGGGGTCCAAGAGTCGGACACGACTGAGTGATGGAAACCAACAACAGTGTGAGGTCACAGGCGCAGCGTGGAAGGGAGAAGTTGCTGTAGCAGGAGTGGGAACCCCGGTAAGAGGTGACGCTGCAATTGGACTCAAAAGGCAGGCTTCTGCCAGAGGTCCCTGTTCTAAGTGGGTAGTCGGTGTTTTTCAGTTAAGGCCTTCGACTGATTTGACAAGGCTCACCCACATTAAGGTGGTTTGCTTTACTCAACCTCTACTGATTTAAGTGTTAATCTGATCTAAAGAATACCGTCACAGAAATATTTACAATAGTAAATGTTCGCCCAAACATCTGGGTTCTGTGGCCTAGCAAAGTTGACACGTGAAATCAACCATCATGATGGGCTTTCCTAATAGGAGAGAGCCTGTCTTCCCTCCCTTCCCCTTCCCTCTTTCCTGTTCTTCTTTCTCTCTCTGCTTTTTCTTTCTATAAACACTTCCTAAGAACCCACTAGATTCCTGATTCTGGAAGCCTACCGATGAAGTTGAGCTGTTTCCTTGGCAACCGTCTCTAACCCAGAATGGAATACAAACTGCTTTCTGAAGCAGACTATCTTCTTTAGAGAGATCACATATCCCTTTCCAATTTTAAACCATAACTTACAAAAGCATGATTTTACTATCTCTTTTAAACAGAAAAATCACAGTTTTACAAAGAAATTAATGACTGATGCTGCTGTTTAGCTGATGGATGCACTAATTTGGATGCTGCTGCTTTAGAATTTGTTGTGATTGGGTCAGAGATCGGCTCAGAGATTACTTTTGTATTACATAGTTTGTCTTGGAAATGAACGGTTTAAAAATATTTCAGAGGAAAATACTGAACCCACTTTACAAAATAAACTGTTTTCAAGCCATTTAGGTGGTTGACTATGTAAGTGATAAAACATGTAAGTTACACTACATTTTAAAATAGATTTCTTAAAGCAGGTCCAAAGGTGTCTTATTTATTTGTCAAAACAAACTGGCAAGACCTTGTTACATCTACTTTGAGTTATAAACTCATAATACTCATAACTGTGTGGATCACAACAAACTGGAAATTCTCATGGAAAAGAGCCTGATGCTGGGAAAGACGAAAGGCAAAATGGTGAAGCGAGCAGCAGAGGGTGAGGGGGTCAGATCGCAGCACCGACTCAATGGAGATAATTTTGAGCAAACGCTGGGAGATGGTGGAGGACGGGGAGCCTGGCGTGCAGCAGTCCGTGAGGTTTCAGAGTCAGACGTGACTTAGCAATAGAACAACAACGGCAATACTCATAGACTTTTTTTATTAAGAGGGTTGCTTTTCGAGGAACAGGACTGCCTTCCAAACCGGTAACTGGGACAGGCTGGGGAAGCCCGTCCTTGCGGAATTACGTGCTCAGCATCTTACATTGCTGTGTTAACTCAAGTCTCCTCGTTGCAGGTCCCCACCAGGGCACAAGCCTCCCAGCGAGGTTTCTCCCCTGGAGATGCAGGGATGTTCCCAGTGCCCTTCACGGGTTCTCAAGTTCCCCCCAATCCCAGTCACCTGCTTTCCTCAGCTGTTCCCAGGAAGGTGCCTCGAGCTATTAAAAAAATAGATATTTAAAATCCCTTGAAATCAGGTCCAGCCTTATCACATGGACATATCATCATTTAATGGGTTCAAAACTATTAACCAGAACAGAAAATGTGTCCAGTAGAGAGACCATACTCAACTAGACAACACGCTACAAAACCGGTTTAAGTGGCGCAGCAGACGGATTGAGAGCACGAGCTTCATAGAACAGTAACGCTTATTGGACGGGAGCCTACCGCAGTCTGTCACACCCTCTCTCATTGGCTGAGCGCACACGCTCTCCCCGGCACCCGAGGAAGACGTAGCAGCCGCAGATGATAGTGAGACGTGTGTGGAGACGTATTTTTTCTTTAAATCATGAATGTGAAAAACAAACATGAATATGGGATCAGTTCAGAAGTAAGTAGTTTTATAACAAATGATTGCTGCGCAGGGTGATGCTAAATGTAGTGTACGTGAAACTGAAAAAGTGTTTTGTCTTGAAATGTATTATCTTTAATGCAGACTTTCCATAATTTCAGACCGAGTGTCTCCCCGTGCCAAGTTAGCCCCATAATTACAAAAGAAGACAATGCTCATTTTTTGAATTAAGAATGTGCTTGTCTGTCTGTCTGCGGCTGTGTTCACGCAGGCTTTCCTGGCTGCAGCGAGCGGAGGCGCCTCCTCCTGGTGCAGCCCGGCTCCGGGGCGCGGGCTCAGGAGCCGTGGTTCCCGGCTCTCGAGCACACGGTCGGCAGCCGTGGCACACGGGGTCTTCCTGGACCAGGGGTCGAACCCGTGTCCCTGCATTGGCAGGCAGAAGTCCCTAATCACTGCACCGCCAGGGAAGTCCCAATACTTATTTCTCAACAAGAGCAAGTTGACTACTTGTTTCGAATTTTCTCATCTTACAGGGTATTTTTGACCTGCCTCCTAGTCCATACTTAAAAATTCCTAATGCCTTATGACATGGCCACTGCTTTTGTAAATAAAGTTTTATTAAAAACAGCCACACTCGTCGCTTACATCTTGGTGTGGTGGCCTTCACGCTCCTTTAAGAATACAGTTGAACAGGGGATGCCCTGTCAGGCCGGTGCTTAGGCCTGCCGTGGCCTGGGTTCAATCCCTGGTGCAGGAACTACAATCCCACAAGCCGCGATGTGAAGCCAGAAACCAGAGCAAAACCAAACAAAAACAGAACCTAGGTGAACAGCTGTGACGGAGGCCGTTCAGTCCTCAGAACCTGAAATGCGCCCTGGCTGAGCCTGTAGAGCCTGTGCCCCTCTGCTGTGGGTTTGCGCTGCTGTTGGGCCTAACTCTTTGCCACCCCTTGGATGGTAACCCACCAGGCTCTGTCCGTGGAGTTTTCCAGGCAAGAATACTGGAGCTGGTTGCCATTTCCTCCTCCAGAGGCTCTTCCTGACCCAGGGATCAAACTCGAGTCTCGAGCACTCCTGCACTGGCAGGCAGATTCTTTAGCAGCTATACACTGGAAACCCGCCGACCCTCTGCTATAGACACTCATAATATTTTTGTTCTTTTAGGCAGATAGAAAGGACTTTCTGGACTTAAAAGACAAATTAGCATAGACTATTTATTTCTGTAAATCTTCAAAAATAAACTGCAACACCATCCATCTTAAATTCCTTAAGGAAAGAATTCCCTAGAGAACTTCTGCCCTATATCAATATAGTGTGAGCCACTTCAGTGATTTAAAATTTTCTGGTAATCACATGAAAAAGGTGAAAGAAAATATGTGAAATTAGTTTTAGGACTAGATCTTATTTAACCCAATATATCCGATATATTATCATTTCTGTGTGTAATCAATACACAAAATTAGTAACGGTATAGTTCCCATCCTCCTTTGTTCTAAGTCTTCATAATTCAGTGCATAGTTTATACTTACAGCACACCTGGATGCAGATGAGCCACCTTTCAAGTGCTTGCCACGTGGAGCCACGTGGAGCTCGTGGCTACTGCCTATGGGCAGTGCCAGCCTCGAAGTGAGAGTAAGCAGAGGCCTTTTTACACTCTTTTACGCTTTTTTCATTTGTTCATTCAACTTTCATTCAAGTTTTAAAATGACTTACAACTTACAAAGGTAAGAATGACTTTTGAGAGACTTTAAATTCTTGCTTGAATACTTATATATGGGTTTTTTTCCCCCTTTTCCGAGCATGAAAAGCACGGCGATGGAAACCCTGGTAGCAGGGAGGCCACTTACCGGAGCAGAGCAGAGTCATGGGCAGGGCTGCTCGAAGGGGGCCGGGGAAATGCCACCCTTGAGACGCCTTGTGTATTTGCTTTTCTTTTAGATCAGAGTCAGCACCCACCAGCAGGCATCCCATCCGCAGCCCAGGAATGCTACGGCCAAGCTAATGAAGCCCAGAAGCTCCCTGAGGGCAGGAGCCCAGCATTCTGTGGATGAACTGAATTCCTTCTCTCCCTTTTTTTTTTCTCCCTCTTTTGATTTCTTTTCAAGAGCTGACCCCCTCCCATTTTTCCGCCAAGCGTGCTTTCAAGTATATGGAGTTACACAGATAATTTGTTGCTGTGCCTTGAACTGTCATTTAATCAATATTGTCAGTCTTTCCTGTTTTTAAATGATCTGGTTGAAACCTTGCTCTCTTTAAAGTTCAGAAGAGAGAGAGCCAGAAATCATCCTAGGTTAAGAAATGGAAAAAGCCTTCATTGTGACATAGAGATTGTTCTTTCTCTCTTTCTCTCTGTTGGTCATATTTAAAGTATATTTGTGTTAAATACTCTTCAATCATCTTAAAATATGTCCATAATTTATATAACCCACCTACCAAATGGCCTACCAAATGGCCAAGAAACAAATCCGTGTACACTTCGTCTGCACCTGCAGAAACAAGACACTTGCATATTCCACAAGCAGGTGTTGGGAGCTGATCTTTCTAATTAGCAGAAAGTCCCGGGCTGCAGAGAGGAGCCAGCCTTGAAGCAGGCCTCTCCTGGTTCACTGTCAGCGGCATTTAGGAGTGGGGTGGCGACTGGAAGACATGCATGTTTCCATCTCCTTTGTCTTGCCCACAGTAGGCATCACTAGTCAGCCACTACATCTCTTCCTGCTGAGGATAAGTGTAAGCTCAGACACTTGCTAGCTGTAACCTCTAGGAAGGCGCTATCAAATGAGTGGACTTAGCTTCAAGATAAGATCTATGTAAGCGTCTCTGGTATACAAAGTAGAGTTTAAAGTCCAAGACAGTGCTTAAAAGATAAGAAGAAGCTTATAGTCTACAAGCAAATATCCTTTATTGCCACCTGAGGGGCTTCCCAGGTGGTCTAGTGGCAAAGAACCCGCCTGTCGAGACAGGAGACATAGCGGCATGGGTTAGGTCTGTGGGTCAGGAAGATCCCCTGGAGGAGGGCATGGCAACACTCCAGAACTCTTGCCTGGAGAATCCCATGGACAGAGGAGCCTGGAGGGCTACAGCCCATGGGGTCGCACAGAGGCAGACGTGACTGAAGCGACTTGGCACACACATGGCCACATGGTCTTAAGGGAGCTCGGGGTAAGGAGATGACTGTGGTTGTCATGAGGCAGGTGAAGAATGAGCAGCATTGAAACCAGACAAAGGCCATTGAATCTTTATTGAACAATTACCAAGGGTGTAAATATCTGAGCTTCTCGGAATCTCCTTCCCATTTGGGGGTTCTAAACATTTTTACTGGGGTTTGCCATTTTAAAAGCCCTTACTATACTTCCAGCGACAGGATTTAAAAATAGTGGAATCTACTCTGAATAAAGGAATCATCCTCTCCATTAATGAGCTCCGGATGTCTCCTGAATAAGTGTCACGAATCTATTTATACACCAATTTGTTCCTCTGCATATGTAACCCTCCTAGGCACCGTGCCTGGGCTTTGGCTCTGTTTTTTCAGGGTGTTGTTTTTTAATGACAAAGGACATCTAAATGAATCCTGGCCCTGCTCCTCTGAAGTTCACCTGCTGCCTATTGACTTTCCAGGCTTACGATCGACACATTTATTTCCTCTCAGCTTGGCTCTGCGTGTAACGTGACGGCTTCTTTCCTAGAGTGTCTCACTCCACCTTTTTGCTGTTGTTGTTGGGTCTTTTGGTTGCTTTAAAAAAAAAAAAAAAAAAAAACAGAAAATCCATTCTACAAAGAAAATGGAATATAGTATTAGCTGCCATTCTTATTCATTTTAAAGGAAACAATGCCTTTTTGTAGCAATAACTCACCTGCCCAGAGGTCATTTTTCCAATAATGTCAGTCACTGAGAACACAGCTCGAGGAGAAAGGCCCATGAGAAGTTAAAATAAACACCCCAGATCTCATTCACTCAGCTCATGCATTTTATTTCCATCTTTTCACTCTGCCATTCAGCCACTGTCTTTTCTCATTTCAGACATGATCCTAATAAACCTGGTTACCTGGTTTCTTAGCCCATAGAAAATTAGGAACAAATAATCTGAAAAAGATCAAGAGGCTTCTAAAAAGCCACATGATGGATGGTGGCAAGAAGACAGAAAAAGAACCAGACTCAGTGACTCAAAAGTCCCAGCAATGAGGAGCCAGTTTGTGTCTAGCCAAGCAGATCCGCGTTCTGCAGTGATCTCCATTACCCTGGAAGTGATGTTCTTCACTACATCTTTAAGTCATCAAGCTCATTTTCAGTGTTTTCCATGGAAGATGCGGCAGGTAGACAACAGGGCTTCCCCGGTGGCCTAGAGGCAGAGTCTCCCGTCAGTGCCAGAGACGCAGGTTCGATCCCCGGGTCGGGAAGATCCCCTGGAGAAGGAAATGGCAACCCACTCCGGGATTCTTGCCTGGGAAGTCCTACGAACAGAGGAGCCTGGGGGGCTATGGTCTACAGGGTCACAAAAGAGTTGGACATGCTTTCACCAAGCAGAGACATTGCTTTGCCGACAAAGGTCCGTATAGTCAGAGCTATGGTTTTTGCAGTAGTCACGTATGGAGGTGAGAGCTGGACCATAAAGAAGGCTGAGTGCTGCAATACTTTGGCCACCTGATGTGAAGAGCAGACTCATTGGAAAAGACCCTGAAGCTGGGAAAGATTGAGGGCAGGAGGAGGAGGGGATGACAGAGGATGAGATGGCTGGATGGCATCACCAACTCCATGGACGTGAGTTTGGGCAAACTCTGGGAGTCAGTGAAAGACAGGGAGGCCTGGCATGCTGCAGTCCATGGGGTCACAAGGAGTTGGACACGACTGACAACAAAGTCTTGGTGACAAGGTATACGGCACACTTTAGGAGACTTCTGGATGATGCAGATGACATGGCAAAATGGAAAGCGGACAGGCTTTGCAGTAAAGCAAATCGTTTGCTTCCTACAGTTTAATTGAAGTCTCTACCTGGAGGGGGACAACTGGGTATTCATGAAGGAACAAGGGAGGGTGGGAGCCGTTTCACCTCATTCCCTTTTTCTGAAGATTCTTAGAATTTTGTTTCAAAATAGGTTTTTTAAAGAGCTGGTTAAAGTTTGCAGCAGAATTGAGGGAAAGGAGCAGAGGTTTGCCATGCGCCTTGCGGCCACACAGACATGGCCTCTCCTGCTAAGACATCCCTCACTAGGACAGTGCTTTTGTTACAGCTGGTGACTCTGCACTGACACACTGTTAACATCCAAAGTCCACACCTTACCGTAGGACTCACGCTATGGGTTTGGGCAAACCCGCAGGACACCTGTCCATCACGCTGGCGTCATAGAGAGTAGTTTCCCGGCCCTGAAACCCCCTGTGTGCTCTGCCTACCCACCCCTCCCGGGGCTGCTGGCGGAAAAGAACCCGCCTGCCCACACAGAGGTAAGAGACGAGGGCCGCCCCCTGAGTCAGCAAGATCCCTGCAGGAAGGAAATGGCAACTTGCTCCAGGATTCTTGCCTGGGAAATTCCACGGACAGAGGAGCCTGGTGGGCTACAATCTAAGGGACCACAAAGCATTGGACAGGACTGAGCGCGCGCACACACACACACACCCCAGCCCCTGGCAACATTCTGACTGTCTCAACAGTTTTTTGCCTTTTCCAGAATGCCGTATTGTATGTAGCCTTTTCAGACTAGATTCCTTCATTTAGTCACGTGCATTTAAGATTCCTCTATGTCTTTTCATGGCTCAAAAGCTCATTTCTTCCTAGAGCTGAATATCACCCCATTGTCCAAATGTACCAGTGTCTCCATCCACTCGCCCACTGGAGGCTTTCTTCAGTTCAGTTCAGTTCAGTTGCTCAGTCATGTCCAACTCTTTGCGACCCCATGAATCACAGCACGCCAGGCCTCCCTGTCCATCACCAACTCCCGGAGTTCACTCAGACTCACATCCATCGAGTCAGTAATGCCATCCAGCCATCACATCCTCTGTCATCCCCTTCTCCTCCTGCTCCCAATCCCTCCCAGCATCAGGGTCTTTTCCAGTGAGTCAGCTCTTCGGATGAGGTGGCCAAAGCATTGGAGCTTCAGCTTCAGCATCAGTCCTTCCAATGAACACCCAGGACTGATCTCCTTTAGAATGGACTGGTTGGATCTCCTTGCAGTCCAAGGGACTCTCAAGAGTCTTCTCCAACACCACAGTTCAAAAGCATCAATTCTTCGGTGCTCAGCCTTCTTCACAGTCCAACTCTCACATCCATACATGACCACAGGAAAAACCATAGCCTTGACTAGATGGACCTTAGTCGGCAAAGTAATGTCTCTGCTTTTGAAAATGCTATCTAGGTTGGTCATAACTTG
>SJYT01044988.1:82432-120694 GCA_006410635.1 Cephalophus harveyi
CTCTGCCCTGCTTCATTCCGTATTCCAAGGCCAAATTTGCCTGTTACTCCAGGTGTTTCTTGACTTCCTACTTTTGCATTCCAGTCCCCTATAATGGAAAGGACATCTTTTTTGGGTGTTAGTTCTAAAAGGTCTTGTAGGTCTTCACAGAACCGTTCAACTTTAGCTTCTTCAGCGTTACTGGTTGGGGCATAGACTTGGATTACTGTGATATTGAATGGTTTGCCTTGGAAACGAACAGAGATCATTCTGTCATTTTTGAGATTGCATCCAAGTACTGCATTTTGGACTCTTTTGTTGACCATGAAATCCCTCCATTTCTTCTGAGGGATTCCTGATCCCAGTAGTAGATATAATGGTCCTCTGAGTTAAATTCATCCATTCCAGTCCATTTTAGTTTGCTGATTCCTAGAATGTCGACATTCACTCTTGCCATCTCCTGTTTGACCACTTCCAATTTGCCTTGATTGATGAACCTAACATTCCAGCTTCCTATGCGATATTGCTCTTTACAGCATCGGACCTTGCTTCCATCACCAGTCACATCCACAACTGGGTATTGTTTTTGCTTTGGCTCCATCTCTTCATTCTTTCTGGAGTTATTTCTCCACTGATCTCCAGTAGCGTGTTGGGCACCTACTGACCTGGGGAGTTCCTCTTTCAGTATCCTATCATTTTGCCTGTTCATACTGTTCATGGTGTTCTCAAGGCAAGAATACTGAAGTGGCTTGCCATTCCCTTCTCCAGTGGACCACATTCTGTCAGCCCTCTCCACCATGACCCTCCCGTCTTGGGTAGCCCCACAGGGCATGGCTTAGTTTCGTTGAGTTAGACAAGGCTGTGGTCTGTGTGATCAGAAGGGTAGCTTAGGTACTTCTAAATGTGGGTAATTATGAACACAGCTGGTGCCAACATTTGTGCACAGCTTTTCTGTTTGGATACAGGTTTTCGACTCCTTTGGATAAGTACTAAGGAGCATAATTGTTGGGTCATGCAAGAGCCGAATTGTCTTTCAAAGTGGTGGTACCTGTTTGCGTTGCCACTAGCAATGAATGAGCGCTCCTTCTGTTCCACGTCCTCACCCGCATTTGGTATTGTCGCTGTTGCAGATTTGTGCCATTTTGCTGGGCGTCCAGTGGCCCTCGCTGCTGCGACTGGCATATCCTAAGCATATACGATGCGGAGCCAGTTTGGGAAACTTTTAAGCGAACTGTCGATGCTGTCCTGCTCTCCACCTTCGTGTCACATAAAGTCCTTCCCCAGCTATAAGGGTGTTTATTCATTCACTCACTCACCCAGCTTTCAGCAAATACGTTGTGCCTCATATGTGCCAGGCACTGCACTAATTGCTGGGAGTACAGCAGTAAAAGTAACTTGTTGTTAAAAAAGAAGAATATCAGGACTGCTCTGCCATCACCAAAGTCCTGGAATGTATGCAACCTCACCGCTCTGAAAGTTGGCACTGTCAAAGTTGGGTTGACATTGAACTGGGTCAGGATTCAGTGATGATAGAGGGAATCAGGGTTATTGTTGAGTTTAATTTCTCCCAAATGTAGAGAATTAATGGAACTAAGAAAGACATGAGAAGAGAGGCCTTGAACTTGAGTGGACAGTCAATAAGCAGAAAACGCCTCTTGCACTCTGCGGTGGGTCGCTGGTGTGGCATCAGCCCTGCAAAGACGTCACAGATGGGGTCAACGCGAGAGTCCTCCTCACTCAAAGGGGACACCCCTAGTTTTGACAAGTGACACCTTGTTTACTGACCTAACATGACAGCATAGCTTCACGTTAGGCTGGTCTCCTACCATATCTTCACGCGTTGAAAATAATCCATCACTTAAATAACCCAGCATGATCTCATCTGAGATCATGTTTGAAAGCTGGATTTATATGTTGTAGTTACTAGAGGCGTTACCATGACTTTGTTTATAAAATAGTGTTTACTACTTTAAAAGATTCAATAAAATACCAAAGGAAAGCTATTTTAGTTGGGAGGCAAAAAGAAAGGGGGTCAAAGTTAGGTGACTTTCCAAGTAGCCAATCACAGCTGTGCTTGAATATAGAGGAAAAGTTAGTCTTACATGAACTTAGAATCTATTATTTTTTCTTTTTTATTGGGTTTGGCCTTGGTGAGTGTTGGAAATATGATTCAAAGCCCCTGGGTGTTCCCAAGCACTCACCTGGTTCACTTTACTGACCAGGAAACTGAAGCTCAAAGAGGCGGATGACGCTTGTGGCTGCCTCTTGCGTTGGCAGAAGTTTGTCGGTTGTGGACACGAGGGAAAGGCACAGCTGCTGCTTTCTTCTCAGAGAAGCCTCTCAGGCAGACCGACGTCTGGAGCATTCTGTCTGGAATGTCTTCTTTAGTTACCGAGCATTTCGTGAACGAGTCGAGTTACCTGCATACGAAGGATTATCGATCATTTATGGCCACGTTGCTTTATCTGCTGTGCCTAGATTAGCTTTTTGCTGCTAGATGGGAAAGCTAACATCAGCTCTTTCACTTCATTCTAGGTGTGCCAACACAGAGCGTCCGCGGGTGCTGTTTTGAATCTCACCGCTTCCTTCCGCACCCTGGCTGTAGCGGTGGAGCACACACTTGCTGTTTGTCTAATGAAGCTGTGACTGCGTATCTGTGTGTGTGAATGTGTGTCCAATTCAGTGGTCTAAGGAATTTTACTACCCGGTTTAACAACTCAGGTAATGGGATTTTACTTGCAAATTTTTTTTCCTTCTACATGATGAAGAAATGATTGGCCTTTTAATTTAAAGTCTTCCCTTAAAAAGGTTGCACCAGCTACAGTCAATTCTGGATAAAAATGTTCCTGCTAATTCATTTTTCACTGAGCCAACCAGTCTGCCAACCAAGCTGCTTCTTTATTTGAATTCAGATTGATAGTGAAATATTTTAAAGCAAACTATTTGTGGTTTATTTTCTTTTTAAACTTTTTTTTTATCATTTAAAATCCAATATTGCACAGAGTGTAATTATCTCTTTCCACAAATATTTGCCATAACTTTGGAGTAAAGTTGCACTATTTTAGAAGCAGAAGGTAGATAAGAAAGCACTGAAGCAAGCAAGGCGATCCTAGATTCCGGGGACTGTACAGCTGTGACAAAGGCACCTAACCCCACAGGGCCTCGTTTTCCTGCTTAGAAAAGAAAAGAAGTGGACTGTTGTTTTGATGTTTAGTTGCCCGGTGGTGTAGGACTCTTTGTGACCCCGTGGACTGTAGCCCTCCAGGCTCCTCTGTCCATGGGATTTCCCAGGCAAGAATGCTGGAGTGGGTTGCCATTTGCTCCTCCAGGGGACCTTCCCAGGGCAGGGACTGACCCGGCGTCTCCTGCGTTCGCAGCGGCTCCTTTACCCTCACCGCCGGGTTCTTGATGTCTCTTCCAGTCCACGCTGTCATGCTTCTATATACTTGACTAAGATACTCTTATCTAGACCCAAGGCTGATTCAAATGGCGTTTACACGTGAGTGACTTCCCTCTCTATCTCTAGCCGAACCTCTCTCTGGAAAGCATGTACCAAAGTCTTAATTTGCTGTGTCCATTTGGATGGTGAGTGGGCATCTCTGATTTAATGAGGCCAAAGCAGAGTCCCCAGTCCACCCCACTGACCTCCAGATGAGCTTTCCCAAATTCGTGAGATGACTTTACTGCCCACCAAGTTGCTTATGGCAGAAATCTAGGATTTATCTCTAGTTAGCTCTCCTTCCCCACTCACACCCAGCTGCTGGCAAGTTCTGTTGACTCTACCTTCAAAAGCAGTCCTGGTCTTTCCATATTTGCTCATCTCCTCACCCACTACTCCCATCCAAGGCCTCACCACGCCCTCCTGGACCACGGCAATCACAGCCCAGCTTGTTTCTCCACTTCCAGTCATGCCTCTCTGCAAATTGCTTCTTTCCACACAAAAGCTAAAGTGAGCTTTTAAAAATATAAATCAGACCCCATTCCTCTCCTCCTGAAAGCTTTTCAGTAGCTTCTTATCAAGCTTAAGATAAGTCTGCACTCCTTACTCCGACTCCTGAAATGCTAAGGGATCTGGTGAACCTGTCCACTGCCTCCTGTCTTTCACTTTCAGCTTCCCCATCTCACTCGGGGCACGCTGACCTTCCTTCTTCTCGAGCTGTTAGTCAGGGTTCTCCAGAAAGAATCAGCAGCATCTTTATATTTATATACATGAAGAGATTTGTTATAAGGAATTGCTCACATGATTATAGAGGCTGAGAAGTCCCCTGTTCTATCATCTGCCACTGGAAACCCAGGAAACCCACTGGTATGGGCGGTAGCCTGAGTCTGAACTCGCAAGCACCAAGAAAGCTGATAAGATGCGTTTGGGGTGTCCCTCAAGTCTGAAGGCCTAACAGCCAGGAACAATGATGATAAATCCCTGTCCTAGGAAGAAAGCCAGCTTACTGGAGAAGCCCCTGATGCTGGGAAAGATGGAAGGCAAAAGGAGGAGGAGAAGGCAGAGGAGGAGATGATTGGACAGCATCGCTGACTCAGTGGACATGAATCTGAGCCCACTCCGGGAGCCCCGGAGCTGTGCCTGGCGTGCTGCGGTCCACGGGTCGCAAAGAGCTGGACACGACTCGGCAACCGGACAACGGCGCGACAGAAAGGACGAGGGAAGCCCGTTGGCCCAGATCAGGCGGCCAGGCGGAGAGTGATGCTCCCCTTCTCCGCCGCTCTGTCCTGGCCAGGCCCTCAGTGGACTGAGTGCTGCCCGGCCACACTGGCCAGGCCAGTCTTTACTCAGTCTCTAGGTTCAAAGGCTGACCCCACCTGGAAACCCCTCCGCAGACGCACCCAGCAGTCGTGCTGACACGAACTTCTGAGCAAGCACGCGTGCCGTGGGCCCGCTGAGCCGGCGCACGCTCAGCCGTCGCCGCGCCAGCCTCGCTCCCCTGTGGGGCTCCCTGCGCCTCGGACGCTTCTTCACCATCGCACGGCTGATTCCTTCTTGTCATTCAGCCACCTTGAGAGTCGCCTTCTTCCAGGAGACATCCTTCCCTGACCATTCAGTGTAAAGTATCCCCCTAGCGACTGTTTATCATCGATTTTAATAATCATCAGAACACTCATGAATATCTGATAATTTTCCTGCTATTCAGTAGTTTATTTATTTTTTTTTTTGCTGTCTTTCCCCCATAAAAATGCAAGTTCCGTGAGTACACAGACCTGATCCTGATCACCCAAACAGCCTCAGCAGCAGCACAGCACTAAAACAAGGTCTCAAGCACTTGCTGAATGAGTGATGAGTGGAGGAAATCCTTCAGACCCGTCAGAACGCTGGAGGATGTTAACCAGAGGGTGATGCTTGGCCCCGTAGATGTGTTCTCACAAGTAGCTCTCTCTGTGACTTTGGAAAGAAGATTCTGCCTTACACAGCCATTATGAATACCTGGATATCTCTTACGGATTTACCTAACGGAAGTGGTCACAAAAGGTGATACAGCTGTCACAAGCTCCATATGAGATACCATATGATCGAAAACCAAGAGGAAAAATTAACAGTAAAAATAGGCCTATAGGTAACCTAGAGAATGGAAACAGCAGATAAGAGCTTTAAAATAACTGTGATGACTACATTCAAGAAAATAGAAGAAAAAATAGATAATTTTATTAGAGACTTGGAATCTATTTTAAAAGAATAAAATAAAAATTTTAGAATTGACAAGCATGGTACTTGACATTAAGAGTCCCTTAAATGGGTTTGATAGTGGGTCGGATAAAAAAGTTAGTGACTGAAACACAAGAAAATAGAAAATGTTGAACTGAAGCACAGACAAAACAATAAAAAAAAAAAAACAGAAAAGAGGGTTAAAGATATATGAGATACAGTGAAAAGCTCTAACATGTAGCTGATCAGAGACTTGGAGAGGAAGGGGATAGGATCAAAGCAATATTTGAGGCGTATTGGCCAAACATTTGCCAAAACTGATGCAGACCATCAGCCTACAGATTCCAGAAGATCCCTGAACCCCAAGTAAGACAAATACAGAGAAATCACACTTAGGAACATCATGGTAAACTGCTGAAAACCAAAGACAAAGAAAAAGAGACACTAATACCAGGCAGAATCGTGACACTGGCGATGAGGGTGGCAAAGGCCTCCACAACCCAGGCACTGAGGAGTCTGTCTGTGAATAACGCAGGACACAGTGCGAAGCGGTCTGAGTTAAACCCTATAATGTTATTATTCATGTGTGAGAAGCACGTGTTCATGCTGCCTCGCGCTGGACACACTGTTGCTGCCCACTGCGCTGTGTATTCCAGTCATTCACTCATTCACTTACTCATCCACTCAACCTTCTCGCAGACATTTATTCCAGCACCTTCTGTGTGCCAGCCCCTGGGTTATGCTCTTGAGATACGGTAGCAAACAAGAGGAACGCAGTTGGTACCTTCTTGGCACTGCTCCAGATGCTTTTACAAGATTATCTTATCTATTCTTCCCGTCCATTCTACCAAAAATGCCCATTTTACACATGTGGGAATGCAAGTGCAAACACGCTAAGGA
Source organism: Cephalophus harveyi (assembly GCA_006410635.1). Classification (NCBI taxonomy): domain Eukaryota; kingdom Metazoa; phylum Chordata; class Mammalia; order Artiodactyla; family Bovidae; genus Cephalophus; species Cephalophus harveyi. The sequence continues at coordinate 88,965 of SJYT01044988.1, forward strand.
ACTGTCGCCTGGCTGCGGAGCCTGCAACCCACAGAGCGGTGGTTCAAGCCTGAACACACCAGGTGCCAGAGCTCACTCTCTCTCTCGGACCACGTCGTCTCCATGAGAAACATTCACGTTGCCGTTCTGTTTAGCTAAGCCCTACAGATCCTGTCAAGTACAACGGAAATCCTTCTTTCTCTACCAAATCGCATTTGATTAAGCCACGGACTCTTTTTATCCATACCACACAAACTAACACCAAACTCTATGCTGTCTTCCTGAAAGGTGCAACCTGTGAGTTTGGGGGCAGGCTTGAGGTCTTACATTGTTCTGGTTACCTTTGTACCTAGCCAGTGCTGAGAATTATGGTATATTTGCAACTTAATTGGACTCCAAATTTCATCCGTTTGTTCAAACTTCTGGATTAAGAGTGAACCAAAAGAAGAGGGAAAATATTTTGATGACAAGGCTCGTTTTCACCCTGCGAGGCCCACTGTTCCCTTGCATAGTTTATATGCCTCTGTTTATGTGTGTTATTGCCTCGTGGTCTCAAAGGAGCGTGAGAGCCACAAAAGGTCAAGAACCATTCAAAACAGTCCTAGCGGTCCCCACCTGAATGCCCCATCTCACGTTGCTCCCCGTCTTCCTTTTTATCTAGAAAATCAGAATTTGCATTTGATAAGGCGTCACAGGTCATTTCCCCCTCAATGCCCATCCTCGAGGCCTGGCAGAGAAAAAGTGCCTGTGTTCACTTCGGAACAGCAACAAAGTTCAGTCCTAATCATTCCAAGGCAATTATGAGAAGTAAGACACGCACCACGACATTTCTGACAGGCTTTTACAATCCACTTTTATTATTCAGCTCTTACTAAAATGCTAATCCCCTGGGAGGAGAAAAAAAAAACCTCTCTGTATGAGTGCTTTAGCACAAACAAACATCTTAAAGGAAATGTGAAATAAAACCATGCTGACGTCGTTTCAGAGATAACAGTAGAAGGGATGACCAGAGCCCCTGTCCTGCCTCTGGGAAGGGGAGGAGGGGGAACAGGAGCCTGCGTGAAGCAGGGTGAGCTGAGCTGGGAAGCGGGAAGGCAAGGGGGCGCGTCTTCCCAAATCCTCGAGCCCTGTGACGGGAGTAAGGGTGAGCCCGGGAGAGGTGAGACCCAGATTTCCTGGTGACGTGCCTCTTGGTCTGATGCCCCGGCAAGGGTTTTTAGAGCAATGTTAGAGCTGCTGCTGCTGCTAAGTTGCTTCAGTCGTGTCCGACTCTGTGCGACCCCGTAGATGGCAGCCCACCAGGCTCCCGTCCCTGGGATTCTCCAGGCAGGAATACTGGAGTGGGTTGCCATTTCCTTCTCCAGTGCATGAAAGTGAAAGTGAAAGTGAAGGCGCTCAGTCGTGTCCGACTCTTCGCGACCCCATGGACTGCAGCCCACCAGGCTCCTCCGTCCATGGGATTTTCCAGGCAAGAGTACTAGAGTGGGGTGCTATCCCCTTCTCCTGCATTTCCGCCCAAATAAATGAATGGCCCTTTTTTGACATTAGCAAGAGCAAATCCGTATGATCTAGCCTATATAGCCGTCAGCCAATAAAAACATAGAAAGCACATCATGAGGGGCTTCTCTGGTGGTCCAGCGGCTAAGGCTCCACGCTCCCAATACAGGCGCCTGGGTGTGATCCCTGGTCAGGGAACTGGATCCCACGTGCTGCAACTAAGGATCCTGCACCCCGTGTGAATATATAGATTATATCTTTATAGGTTCTATGTAATAAAGCACATCATGGAATCACACGCTTATAACTACCAAGAAGTGATCGACTTTCTTCTTCTTAATCTTCTGTGGCAACACCAGTCAAACTGCCCTTGGAGTTTTTCTCTAGAAATTAAAATTATAGACTACATAGCACCCTAGATTACGTCAGTGGGCTGGACTAAATCAATGCATCGGTTCTGACTTCCACCAAGTTCTTACGAGAATGGAACACTGCCCAAGGGAATAGACTTGGGGCTGTGTGGATCACGAGCTTTGCCTGTAATCCCATCTCCCCGTTTTGTTTAGCCGCTATTCTGAAGAAGCATCCTAACTCACTGCTGCTGCTGCTGCTAAGTCACTTCAGTCGTGTCTGACTCTGTGTGACCCCATAGACGGCAGCCCATCAGGCTCCACTGTTCCTGGGACTCTCCAGGCAAAAACACTGGACTGGGTTGCCATTTCCTTCTCCAATGCATGAAAGTGAAAAGTGAAAGTGAAGTTGCTAAGTTGTGCCCGACCCTCAGCGACCCCATGGACTACAGCCTTCCAGGCTCCTCTGTCCATAGGATTTTCCAGGCAAGAGTACTGGAGTGGGGTGCCATTGCCTTCTCCTAACTCACTGCAGTCGTGTCCAACTCTTTTCGACCCTATGGACTGTAGCCCGCCAGGCTCCTCTGTCCACAGGATTCTCCAGGCAAGAGTACTGGAGTGGGTTGTATTCCTTTCTCCAGGGATCTTCCTGACCCAGGGGTTGAACCTGGGTCCCCTGCATTGCACACAGATTCATTACCGTCTGAGCCCCCAGGGAAGCCCCTGAGGAGGCACACATGGTGGACAACTCCAGTTTCCAGAGGGCCTGAAGCAGGGCACGCGAAGACGGGGAAGGCTGGGGCTCCGGTAAAGAAATCCTGGAGATGTGAGGCAGCGGTTGGCTCTTGGACCCAGGAGTGTGTCCAGGGTTGCCTGGTCCCCCCCTCTGCCTTCTGCTGCGGCCCTGTGACGGCGGATCGCACGCCCCTCTGAATCCTACAGAAGGGGATGTCGGGGTGATTGCCACAGCCCGTCTCTAGACCTCAGCCCCATGCACATGTCCCTCTTCCCTCTAGATTTGTTCAATCTAGCTTTTCCAAAGCTAGCTTTTCTCCAGAGCTGTGGTACAGTCCTTGCCCTCCCCACACCCAGAATTGATGACTCTTCTTGAGTTGTCTCTCTGTCCTGCTAAATTTCCTAGTAGCACGGGTCCTCTAAGAGAAGCTGCTGGAACTCCCCCTAAAAGCTAGGGACCCCTTGCTTACCAATGTGCTCTCTTAATTCTGACCGTTGACCACACCTCGGGGCCCCTGTTGCTTTGCTGAGTCATGCATGTGAGTCCGCCCTGCAGGGAGCCCGCTGCAGAGCAGGGCCTCTGCGGCAGTGGAGCCCGCCAGCACCTGGCATGGGCGGCTCTGTTGGCCCCGTTCTGGGTCCGGTGTTAAGTTTCTTCTGGGTCCTGCTGCCTCCCAGCCTTTCCCGTGAGAGCCCGAGATGCACCTCTCTGGGTTCTGAGGTATAACATGGAAAGTGCAAGCGCTGGTCGCTCAGCCCTGGGCGACTCTCTGTGACCCCATGGACTGCAGCCCGCCAGGCGCCTCTGTCCATGGACTTTTCCAGGCAAGAATATCGGAGCAGGTTGCCATTTCCTCCTCCAGCCTTGATAAAGAGAAGATTCTTAAAATGCCCCTGCCCAAGATCTGGACTTGTTCTAGACTCTTGAACCTTCTAGAATCTGAAGATAGGTGTTGGGCTCACATCACACAGGTGGGTCAGTGGTTTCAGCCGTGGGGAGAGCTGGGGAAGGGGGGTTCTCAGGGAAGAGTAACCCGTCTCTCCTGAGAACAAGAAGAGAACAGAAAACAGCAACAGAGAGAGCGTTAATCCCAGCGTCAGCCTCCTCTTTTATTTCCCTTCCGGAGATTCCCAGCTGGGACTCGGGTTACCGCCTCCCTGACGTGGGTGCTGCAGGGCCGGCGCCCTGAAGACGTGACGGGGAGGCCGCCGCGTTAGGGCCACGGGCAGCCACGCTCTCGTCCAGAACGGGGTCCAGGGGGAGCCGCAGAGGGCGCAGTCCAAGCCACTGGGCAGGACCAGAACCGCAGCGCGCCCTCCACCCGCCCCCCTCCACCAGGCGGGCCCGCAGGGGTGGCGAGGCGCTGGGCCCCGAGGCTGCAAGCACACAGCCCCCCGGGGCTGCCCCCGCGGGGCCCAGGGATCCTGAGCCTCTTGGGCCTCCATCCACACTCTCACGACAGGCCACTGGGAAGCCAGTTTGAAAGAATGGCTGGTCACCGCCGTGGTGCAGGAGGGTGGATTCAGCTTTGAAGACCACCCTCCTCCGGGGCCCAGTGGCATCTTTCTGAAACGTGGCCGCAGCCTCGTGTGAGGGCAGCGCTGGCTGCCCTGAGTGACGTGGGCAGCGGTGCCCGGTCTTTTTGGCGCACCCCCCCTCCCCGGGAGGGGCTTGGGCCGCGGGGTCGGCAGCAGCCCCCTGCCCACCCTGCCTGGCTCCCTAATAACTCAGCCTCAGCACCGCAGTTTGTTTTCAGCGCAATCTTTCTCTTTTTTAATTTTAACTTCTAAAGTTAGCTGTTTATTTCTCTGGCCGGGCCAGGGCTTGGCTGCAGCACGGGGCACCCTTCCCTGTGGTACGTGGGCTCTGCCTGGCAACTCAGGAGCTTCCCTCCAGCGGTGGCTGCAGCCTCAGGACTTGCTGCTCTCAGATCTCCCGTTGCTCGGTGGCAAGCCCCCAGCCAGGGGTCAAATCCGTGTCCCCTCTACCGGAAGGTGGATTCTTGGCCACTGGACCACCCGGGAAGTCCCTAATTCTAATTTTTTAAAACAATATGCTGTTATTATTAAAAATTCAGACACAAAAAGGAACTTCACTAAAATTATTAAGGACTTTTGCAATCTCTTATGCTCTTTTCTCGTGCTATGGAGGAATATAAAGAAGTAAACAAAGGACTCTTAAAGAGCAATTATTCAGCAAACTCTATAAGCCATACATGTAAGCATGGAGATTACAAGGCTGTCTCTGTCATGTTTTTTGAGCTGCAAAAACAATAAAAAACTCCTTAGGAATGTTTTTCCAAGTGTGGCCTGTGGCCTCATCTATATTAGATTCACTGAGGGGTTTATTTGAAAATGCTTGTTTCTAGTCCCAATCCCAGACCTCCTGAAACAGAACCTCTGGAAATGGGACCCTGGAAATTGCATGATTAAAAAGCACTCCAGATGAATCTTTCTGCCTTGGAGTTTAAAAGAGAGAGAACACTTTCCTCCACAAGGTGACGGGACCATCTCTGTGATGGTGAGATCTGGGAGGTTCCCAGAAGGATGCTCCCAGGTCATCGTCTAGCAGCACCATTGCAGAACTGATCACACTGGGAACTAACTTCCTGTTCCTTGCCTGTCTTTCTGGTGGATAAAGAACTCTTCAAGGAGAGACATTTGTCTTCTTCACGGGAATCCAGTTGGCCCACTGTTGGCTCTTAATAAATATTGATTGAGCAAATGAATAATCATGTGTGATCAAAACAAGTCTGAAGAGTTAAAGGATGGGGTTCTAGGAGGAGTAAGGGCATGGGCCAGATTTCAGCGATTGGAAGATCAAGGTCAGTACTTCCACGTGGCAGAGAAAAAAGGGTAATTTCAGGGACCAAGTGGAGATAACTTGGCAGAACAGAGGTGTGAGAGCGATCACTGGGGTCCTGGAGTGTTCAGAGGGGATGTAAAGTCTACACTGTATATTCTGTGAATGATGGGGAATCGTCAAAGATCAGGGGCCAGAAGGTGATAGAATCAAAGTGGTATTTCAGAGTAAGTAATTATAGGGCTCTAGGGACTGGCCCGGTTGCTGGTACAGGTAGGACTTGCTGAGATCTTACAGCTGTCTCTTCCATTCAAGTCTTAGACCCATCTGGGGTCCTGACTCTGAGAAATCTTTGTTCTTCTTTAGCTCCCAGCTGCTTAGATCCCCAGGTCTGGTGGGCTTCTCCCATCTCCTCATCTGTGTGAGCAGGGTAGGATGCTGGGGCTGGATCAAGAGGTGAGGGGCTGCCGGGAGGCAGAGGCCAGGGGAATGGAGACGAGCTGAGGAGCCGCTCCTGAGGCGGAGTCCGCAGAAGTCAGAGCCTGAATGTAGGGCGGGAAGGACAAGCGTGGTCGGGATCACATTGAGGTCGTTGGGTGCCGAACACGGGGATATAGAAGGAAGAGGCTTGGAGCGGGAGGGTAAATCGCTCAGAATATGGATACTGAGTTTGAGGCAACAGCAGAGTACCAGCATCGAGCAGAAGATGAGCTTTTGGGCGACAGAGGTGTGGGATTCAGGAGGGAGCTGGGTGCAGGTGACGGGGTCTTGGTGATCATTCTAAGCCACAGGAAGGGATGCGATCTCCCAGAGAGCGAGCGAGTGGGAAGAAAGGAGGAGGAAAAGCCCAGGATGGCCCGCCAGCATCAGGAAGCAGGCAGAGAGGGAAGGCCAGGAGGGGCCAGCCGGAAGGTGGGAGGAAGCCAGGAGAAAGTTGGGCTTGCAGAGCAGGCGCTCCCGGAGACAAAGCAGCAGGGTCCCGGGGCACGGGGCCGTGGGGGGAGCTCTGCAGCGTTGGCGAGGGGTGCCCACGGGAGCCAGGGCGACGGAGGCAGGGGGCTGGGGGCGGACAGTGGCCCCACGCCTTGCAGCCCTGTGACGGGATGACCACCTTTCTCCCTGAGTATCGGGGACTTTTACTCCAGACGACTGAATGTGAAGGGGTTCGGCAGGAAAGGTGAGGTGCCTTTCACTGAGACCTCCACACCCCCACCCGCCCCCCATCTCTTCAACCCTCCCTGCTCTCCTCTGAGATCGAAGCGCTTGTTCCTGGGCTTATTTTCATGGCTGCTCAAAGTAAGTGTAAGTGAAAGGCTTAATGATCTCTTTGCCTACTCGTTTTATAAGAAATGATTTCACTTCCACATTTAACTTGCTGGGAGAATAATAGGAAAGGCTTGCATTCCTGGTTTGCATCAGCAGAAATTCATATTTTCTCAATCTTTTAAGGAATCAGTTCTTTGCTCTTTGAGACAAAATGATCCAATCTCACACTGAAAGCTCCTTATTGCCAAGTTCAATGCCGTCAAGAAGAGTCAGAGGATGAATTACAAGTACGCTCCACCCTGCGATCTCCACCAGACAAAGGGAGAGGCTGAGCAAGGAAGACGGATGGAATACGGAATCTGTTTCTTCTCTATTTAAAACAGCAGCAGCAAATATGATGTTTTCTCTGTCCCTTTGAAGGTTTGTTTTGTTTTGCTTTTTGTTTGGGGCTTAAACTCTAATGCATTACATTCTTTAATGTCGTAAAAAAATAAAAATTAACTACCCTGCCTACAGGACGAGAAACATGCACACAATACATGCTTCGTTTTATCCAGACAGAAACGTATCTGGGATTAAATGTGCTTGCATTTCTGGTTGATTCAATTAGCAGCAGCGGCCAGGGTAACTAGTTAAATCCCCCACGGGAGCAACTGGCTCATTCGGTGACACAGACGGCCTCGTGCCTGAGTGTGGTTCTTGTAAGAAGTCCGATGACCGTGTGAGGGGCAGTATCTGGGATTAAATGTGCTTGCATTTCTGGTTGATTCAATTAGCAGCAGCGGCCAGGGTAACTAGTTAAATCCCCCACCGGAGCAACTGGCTCATTCGGTGACACAGACGGCCTCGTGCCTGAGCGTGGTTCTTGTAAGGAGTCCGATGACCGAGTGAGGGGCCTGCAGCCCCAGCACTGGGGCTCGGCACACGATGGCTGGTTGGCTCAGCCGGCATCCACCAGGGGCACGGTAAGGCAGGGCCCTCGTGTCGGTCAGCACAGGCCAAGTCTAGCTGGCCTAAGCTGACGGGGCATTTATGCCCAGCTTGGCAGTGGCCCACTGCCAAGGCGGGACCAGCAGCGCGGGGAGCAGCGTGGTGCGAAGCCCGCGGTCTCGCGGCAGAGCGGCCTGTGGATGCCCCTGCCGTGGACCCCGAGGCCGCCGCCTGGCGCCCTGGTGGCCGCCGTCGCTCCTGCGGCGCTCGGCACCGTCCCACTGCTTCGCGTCGGCGGCTGCAGCCCAGGTCACGCCCCTCCCCGCCCCCGGGGAGTCCGGCTGGCATTTTCAGTCTTCAGCGGGGCGGGCGCTGGGGGTGCGGTGGGGTGGCTTTGCCACCGGGCGCAGGAAGGAGATCACACCGGAGGCAGCCGAAAGGGGTCACAGATGCCATTCTTGCTCTTGAGAACGGGGACCACGGCCTCAGCTCCTCTGCGTGCCCAGACCCCGCACAGTGCCCCGCACGCGGTGAGAGCCAGGAGCGCTTTCGGCGATGAGACGCTTTGCCAACGAACATTCAGGAGAGACTCACGCGTCACAGATTCCTAACAGCCCAGAGGCGCTTCCCAGGGTCGCTGAAGACTCCAGCTGCCAGCGCAGGAGACACAGGAGACGCGGGTTCGATCCCTGGGTTGGGAAGACCCTCTGGAGGTGGAAATGGCAACCTGCTCCAGTATTTTTGCCTGGAGAATCCCATGGACCGAGGAGCTGGCGGGCTACAGTCCACGGGGTCAGAAAGAGTCGGATACAACCGAGCACACACGCTTCTTTTTTCTCAGTAACCTAGAGCAATGGAGACACGCGCCCCTCCCCCCCGAGAGCAGCGGAGCAACCTGGAGACACGCGCCCCTCGCTCCCGAGAGCAGCGGAGCAACCTGGAGACACGCGCCCCTCGCCCCTGAGAGCAGTGGCTCTCCCCGAGCCCGCCGCAGCCTGGCTACAGGACGTTCACGGGCTCCACGCCAGCGCCGCTAGCGGGACTCACCAGCTGCCCTTGGAAATCCCCTTCTGACCCCCACGAGTACCTCACAATTTGCATGGTACAAGATATAAGGTAATAAAAGTAAGGAATAAAAATAAAGAAATGAAAGCCTCGGGTCCCCTTCAGGTGGGAGAAGGAAAGGATCTCAGCATTTTAAGATGGACGTCTCAGAAGCTGGACTCCGGGTGGCCAGCGGGATAATCGCGGTGCTATTGGGCAAGACTGTCCTTTGTCGTCACTGCCCAGCAGAAGGGAAGGCCTGGAGCTGACTGCCTGCAGAGTCATCCGTTTCCGCTGAGAGAAGGGACGCTCTGGGCGCTTACATGGTGAAGTCATCAAAGGTCTCACACCCGAACAGCCACGTCAGAGTGACTTCCACGCAGGCAGCGTGTTTTTGTTTTTATTTTTCCTGAGGGTAATGTCTGCTGTTTTAGTGTTGAAGATGGTGCCTTGCCGACCCTGGAAACTCAAGGAGTTTTTCTTGGTGGTGATAACAGCTAGAGATGACATTCAGTTGCCTCTTATTTTGGTAACAACAATAACAAAAATTGGCAATTCTGAACCCTAAGGAGGTATTTTTATTAATGTATACTAAAAGCACAGACGATGTTCTATATATACCTACTGGATGAGTGTTACTGATTTTGACTCATTTTAATAGGATTATTGCTGTTGTTAGCTGAGCATTGGTTCCAAAAAAAGAGAAGGGTTCCAGTACCACTCACCCAACTTCCTGTAATGTCAACATTGTGAAAATGTCCCTGATACATTTATCAAAACTAAGACACGGAAATGGTATACGCTGTCACCTGAACTACAGACTTCATTGGAATTCCCCAACCATTTCTTGTCAATGAGAGACTTCAGTGCTAATTTGAGATGAAGCTTCCAACGCAGCGAGAGAACTGCATTAATTCAGATGGACTGGGATTAGCTAGGGAGATGGTTCAGAAAACTATAAAATATACCATTTTATGTGCCAAACATAAATATGTTTTACATTTTGGTCCTCAATATTTTGCACACCTGATCTAATTTCATCCTCCCCAGAAACCGCGTTGGCAGGGTGGGGGGGTGGGGATGGTGGTGGCGGGGAGGGGGGGGGGGGGGGTGGGTGGTGGCGGGGGTGGGTCCTCTCGTATCCCCTTAACAGCGGAAACAGCAGGGTCCCGGATTCCAAGTTAAGTGCACAGGACAGCAGCTGGAAGTGGCAGGGCCGGGGTGTGGCTAAGGCCTCTCTCATCCCCAAGCCCGTGACATAACCCTCACCACCGCGGTGTAGACTGACCCAGACGGCTGCTGTTCAGGCGCGCCCGACTCTGTGCGGCCCCACGGACTGCAGTACGCCAGGCTTCCCCGTCCTTCACCAACTCCCGGAGCTTGTTCACACGCATGTCCACTGAGTCAGTGACGCCACTGAACCATCTCATCCTCTGTCGTCCCCTCTCCTCCCGCCTTCAATCTTTCCCAGCCTCAGGGTCTTTTCCAGTGAGTCAGCTCTCCGCATCAGGTGGCCAAAGCACTGGAGCTCCAGCTTCAGCATCAGCCCTTCCAGCAAGCATCCAGGGTTGATTTCCTGTAGGATGGACGCTTCCTCTCCGTCAGCGGTCTTGCCCAGGGGGACCCGCCTTCCGATGGTCATCGGGATCCACCGTGACGGGGGACCGTGAGGTGGGAGGTTGTTCTGTGACGCTGACTGGTGACTTTGAAGTGAACGGGATTTCCTGTCTCGTGTGGAACCGGTTCATCCCAACCCCGCGTTTTACCAGCTCCTTCTTCCTCCTGACTGGGGAGGGGCGCGGCTGACATCCCAGGGAGCCTTTTGCTTTGCTTTCCTGAGTGTTTCAAGGCTTAATTAACGTGTGTAAAGTGATCTGAAATGAGGGGCTAGAAAGAGCAGGGAGCAGCAGCATGGATTATCACCTGGGCGAGACAGCTGAAAGGGGGGCCCGGGGGACCCCCAGAGCCCGCAGCGCCGCCGCCAGCAGGCTGGCCCAGAGCCAGGCCAGGCTGCGTCTGGCTTTCCTTCAAGGCCGACACTGCAGCTCTGCTCGGGAGTCAGGCCCCGGGATAAATCACTCCTAAAGGATGGAGCCAGAGCCGAGGAAGACGGGTCTGAGGACGCAGGTTGCAGCCGGTTCTGTAACTGGCCCCAGAGAGAAGGGAACGCCAGCCTTCTCCCACTACTGGAGGGCCGTCTGCAAATGACCTGATTCGGTCAATTAAGGAGTAAGTGTGATCAGCATCAAAGAGACGAACGCAGCGAAGCGAGGCGCCTTCATCCTTTCGATGAGCGTGGATTCGCGGTAGTGATTTAGCGCGGTCACCTGTGGGAGGCCTGAAGTCCCTTAGAAAGTGGGTAGAGGTGAAGTCCGAGTGCGGCGTGCCTTCTCTTAAGTGTAGCTTCGCAGAAGGGCAAGGCTATCGGTTTCAGCGAGGACGTGAAGGTTTGTCACCTCATAAGGGCAAAGGCCTGTGCCGTTTTATTGCGATTGAAAGCATTCAAAGAAGCGAGTGGAAAAATCTTTCAGCATCGTCAGCTGCCATCTGTATCTCGAAAGTTGGCATTATGATGTCATTTCCAGCTGAGTGCGGCTGTCTGTATCTCTCCGTGTGTGTCTAAGTGGTGGCTAGATAAGCAAGCTCTTCTACACTGTGCATGCTGGTGGGGCAATAGAAGGAGAGTTCGGATAATCCAGTTTATCTTGCACTTCCATCACGTCTTTGTGTCCTGCTTGGGCCAACAGTTGGGCCGTGACCCATCTCCTGAGGCCACAGACTGAGGGTGTGGCTGTGGGCAGCTCCCTGCAGCTTTGGAAAGCAGAGCAGAAGGAGACCGACATCCCCTGGCTTCAGTCAGAGAATTCCAGACGACTCCAATCGGCCTGGTACAGGGTCAAGGGCCCAGCCCGGGGCCAACCGTACAGGCAGAGAATGAGGCTCACACTATAAGCTGCCTGGGCCATTCAACACCAGGTCCATCAAGTGAAACGGAAAAGCCCCAAAAGCAGATCCGAGGAGCCACCCCGACTTGTGTCGACTCCAGCTGAGCCGTTAAGGAGGCTGGAAGATGCTCTGGTCCCCAGAAAGGGCCTTTCAACGGCCAGCACCCGCCGGACTCTTCCAGCTTGTTCTTTTCTGGACACTGTAGCCTGATTCGTCCTGGAGCTGGGTCTCTGTGATGCCTTTGGTGTATGTAACATCTCGTCGCCCATGGGCCACAGAGGGGTCATCTGGAGCTACCAACAATGGGTTCCTGCAGGTCTGCCTCTGTCCCTGCCCGAGCTAATATAATAGTAACCTCCTCATGGATCTCCCTGCCTCTGTCTTGCTCCCTTCTAAATCATTCTGCTTACCGTCTAGAATGACCCTTGTAAGACACATGAGTACGTGCGTGCTCAGTCGGGTCTGGCTATATGCAACCCCATGGACGGTAGCCTGCCAGGCTGTCTCTGTCCATGGGATTTTTCAGACAAGAATACTGGAGTGGGTTGCCGTTTCCTCCTTCAGTGTAAAAACACAGAGTCCCTTTTAATACTACGATGGTGAGCTTTACGTATCAACTTGACTGGACCATGGGATACCTAGATATGTGGTCACACATCTGGTTACATCAGCGATGGTGTTTTGGATGAGATTAATATTTGACTCAGTAGACTGGATATAGGAGATTGCCCTCCCTAATGTGGGTGGGCCTCATATCATCAGCTGAAGGCCTGAACAGGACAAAAGGGTTGAGGAAGGAGGGATTCCTCCTGCCTGATGGCCTTGAACTGGCCTTGAACTGATGGACATCTGTTCTCTCCTGCCTTCAGGCCCCAGCTGAAAAACCTCTACTTCCTGAGTCTTGAGCCTGCCGTTGTTCGGACCACGACCGCACCGTTGCTTCTCCTGGGTCTCCAGCCTGCTGACTGCAGACCTCGGGACTTCACCTCTGTCATCGTGTCAGCCAGTGCCTTGCAGTGGACTGCTTTCTATATCTGTACGCATACTTAAAGCTGTCTCTGTCTTTACATCTTATTGGTTCTGTTTCTGTGCAGTATCCCGCCTGAGAGAAATGCCTTTTTGTTTACTAAATTCATTCATTTAAAAAATTATCGAGCACCTCCTGTAGGCTGGATACTGTTTTGCATTCCTAGAAATGATCCCTGAACAAAACAGATTCCTGGCCTTGTGAACATTTTACTTGGATGGGGGCTGGTGGTGAAGGGACAGAGACAATGAACAATTAGTAAATGAGTAAAGGGTGAGTACAAGGGGGAAAAGGAAAAAAGTACAGCAGAATGGGGAGGCTCAAGAGACGCTGAGGAAGGGGACACTGGAGCAAAGGTTTAAGGGGGACAGAGGAGTGGCCACCTGCAGGTCGAGGTCAAGCATAAACGAGGTGGTCACCGGCCCTGCCTGCGTCTGCACGGGGCCTGCAGGCACGGCCTCCTCGTTTCAGCCTCCCTGCCCTCCACGCAGCTCTCTGCCCACCCACCTTTCATCCCCCCAGGCCTTTGCCCACACCTGTGATGCCCCCTCCGTGAAGTCCTGCTTCTGCCACATTTGCTCACACCTTAACCTCTATCTGTCCTTGCAGACGCAGTCTCGTGGTTTCTGCCGAGTCTGCCCACTGTGGGGACTTGTTGACCCTCTTTTGTGCCCTGCAGACTTGTATTTGGGCTGCTATTTTGCCCATAAGTAATCTGTGCCATTTGGGGCAAGTCTGTTCATCTGTAAAATGGAAATAAAAATAGTACCCTGCTTATAAGGGGCTGGAAACGAGAAGACGCAGGTACAGGGACTCAGCACCTCTGAGCCGCTGTTATTGCTGTGCTTCCTCCCCCTTCCTCCTGACGCCTCCCTCCCCTCTTCCTGTCTCTCGGTTCACCCCCAAAGGTGGGGCAAGCCCCGGCCCCCCGAGTCTCTCAAGCAGCCTGTCTGCTCCCCCTGGACCTGACTCTCCTCACTCACGGCCATCTCCTGCGCCTCATCAGCCCGGCCCAGACCACATTCTGGCTTCAGACTCAGGCTTTCTCCTGGCTTCCCACAGCCGCTTGACCTCTTGCTGGGCGGTTTCTTGATGTCTTGACCATGAACCCCCATGTCCTAGTTCCCAATAAAAAAGCCCCCAGATCTGCTGGGTCGGACGTAGCCCCTGCTTAGGAAGGGAGGCAGTGGGGTTTCCGTAGTAGGGAAATAAAACCATTTCAAATGTTTACCATGGAATGATTTTTTTTTTTAATATACTTTAAAAAAATCACAGGTTTAAACTGACAGAAAAGTTGAGAAAATAGCAAAAAAGTACCCATCCATCTCACACTCACTTTGCCTTATTACAAACATCTTACACGTCAGTGATTGGTACTATTACAATCAATGAACCAATATTGATACAGTATTACCAGCTAAAATCCATACTTTATTTAGATTTTCTTAGTTTTTACCTGATGTTTTTACCTTCTTCTGTCCCTTGATCCCATCCAGTATGCCACAGTACATGGAATTGTCATGTCTCCTTAAAGCTCCTCTTTGCTGAAACAGTTTCTTAGCATTTCCTGGTTTTTAATGACTCTGCTTGGGCTTCCCTGCTGGCTAAGATGGTAAAGAATCCATCTGCAGTGCGGGAGACCTGGGTTCAATCCCTAGGTTGGGAAGATCCCCTGGAGAAGGGAATGGCAACCAACTGCAGTATTCTTGCCAGGAGAATCCCCAGACAGAGGAAACTGGGGGGCTATAGTTCCTGGGGTTCAAAGAGTCGGACACGACTGAGCAACTAAGCTCAGCATTGCATCCTTTTGAGGAGTACTCCTCAGGTCATTTTGTAAATTACCCGTCCACTGAAATTTGCTGGTGTACACAGAAGGAATTTAATGCAGGGCATTGCCCTACAGGTGATGGAGGACCTGAGCTGCAAACAGAGGAAGAAGTTACCAGCAACTAATTTTAGCAGAAAGTCATTAACATCATTAAGCTGGAGAGTTAACGGGAAGTCGTAGTGTTACCTGAGCCAAGGGCTGGGGTCACCTGGCAGAAGCCTGAGTCAGATGCAGTCACAGCTGGAGATGCTGTCAGAGGCAAGGGGGAGGTGAAGAAATTCTCTGGCCTTAACTTTTCTCCCACCTTCCACTCTTTCTCCAACACTGCTCATGGGCCATATCTAGCTATTAGCCACCTGACCCAGGATTCTGTAAATCTCAGCCTGCAAGAGTCAGCTCCTAGCAAAGCAGAGCAGACGGCGAGGCTGAGACGGGCTCTAAAACTGAGCTGGTCTAAGACTGGGACCACTGACATTCGATCACCCGGTACCTGTGAGGCAGGAGATAGATGAGCCCCACCCTAGAGGGTAAAGCAATCGGAGATTCACCCCCTATGGCCCGAAACTCTAAGACAAGAACAGCAGGACGATTAAGGGAGGAGGCTGGGCCCTGCCTAGACCACATGTTTCTCGTTCTCAAAGTCAGCAGACCGCCCTGACCACACATGCGCGAAAGGCTCTTTGGAGGCCGAAGGAGACTTATGTCAAGGGATGTTCTACCCAGATGCCTGTTTGGTTAGATCCTTCTCGGCTGAGATGCGCGTGCACACGTGGGAGAATCCTGTGAGTGCGTGCTAAGTCGCTTCAGTCGAGTTTGACCCCATGGACTGTAGCCCACCAGGCTCCTCCGTCCCTGGGACTCTTTAGGCAAGAACACTGGAGTGGGTTGCCATTTCCTTCTCCAAGAGATCTTCCCAACCCAGGGACTGAACCCAGGCCTCCTGCATTGCAGGTGGATTCTTTACCATCTGAGCCACCAGGGAAGCCCGGGGGGCGGGGCGGGGGGTGGATTCTGAGATAAACCAGATACAGACTGTGAACCGGGCAAATCAAAAGGATTGGCCAAAGGAAGCGCAGAAGAAATACCCCATAAAAGTAATTCAGACTGTCCGAGGGCACGACTCAGGAGCTCTGAGTTTGCCCATGCGCCTAGCCACACACACTGTGCTCTTTTTCTCTTAATAAATACTTTACTTGTTTCACCGCTTCCTGTCTTTGTGGGAATTCTTTTTGGCAAAGCCAAGGGCCCAGGCTCTTGTCACTGATCACAAGTCTAGTGGCGGGGATCTGGTGCTTCCGCCACCTCCACCCAGCCCAGCCTCTGGCTGGGAGCCCGAGCCCCGCTCCACGCTGCCGCAGTCCCAGGCCGTCCGAGGCGGCCTGTAACACGGTGTTCCTGCGGCGCTTACCCCACCGCCCTGCGACTGTCGGCCTGTCTGAGGGCTCTGTATGGTGCTTTCTTTATTCTGTATACTCAGAGCCTAGAACGGTGCCTTGCTGACAGGTTTTCAACGTGTGAGGTTTACAGAATGAATGAATAAAGCGTGGTTTCTCCTGACCAGCCCATCTTCCTGTGCGCTCTGGCTTTGAGGGACTGCTTGCCACTGGCTTTTCTTTCCAGTTTCGGATCCCCTCCTACTGGTGCTAAGATGACTTTCGGCCTAGCGTTTGTAACATTTGAAGGCCACAGTGGATGGTGTGACTATAATGAGATCATTTTTTTTTTAATTAAAAAAATTTGTTTAAGTCTTTATTGAATTTGTAACAGTACTGCTTATGTTGTTTATACTCAGGGTTTTTGGTTGCGAGGTAGATGGGATCTTAGTTCCCCAACCAGGGGAACCCACACCCCTGCACTGGAAGGCAAAAATCTTAACCACTTAACTGCCGGGGAAGTCCCTAGACCAGTCGTCAACAAAGGAATCAAATGAATTCACCGAGTAAGTCTTGCATTACTCCTTCCAAGTCCATGTCTTCCAAGGACTCAGCCACGCCTAGCCGCTTTCTTATGAGCTGCATAAGAAAAGGAAAGAGTCGTTTTTTAAGAGTCAGGTATTTCTGTGTTTTCCGTTAAGTGTCACCCTGCCCTCACCTGGCTGGTAGTTAGGTGGTTTGGGACCCATCATCAGAGCAGTTACATTTCCTTTCCGCGGAGGGAAGGAGGAAGTGGAGTGCCACAAAGAGAACTGACTGGTGACTTTCCCAGGGGTGCAGGAGGGCTGAGAAGTCACGCCCCGCTTGTCACCGGGTCGGGACAGGATGGCCAGACTCGCTCCAACAGGCCGCCTGGAATCGGAAGCTTCTGAGGCTCCAGAGGTCCTGTGTACTTTCAGTGCTGGGACGGAGGAAGCCTCCCTCCTCCACGTGTCACGTGGAGTCAGCCTCTGATGAGTGTGACCCTGCGGGTGACAGGGCATTGCTGAGCCCCAGAGCGCCGAGCTTTCAGGCTGCCAGGGTGCCCTGGTCCGCCACAGGCCAGCAGTCTCCTTCAGCAGAGATGAAAACCTCTGCAGCTAGCTGCTTCTCTCCATTCTGGTAGACCGCTGCCCTACAACAGGTAAGAAACTCTGACCACAGGAGCCTGTGTTTCGGATGTCTCATTTTCCATAGTGTTTGTCGAGAAATAGTTGGGAGGCCAGGTGGGCACTTGAAAAAGCAGGAATCAGTTGGAAATGCTGGAATCCTAGTTGAGGATCTCTGCTGCTCTAAGGACCAGCTAGCTGTGTGATTTTGGACAAGTCACTGTATTCTTTAGGACCTTCTACTTCCTTGTTTGAAAACCAGGGATTATAGTGTCTGTCTTATCACAGAAGTGGAGTAAAGATTACATGAGATGTCTGCGGGAGGACTTTGAAGACGGACAAGTGTAACATAGTACAACTGTCTCTTTGCGTGGACATCAGGCAGCAGAAAAGGCGCCTTTGATGCTTAATTAATGCTAAAAATCTTCCATTACATTTATTTAGCTACAATTGGGAAGGAGGAGGGCAACAGTAATTTTCGAAGGGACTTTTTGAGCTCCTAAAATAGAAACTCAGAAAACACATATTTGCTTTTCCTTTTGGTGTCAAACCACGGTACCATTGTTATTAGCAGTTTTGCAGAACTGTGACCTTCAAACTTGGTGATGTCAAAGACGGAAAGAAAGCTCCCTGTCTTGAAGCCTTTTAAACAGGCTTTTCAAACTAAAGCACTTTTATTTTGAATTGTGAGCTAATAGAATTGTCCTCTTAGATGAGCATTTGCAAGTTTAAAAGTTGCTTTCCAGGTGGGCCGCAGGAAACGCCTGTGCTGAGCGGGTGCTGAAGGCCCTTTTGGGAGCAAATAAGGGAAATCTCTTCTTGTCAACAGACTTTCTGCAGTTAGAGGAATCTGGAACTTACATTTCCCCTAATTGCACATAAACTGATTTGTGTATACATCTAAGGTCATCACTTACTTTCAGTTTAGTGAATTTGTGAATTTTTGCATTTGTTTTAATTTGTAATTAAGTTTTCTCCACGAAGCACACCATATGCCACCATTAATTCTTGCTCGTTGATTTCTTAGGAGATACATGAGTGCATATTCTGATGCAATTTTTGAGGTCTTTTGAAAATCAAATGACTACGTGTTTAGCCATATGGGCCTTTGTTATTTAAAACAGCACATGATAAAGTAAGAGCAGAATGCAGAAGGACGCGCAGGGGGAAAAATCACTGGAGAACTGTTCAAAACTTAAACACACCATTTTCGATCTTAAAAAAAATTTGGGGGGGCGTTATATTTTTGAAACCTGTCACTTCTGATCCCGCAGGGTCTCTCACCCTTGAATGTAGACGGTCTCAAGCAGCAGGCGGAACTGCGGGAGCCGGGGACCGCCTGGCGCCCGAGGCGGGGGCTGCAGACGCGAACACCCGCCTCCCGCGCGTCCCGCGGGCGCCCCCGGTTTCGTCTCGGTGTCCCGGGCGGGGATCCGGCACGCCGCCCGGCTCGCCGGCACCTGCCGCGGCCGCGGCTCGGCCTGCGCGGGGCCGGACGTGCGGCTGCAGGCGGGCGGCGCGCGCTAGGACCCGGCGGGCCCGCGCCCGCGGAGCCGCCGAACAGCTCGGCCCGGAGACGGCGCGGCCCGGCGGCGGGGCCCCCGCGAGTGCAGCGCCGCCGCGGCCCCCCGATGCGGCCGCGAGGAGCCCGGGCGCCGGCCGATCGCAGGTAACGCCCGGGGGGCCCTCCCCGCCCCCGCAGCCCCTGCTCCGCTCCGGCTTTGTCGCGGGGCGCCCTCGCCTTTCGCGCTCGGCGGCGTTTTGGGGGCGCCCGGGGCTCTTTCTCAGGTGCCCGTCCCCGTGTCCCCAGCTGGCTTCGCATGGATCTAGAGCCTGCCCTTCACGTGGGAGAGACCCGGGGGACGGCGAGTTGCATATTTTTCATTAGTTCTGTCTCAAAAGTAAGTTCATTAAAAAAAAAAAAAAAAAGTTTCTCAGGAATGTGTGGATAGTCACTTTAAAAATAAAAAATTAAAAAAAAAACCCAGCAGACAAATGGATAATTTATTAAAATGATCAAATAATTGCAGTAATTCTGTTAATTACTTTCTGAGTCTTTACTTTTGTGGGCTCCCCAAGACATTACTTTTATTTTCAAGGAACTAACGTGTTAAATGTGGAGTTTGGCTGGCAGAGTTTACAGCATTGCTGTCGCAACTGTTTTGCTATCAATTATAAACAGAGTGTCAAATGTGGGGGCAGTTTAAACCTCTTTTCAAATACTGTAACTGGTTATCCTGATATGACATCTACAGACGAGTTTCCTTTGAAGGCAGTAAGAATATTTCTCTTTTTGGGAAGCCTTGTTTGGCGGAGAAAAACCACGATTCCTGGCTGGGGAGGCTGGAGAGACTGTTTTTCATGCTTTGTTTTTGCTGCCCGATTGACATTTGGGGAAGGGAAGACGCGGTCTTTCTCGGCAGCTTTTCGTGGTGGGATTATTAATTTATTTAATTTATTAGTTTCAATTGGTTGGGCTCGGGGGGCCCTCTGTCACAGCATGTGCTTAGAGGTGACACATTTGCCAGCAGTTGGGACACAGGATTGCAAATGTAAAATGTGCTTCAGCCCCAAGGTCTGGTCTGCTGGGAGCTCCCATGTGGAGCTGTCCTGGGCTGGGTGGGACTGGCTCATTGAGGAAAAAGGGACTCATTTTCCTCCGCTAGGGAAGACACCCTGTTATATTCCTTTTGTTCCCTGTTTTTCATTGATCGCCTGCCCTGCCTTAGAGAGGGGAGAGCGCAGAGCTCGGAAGGCTGTGTGAATGACTCCAGCCCACTCTGCTCTCACGCCGACTGGTCAGTTAGATGGAGACTTAGGCAAACAGTCACCCAGAACCGTCTGAAAATCATGCTGTAATTTCAGAGTAGCCTTCTCGGGCCCAGATTTCTGCAAGGTTGATTTTTAACTCGGGAGCACTTGGGTTGAGACACCTTGGTATTTAGTTTCTTGTTGTTGCTTCTATTCAGATAAAGTAGGCCATTTTGGTGACAAATTTTTTGCAGACGTCAGCTACTAGCTTGCATTTGTAGACATATCGCTTTACAATACGATCTCGGTGATTTCTGCTTGGGAGTTGTAGAATGCAAAGTTATTCAACTCAGAATAATTTTTCCTAACCGTTTTTTGGATCTGAAGAGTGAAATATTACCATCAGCAGAGGGGTGCTTAACTGTTTCTTTGCTTTGATAATGTGAGTGTCTTGTGCATGTATCATGCGCTAAATTTCTAAATTTTAGTAACAGTGAAAGAAAAAGGCCATGCATGGAGAGCCAACAACCAAAATCATTGTGCACTCCTAAGAAATTGTGACATCTGGTTTGAGGAGAATGCTTTTCAGATTCAAGAAAAAGGGCATCCTTCACCTTAAAAGAATGTGAATTGGTAAATGTGAAATGTTCTATATAAGAGGAGAAATATAAGGCCGGTGGACAACTCCATTTGAGGCTTGAAACACCCCAGTTAAAGAAAGACCGTCCCAGAAGTTGTTAAATGTATAAACACTTTTCTGATTGGCTTAAAAATTTAGACACAGGAAGTGGATGGTATCTAATAACCGATGAGTAGAGACATGGTTGTCATGGAAACTGAAACGAGTAACCTCCCTGCCACCCCCCAACACACATACACTACCATAACCACCACTTAAAAAAAAAAAAAAAACCTGCATGTCATCACAGATGCCTGGAGAGCACGCTGCCTTCTGTAAGCTTTCCCACAGCATCTGCTGAAACCTGAGACCGTGCCTGTCAAACCAAGGTCATTTTACAACAACAACCAAAAATGCAGTCTCCTGGATTTCATAAGTATCTTTATTGAAAAGATGTGAGGGAAAGGGCTGAAAGCAAGGTACTTTGCATTTTGTTCCCTCGGAGTTGCGCCAGGGAAGGCCGAGAAGCATGTATGTGATCACTTAATTGTGGGAGCAAACTGATTCGTGTGTCTGCTCTTTGTGGAGCTGTAAAGACTAGGCTGTTACCTGGGGCGAAAGAGTCACGTGGGGACAGGATAATGAAGAGTTTCTGTTTGCAAGAGACGCAAACTTGAACTGCAGCGATTGAATGCGAAAAACTGTGGCGTTTTGGAGCTGTGCTCTAAGGCTCCCTGTGTGGGATGGTCAGCGAATCCGGTGCTTTGGGTGGGATAAGGAAGGGTGCTCTCAGTACCGAGCTGGGGAAGGACACTCCTACACAGAATTAGGAGCTCTTTCAAAACTCCAGTTATTATGATTCCCTTAACTTAGAAAAAGTTTCCTTTTCTGTGGGTAGAGAAGAGTGCTGTAATTTTTAGGATAATCGAGAGGCTCCCCAGCTCAGGGTTGTGACTCTGTTCAGTATCTTGGTGGTGGTTTCAGTGAGTAGAGGAAAGAGGAAATGTTTGGGGATCTCCCCCTTTCACCTTGCTAAGCGAGACATTAGCCAAGGAGGCTGAATTGTGACTTTGGGGGACAACATTGAAGCTTGTAAATATAAAGCCAGTACATTTCTTATATTTTTTCTAATCTTGTCCATGGTGGTCTTTAAATTTTGAAGTGCTTGATATTCATTTAGAAATATCCTTCTTGCAGTCATGATGATTTATAGCTTTGTATGGCTTAATCTTAATTGAAAATGGTCAATTTTAATCTCAATTAACTAACACTTTGATCTTTTTAAAAAAAACAAGCAGAAAATTTCCCTTGTTTTCATCAACTAATTGCATAGAGGGGGAGCAGGGAGAGGAGGTGGAAAGAATCCTAAATGTACTGTACCCTGCATCTATGTCATAGGAAAAACATAGGAAATATAGGAAATATGACATATCAGAAGCAATACGGCATCATTGGGGGTGATTTAGCATGTATTTCGTGATCCCATGTGGTCAAATGTTTAACTGATTGAGATTTGGTGAAAAAGTTATGCCTTAATGGCATAACTGTTCTCTTTAGCAAAGGATTTCCTGTAAGGCACTTTCTTATCTTCAGCTGTGTTCATTGGCAGGAAACTTGTCAGTTGCTTGTTTTTACAAACTGAAGGAAATGAATGGGATTTGTTAGTTTCAAGAATCTGCCTTCATGTGCCATTGTCTGGGAAGTAGTTTGCTCAGAACAGTTCATTTTTAAATGGACTGTTGAGGAGTACAGTTAAATTACTTCAGATCTTTGGCGTTTCTGTTCATTTATTTTTGGCTTTGAGATTAGAAAAATTGATCATTATACCGCGATGTACAACTTATTTGACCAACACATGTTAACAAGATGTTCAATAAAATTCCAGTTCATTTTCAGCTGTCAGATATACAGACACTGCCTGGAGGTGGCGTTTTTGATGACTATGCCAAATTTCTAATAATTAGCCCAGAGTACCAATCAAATGCCGGTTTTGTGGAGAGGTAAAGGGAAAGAGGCGGCTTCATTCCTCTCTCGGCTTGTAACAGTAAAATCCATAAAGATTAAATGTCAGGTATATGCCTCTGTTGCTGACGATTTACAGGAGAGTTGGAATTTGAGGCGGGGCTGTAGTCAAAGCCAGACTAGAGTCTATATGAGAAAAACAAATCATCACCTTGAAAAGATTTGTTGTGCAAACCTCCGGGTTCATTTTTGAATATGATAAATAAATATATTTAGTAGTTTCAATTCATGTTTCGAAGTTTGGAAGAGGAAAGAGGGCGAGGTTCTTTAGAGGAAAAGAAGTGCGTGAACCTCCATTCTCAGGGGCCGGCCGGGGAGGGCGTCAAGAGAGCCTCAGGGAGGGGACCGCTTGTTGCAAAGGTTTTCACACATTTTTGAAGACATCACTTTGGTTTTATATTTAGCACCAAATGGAATCTTATGCAAGACCCTAATATGTGAGTGGAGTAAAAAGAGAAATGCTTTGGCGGGAACCCAGCGCCAGGAGCCCACGGTCTTCTCCTGGGCTGTGCCCTGGGAGCCTGGGACCCCTGGGAGCTGTTGGGAAACCACTGCTTTTAAAGTGCCCCAAGTCCTCTCTAAGGACGGCCCGGGGGAATTGCCTGCAGGGCCCGGGAACTTCTGGGCTGAAGAGAGAAGTAGCTTCTGCCCTGACAGTTGCAGAGGGCGCCTGTGCCCAGGGGAGCGGACAGGACTGCCACGGCGGCTCTGCTGCGCCCTTCTGTGCGGAGCCAGGCTGGACCGGCTCCGAAAGAGCCCTGCTTGTGTCTGTGTCGAGGGGAGGGCAGAGGAGGTTTGTAAAGGGCCTCCTTTCCTAGAAGTTGCGGAAGGGCGTCGCGGTGTTTGAGACGAGCGGGTCCTCATCGTCCTGGACGCTGGGCTGATTCTGGTGCCACCTCAGGATCTGCTGTATCACTGTTCCGCTGTCTTTCAGTGAAGATGACTTCATATTAAGTGTCATTCCTGAAGTGAAGGTTTGCCAAGCTGCGTGATCTGCTTGGCAGTCACAGCAGTGTTTGGAGTGTTGAGGAAAATGATAACGCGTGGATGACATTTGAATATCATCAAATACTCTCGGATTGTCTCTTCTGTTATGGGATTTGCAGAAACGGCAGTGTTGGGTCCCCGTTTTTACATCCTGAAGGCCATAAATGCTAAGGTTTCTAGGGGTGGCGGGCGAGGGATCCCCTTCCCTTCCACTGATTTTGACACCTCCGTGACGCGCGTGTGCGTGGGGAGGAAGGTAGGGGCAGAGACTGCAGGCCGAGTGTGGAAGCGCGGGGCTTCCTGGGGCCCCAGCAGACCTCCCTGCGTCCTTTCTTGGGGGCTGCGCAGCTGGGGAGTTTACAGAATCAGAAGGCATAGCCTCCTGAATGACCCTTGCGACCCCACGGACCGCGGCCCGCCAGGCTCCTCTGTCCATGGATTGATTCTCCAGGAAAGAATACGGCGTGGGTAGCCATTCCCTTCTCCAGGGGATCTTCCCAACCCAGGGATCTAACCCGGGTCTCCCGCATTGCAGGTGGATTCTTGACTGTCTGAGCCGCCAGGGACGCCCCTCCCGTCTACTGCAGGCTCCTCTTAGTTCCACTGCTTCTGTTACCTGTGTGGAGTTGGAGGTGGTGATCAAAGTCATCGATATTCTGGGAAGCCGCAGATCTTCCAACAATTTGTGCTGAAGCTTTTTCTTTTTTTTAAAGAAGATATTTCCCTTAGAAAGATGAAACTGATAGAGGCACAAAATAGTTGGCTGTGGTAGCAGATAAAATGACTGTGTTTAACTTTTGTTTGTTGAATTGAGTTGAATAAAGGTTTTCACCTCTGGGCTGCAGAAAGCTGTCTTATGCCTCCTCCCACCTGCCTTTCTAAGCAGAAGGAGCGTGTCCCGTCACAGCAGCGCTGCCCCAGGGCGTGCTCATCACCGCAGGCCAGGGATCTCCTCCAGTGAGCGGTTACTCTCCAGGGTTCTTGGGGACTTTGTTTTGGAACTCAAAGCTGTCCGAGGCACCATGACCTTGCTGAAGTTGGTAATGGAGGACTCCAAGTATTAGATAACGTGTATTAGATAACGTGTGTTCGTAACCTTTGCAGATGGCACTTTATCTTAATATTCAGTTCACTTCAGTCGCTCAGTCGTGTCCGACTCTTTGTGACCCCATGGACTGCAGCACACCAGGCCTCCCTGTCCATCACCAACTCCTGGAATTTACTCAAACTCATGTCCATTGAGTTGGTGATGCCATCCAACCATCTCATCCTCTGTCGTCCCCTTCTCCTGCCTTCAATCTTTCCCAGTTCAGTTCAGTTCAGTTCAGCCGCTCAGTCGTGTCTGACTCTTTGTGACCCCATGAATCGCAGCACGCCTGGCATCCCTGTCCATCACCAACTCCCGGAGTTCACTCAAACTTGCGTCCATCGAGTCCGTGATGCCATCCAGCCATCTCATCCTCGGTCGTCCCCTTCTCCTCCTTCCCCCAATCCCTCCCAGCATCAGAGCCTTTTCCAATGAGTCAACTCTTCGCATGAGGTGGCCAAAGTACTGGAGTTTCAGCTTTAGCATCATTCCTTCCAAAGAAATCCCAGTGTTGATCTCCTTCAGAATGGACTGGTTGGATCTCCTTGCAGTCCAGGGGACTCTCAAGAGTCTTCTCCAACACCACAGTTCAAAAGCGTCAATCCTTCGGCACTCAGCCTTCTTCACAGTCCAACTCTCATTTATTGTGATCCACACAGTCAAAGGCTTTGGCATAGTCAATAAAGCAGAAGTAGATGTTTTTCTGGAACTCTCTTGCTTTTTCCATGATCCAGCGGATGTTGGCAATTTGATCTCTGGTTCCTCTGCCTTTTCTAAAGCCAGCTTGAACATCAGGGAGTTCATGGTTCACGTATTGCTGAAGCCTGGCTTGGAGAATTTTGAGGATTACTTTACTAGCGTGTGAGATGAGTGCAATTCTGCAGTAGTTTGAGCATTCTTTGGCATTGCCTTTCTTTGGGATTGTAATGAAAACTGACCTTTTCCAGTCCTGTGGCCACTGCTGAGTTTTCCAGATTTGCTGACATATTGAGTGCAGCACTTTCACAGCATCATCTTTCAGGATTTGAAACAGCTCCACTGGAATTCCATCACCTTCACTAGCTTTGTTCGTAGTGATGCTTTCTAAGGCCCACTTGACTTCACATTCCAGGATGTCTGGCTCTAGATGAGTGATCACACCATCGTGATTATCCGGGTCATGAAGATCCTTTTTGTACAGTTCTTCTGTGTATTCTTGCCATCTCTTCTTAATATCTTCTGCTTCTGTTAGGTCCAGACCATTTCTGCCCTTTATTGAGCCCATCTTTGCATAAAATGTTCCCTTGGTATCTCTAATTTTCTTGAAGAGATCTCTAGTTTTTCCCATTCTGTTGTTTTCCTCTATTTCTTTGCATTGATCGCTGAAGAAGGCTTTCTTATCTCTCCTTGCTGTTCTTTGGAATTCTGCCTTCAGATGCTTATATCTTTCCTTTTCTCCTTGGCTTTTCGCTTCTCTTCTTTTCACAGCTATTTGTAAGGCTTCCCCAAGCATCTTAAAATTCAGATAGTAGCGAATCCTAGTTGAAGAGGTAATTTTTAGTATATTATACAATGTTACATTTTAGGTAACCTCAGATATCTCTTTAAACTCTGAAATGTTCTGACTTGGCAAACTTAACATTTTTGCAGCCTTTAAAATGAAAACAGTTACCATTTAATGACTAGTTAACACTTTCACTTTTTAAATAATGGCTCTAAATTAAGACTGTCATATTGTTTCACGGGACTGGATTTATCATTTAGAATGGTCTCGGAAAAGAAGTAAGTTACTCATGGTAAGTTTGGCAGTATTGGATAATACAGAAAAATCACCTCAAATCGATAAGGGCTTTTCATTTATCAGGTGCTGACCCAGTTGAATCTTACTGCTACTAAGAAATAATGATAATATGCATTACTGTGCCATTTTACAGATGAGGAAGCCCAGGTCACTATGTCTCCAGGGCCAAAACCCTCTGGTAGCCAACTCGCTCACACCCTCAGGCCCCCTGCCTCCAAGTTGCAGGCATTTTCCACCCCGCTGGCTTCCTCACGGCCGCTCCTTTGAGAGCTCCATCCATGCTTGAGACGGGGTCTCCTCCTGGGGAAAAATGGCAGGGGTGGCGGTAGGGTAACATTTGTTGTGATATTGGCAAGAAGTAGGGTTTTACTTCTTGATGTTCTGTATTCCCATATCTTCTGACCGTTACTGATGGGAGGAACTTTTTAGGTCCCTTGTCAGAGGTTATCTTCCTTAATCCGCCTTCATCTTTTGAATTTCCCTCATGCATCCCTGAGCACATTCACCTAGTTGGTAAATAAAAGGCTCTTACCACAGGGATATGATTTTGTTGAATTACCCAAATATTCCATTTAGAATTTCTCTTGGTGGCATCCATAAAGACAGATTTCCTAGACAACGTTTTCTTTTATTATTGTTGTTGAGCCACTGGGTCGTGTCTGACTCTTTGCGATCCCGTGGACTGCAGCATGCCAGGTTCCCCTGTCCTTCACTATCTTTTATAATTCACACAAACTGCTTAACACACTCAGACATGCCAATATGGGGATATCTCCTTTGTTTCTTTCAGAATGAAAAAAAAAAAAAAAACTGGCTTAAATTGTCAGATTGAGAGAGTGTTGGCTCTCCCCTTCTTGGGACACCCTTACCCATAAATTGTACAAACTCCACGTGTGTATGTAGAGACCAAGCAAAACTGGGTTCGTCTGATTTCCTCATCTCAGCAAAGAGCGGTGCTCTTCTGCTAGCAGAGGGGAAAGAAGACAAGTTAAATCTTCACCGGGCATCCCGCTAGGCCTGGGATGCATGTGACCGGTTGGAACGGGAAATGGAACCGGTGTGGACATTTTCAATAACGATGCAGGCACCTGGCACTTTCTAATTCTCGTGAAGATTTCGGGTGAGTGGTCAGTAACTAACTCATCTTTCACATGCAGGCTGCCACAGACTTCACCTGTGGAATCATTTTTAAGAATTGATCTAGGGACATGCTCAAGATATATCACCAGTCTGGGGAAACGAGTTGTATACCCACTCATTCCGTCAACGGTTACTGAGTGACTGCTGTGTGCAGGGCACTGTGCTCTGCGGTAGGCTGTGAAGGGGATGCGGTCGCTGGCAGAGTCTGCCATCCATTGCCGAAATGACTGGCTTCTTAAACTGGAAGTATCCCCCCGTGTGGCCCTTGTGAATTTCGTGTTCTAAACTGATCTTGACAGACGGAAGTGACACCCTCCCTGAGTTCCTCTCTGCAGGTACAAATGCCTGCTGTTTTAGTTTCGAAGTTGTCCCTGCCAGGAGGATTCCAGGGTGGGTGGTTTATCTGGGAGGCGACCCCAGGAAGCGGGGCGGGTGGGCCGCCAGTGGGGAGTGGTGCATGGCTCCAGCCCTGAACCCTGCCGCCACCCCTGGCTGCCCGGCTCAGGGGAGCCCAGGACAGCCGCCTGCTTCGTGGGCCACGCACCTCACTTGTTGCCAGGGCTCCTTGCTGCTGTCTTTGAAATCCGCCCCGTGGTCACCTCCTCATCTCGAGTTTTGGTGCCGCACTCTGAGAATACGGCCAGAAACCTGGGGGTTCTGTCCCTCCTGACTCCTTCCCTTCTTCCATCCTGCTGAAGACCTCTGTCCCTAAACTGCTTCTTCTTCATCCTCTGTCTCAGGCTTCAGATGCTGGAGGGCTGTGGGCACAAGGACGTCCCTCTCCTGAGAGGTCCCTGCTCTATCAAGAGGCAGAATCCCCCAGGGAGGAGTCGGGGCAAGCAGCAAGCCACTGCCCCGCCTTCTCACCTGCTTTCTCTTTGCATCGTTAACTGGACTCAGGAAGCGGTGGGCTCTTGATTCACTTCCTCTCCACCATCCCATCCTTCCACCTTCCAGGCAGAAAGAGTAGGGACTTCACTGTCCCTCGTGGGTGAAGGCAGCATCTCCCACTGCCTTCAGGCCAGTTCTCTGAGCTGGGTCCTCCAGACTCCTGTAAAGGGTGAAAATCCCGTCCCTGACTTTCAAGGCTGTGGAATTTCTGCCTGTGGCAGAGTCTACTAGCTTCCCGCATATGTCCGTTAACTACCACGTTTCTAAGACTCCCTTGCAGCTAAGAATGGCAAAATTCTTTCTGCTTGGATGTAAGTAGATGCAAAGTGTATTGTTTCTGGTTTGTATCCTTGTTTTTCTTTATAATGTTGCCACACGCTTTTTTGTTGTGAAACTGCAAATAGTTTAGTTGTGCATGCTTTCATATAAATGGAAATATTATGCACGTAAGCACACAGATGCACACCGTTTGTAATATGTATGGATACATCCATCCATCCATAATCCATGTATGGATACATACACCCATACATACATAATCCATGTATGGATACATACATATATCCATAAATGTATGGATATACAGCATCAGTTCAGTTCAGTTCAGTTCAGTTGCTCAGTCGTGTCCGACTCTTTGTTACCCCATGAATCGCAGCACGCCAGGCCTCCCTGTCCATCACCATCTCCCGGAGTTCACTCAGACTCACATCCATTGAGTCAGTGATGCCATCCAGCCATCTCATCCTCGGTCGTCTCCTTCTTCTCCTGCCCCCAATCCCTCCCAGTATCAGAGTCTTTTCCAATGAGTCAACTCTTCGCATGAGGTGGCCAAAGTACTGGAGTTTCAGCTTTAGCATCATTATATTTATATATATATGTAAACATATGGTGTCTGTGTATTTGTGGTTACATTTGTAGACAGATGGTTTGTTAAGTGAGCACACCTATGTAACCAGCACCTATATTAAAAAGATAGAATGTTAGCTTCACCCAAGAAGTCCCCTCATAGCCCTGAGCACCGCCTTTTGCAAGATGACCACTATCCTAGTTTGATCTACTTTTTTTAACTGAGAGAAGTGTGTTGACAGTCTCTTTCTAAGAGGATAGATTATAATTTTTTTCCTGATATATTTTGAAGTTACACTATTTGGTATGTAGACATTTAGAATTCTTGCGCCTTGTTGGAGATTTGAATTTTATTGTTATTATGAAGTAGTACACTTTAATTCTCGCAGCACTTTTTGTCTTAAAGTGTAGTTTGTCTGGCATCTGTGCGACAATTCTAGACGGCAGTGGGATACAATCAGCTTCTTCATTGTTACTTTTTCCTATTGGGTTTCCGTTCTTTGTTTTCTCAAATTCTCTACATCCTATATTTCATTTTTAAATGATTTCATTTGTGTGTCTATTTTCAGCTGCGCTGGCCCTTGGTTGCGGGGGGCTTTTCTCAGTTGCGGCGGGCGGGGGCTGCTGTCTGGTTGCCCCGTGTGGGCCTCTCACGGTGCTGGCCTTTCTTGCTGTGGGGCACTGGCTGCTCAGGGTGAAGCCTCAGTAGCTGCGTCGCGTGGGCTCAGCAGGTGTGGTTCCCGGACTCGAAGCACAGGCTCAGCGGCTGTACAAGGGCTAGGCGCCCTGAGGCCTGTGGGATCAAGCCCGGTCTCCCACACTGGCGGCAGATTCCTTCCCTCTGGGCCAGCAGGGAAGCCCTATATCCGTATTTTAGATGCATCTTTTGTAAATGACGTAGAGCTGGGTCTTTTTGTAAACTCTGTAATATCTTTTAAGTGAAATATGTAATCCATGTACATTTGCTGCAGTTTCAGATTTATTTCAGTGTATTCCTTCATGCTATTTCATTCCGTCAATTTGTCTTAACTCTTCACCTTTCTTTTCCTTTCATTTCTTATCTTCCACTGAGTTGACTTTTCCCCTTATTTCATATATTATGCTATAGTAGTTTGGAAGTTTTACACTCTATTATTATTCTTTCAGTGGTTCTCTAGAAATTTCAGCATGCATGCTATTAAGAGGTTGAAGGGAATCAGTATCTTTCCTCTCCTCCTAAACAAGGCAGGGACTTTAGATCATTTAATTCCAGTCATTACCGCCCCTCAGCCCCTCCCCTGCTATCTTGGGTCCCATTTTTCGCCCAGTGTTTTAGTTCTGTGTTTTTATTTCAGCCTTGTAGGTTAGACGCTATCATTTAAAGTATAAATGTTTGTTCAGATCTACCCACATATTGACTGCTTTCTGTGCTTATAATTCCTTCCCCAACTGTGCCCTCCTTTCCCTGCCATCACGCCTCTTCATAGATTTCATTAAGTGAGAATCAGTTGAAGGAGACCTGTTTTGCCTATTGTTTGTTGGAAAATTTAAATTCTTTCCCTTTTTTTCCCCCTTAAAGTATACTTTTGCTAGGTATAAAATATATTTTTGTTAGGTATAAAATTCTGCTTGGGGCTTCCCTGGCGGCTCGGTGGTACAGAGCCCGCCTGCCAATGCAAGAGACACAGGCTCGATGCCTGAGCCAGGAAGGTCCCACATACCGTGGCGCGACTGAGTGTGTGCACTGCAGCGGTTGACCCTGTGCTCTAGAGCCCCAGCTACTGAGACCTGTAACCCCTGAGCCCGTGCTCGGCCACAAAAATAAGCCAGCGCAGTGAGAAGCCTGGGCACCGCAACTGGAGAAAAGACTCAACACGGCCAAAAATAGATGAGTAAAATAAAATGATTTTGTAAAATTCTGGCTGTTTTGCTTAGGATGTTTTGTTTGTTTTGCGAATTTGTGGATTGATCTCTTTCATCAGTTCCGGAAGATTCTCAGAGTGCTGTCCCTGCTGTGTGCTTTTTTCTATTTTTGAACGTTAGATGAGGTGTATGTTAGATTTCTGTGGTCGTCTCTGTGTTCTGACTCTCTTTTCACGTTTTCTGTGTCTATATTTTTATGTGCTACAGTTGACAGTTTTTTCAGGCTTTTTCATTTTCTGTATCTAATCTGGCTACTCTTGCTCACAGTTTATATACTTGTTTCCTTCTGTTATATTTTTAATTTTACATTGTGTGTCTGATAATTTTTAGACTTTTGAAAAACTGAAATGGAGTTGATGTACAATATCATGATCATTTTAAAACTTGATGTCTGTAGGTTCAATTGTACTATGTCATTTCTGTTAGCTGTTCAGGATGCTTTTTTCTTATGTGTGTGTCTATTTGTGATTTTTATTTTACTTTGTTTTATTTTACTGTGACTTTATTTTTTTAATTTGATTTTTTAATTGAAGTAGATTTGATTTACAATGTTGTGTCAATTACTACTGTACAGCAAAATGATTCAGTTATACACACACACATATACATATACATACATTCTTTTATTTTATGTTTTTTTCCATTAGGGTTTATTATAGAATATTGAATATGGTTCTGTTTCTGTTTTGTAGGTAAGTTCATTTGTGTGTGTGTAACCTTAAGGTCAGGTTTCATTCCAATCCCAAAGAAAGGCAATGCCAAAGAATGCTCAAACTACC
>SJYT01044988.1:127330-178836 GCA_006410635.1 Cephalophus harveyi
AGGGGTCATGTTTTTTAACTCTGGATAATCTTTAAAAGAATGAGGAAGGAATATATAAATAATAAGCTAAGAAGAGGGAAAAGTAGGATAATAAAAATCACTCAGTTCAACAGAAGGTGGAAAATGGGGGGAAAAGGATCCTAGACTAGATTAAGACGAATGAAAACTAGTAGATTTAGCCCCAGATATATCAGCAATTTTATTAAATATAAGCTGAGTAAATAATTAAATGTCATAGATTATTAGATTGAATTTTTTAAAAACCTATATACTACTCTAAAGATACATTCATTATTTTAAAATATATAGAAGGGTCAAATATAAGAGGATATAAAAAGATAATGCTATGCAAACACTAGCCAAAAGAAAGATTCTATAGCTAAATTAATTTCAGATAAAGTAGACTCTCTAACAGGTAAGAAGTGTTGTCAGAGATGAAGAAAGATGTTTCATGATGGAAAAGATTCAATTTGCCAGGAAAATGAAATATTTCTAAATCTATGTGCATTTTTAAAATACACACACACACAATCATATACACACAGTTACACAAGAAGTAGATGTTGATATAGTTAGAAATTTTAATGTATCTCTCCCAGTAACTGCTACAATGAGCAGACAGTAAGATTCAGTTAGGATTATAGACAGTTTGAACAAAGTTAATTAACAGACCTGATCTAATTATAAAACAGTGCACTTGACAAATGTACAATACTCATTTCTTTGAAGACGCAGAAGATATTTGTCGACTTTGCTCATAGTCTGAGTCATTACGCAGCTCAGCAAATTTCAGAGGATTGAAATCATATCGAGCGTGTTTTCAGATGTCAGTGACATCAAACTAGAATTCAACAGTCAAAAAGGTAACTGAAATATCCCTGTATGTTCATAAATTAAGCAATCACGGGTCAAAGAAGAAATGGCAATGAAAATTAAATAGTATTTACAAATGAAAGGCAGTGACGTATGCGATACCAAACATGGAATACAGTTATAGTCATGACTAGAGGGATATTTACGTCTCAAATATATACATTAGAACAAAAGAGGTTTACAAATCAATAACCTAAGCACTGATTTCAAGAAATTAGCTAAGAAAAGCAATTAAGCTTTTTAAAAAGGTAGGAATAAGGAAATAATACAAATAAGAGAAAATAGAATGAGATAGAAAACAGATATTCCATATATAGTATCAGCAGACGGAAAGGACTAGTCAAAGCAATAAATTCTGGTGAGACTAATCAAGGAAAAGAAAGCACAAACAGTCAACATGAGGAACGAAGCAAGGAGCATCGCTACCTATAAAAGGTAAGTTCAGAATATGATGGATGACACCGTGGCGAGTTATGAAATGAAAATTTTGGAAGAAATGGACAAACTTTCTAAAAATATCACTTATCAAAACTGGCATAAAGATAACAGTGAGGAGCTCTGTCTCTCCTCATATGAATATGCAATTAAAACCCTTCCCGCAAGGACAACTTCAGACCCAGATGGTTTTTCTGTTGAATTCATTAACTCGTTAAGGAAGAAATAACGCATATTTTCCACAAACTCTTCCAGGTAAAAGAAAAGAAGGAATACTCCCAACTTGTCTTAAGAGGTCAGCAGAATATTGATACTAAAACTTGACATAAATAAGAAACATTCTGGGCCAGTTTTACTTATGAACATAGATTTAAAAACCCTAAACAAAATACTAGAAAAGTGAATCCAACAATAAATTACTGCGTTATGATCAAGTTGATTATCTGCAGAATTGTAAGGGTGAGGTAATAATTTTGAAAATCAGTCAGTGTAACTCAATATATAACTGAACAAAAAATCATATGATCGTCTCTATGAATACAGGAATATGTGTGATGTAATCCAACATTTATTCATGATTTTTTAAAAGACTCAGCAAACTAATGAATAAACAGGGAGAAAATTTTCTTACTCTAAGAAGAATATCTACAAAAAATAGTGTGTAAAATTAAAAAGTAGGAAACGTCATGCATAATGGGTGAAATTTTAAAACTTTAAGAAAAAAGACATATGTCAGTTTTCACTGCTTCTGTTCATCATTGCATGACGGAGCCTAGCTAATACAATAAGGCACAAAGAGATATAAAGATACTAGGGTTGAAAGGAATAAATAAAACTGCAGTTATTGGACATTATAACTGTGTATATAGAAGATTCAAAAGGAATTCCAGGTAAATTATTGGATCTAAAAAGTGAATTTACCAAGTTGGCGGGATACAAGATAAATATGAAAAAATAAATTCTATTTCTACTTATTACCAATAGTTACACAATGAATTTACATCAGAATAAAAGTAATCAGATATCTAGGAATCTAACATTAGTAATGAGGACCTATCTTGAAAACCATTTGCCATTATTGAGAGAAATTAAAGAAGATGTAAGCAAATGGAAGGATATGTCATGTTTATGAAATGGAGGGCTCCGGTTTTTTAAAAATGCGTCAATCTCAAACTGTCAGTAAAATCTCAATTGAAATCTCAAGAGGGTTTTCATGAAAATTGATAAGCTGATCCTAAAACTTACATGGAAACACACAGGGCCGAGAATAGGCAAGGTACTCCTGAAGAAGAAGGAGAAAAGAGGACTCGGTCCAGCAGATGCCGAGGTTCACTGCTGCTCTGCTAGAGTGAGTGAGGGAGCGTGGCCTTGCTGCGGCGCAGATGAAAGAGACGAGCGATAGAGAGTCCCCAGACAGGACTGTGTTTACGCAGACACTCTATCAACGATTAAAAGTCCCATCCCCTTGTTTATTAAACAGTCCTGAAACAATTGCATATCAATATAGACACTTGACCCTAAATTTACGACATATACCAAAATCCATTCCAAGTGAATCCAAGATCTAAGTGTGAAAGACAAAATAATAAAATATCCAGAAGAATAGGGTAATATACTCATGACTTTGGCTAGGAGAGGAATTCTAGCACAGGATCCAAAAGAACGAATCATAGAAAAGACCATAAAATTGGGCTATATTAAAATGAAGAACTTACGTTCATCAAATGACACAGTTAAGAGAGTGAGAGTCAAATTAGAGATATTTGCAATATCTATGAAAGGACTTCCCTGGTGGCTCAGACGGTAAAGCGTCTGTCTACAATGTGGGAGACCTGGGTTCTATCCCTGGGTCGGGAATATCAGCTGGAGAAGGAAACGGCAATCCACTCCAGTACTATTGCCTGGAAAATCTCACGGACGGAGGCGCCTGGTAGGCTACAGATCCAGTCCACGGGGTCGCAAAGAGTTGGACACGACTGAGCGACTTCACTTTCCTTTCCTTTCGTGGAAAGAATATGCAAAGAATTCCTCGAATCAGTAAAAGAACAGGAAAATGGGTAATAGGCCTGAACAGGAGCTTCACAAAAGATGATAGCCATATGCCCAGTAGACGTGGGAAGAGAGTGCTCTAATTCGTAAGTTTCAGGGAAATGCGAATTAGAAGCCACATCAGTTCTGTCTGCTGCCTAAAATTAAAAATGACTTTCAGTACCAACAAGTGCTGAGGGTTTGGAAATAGGAGAATTCTTATACACTGCTGGCGAGACTATAAATTGGCACAAGCATTTTGGAAGACTGATTAGTATTATCTAATAAAATTGGACAAAGGCATATTCTGTGAGTCAGTGATTCTAATCTGATGTACAGGTTCAAGGGAAAAGGGAATACATATAAACCAAAAATAAAGGAGAGAAAAATTCATAGCAGCAGTACTCATAACGGAAAGAAAGAAAGTGAAAGTCTCTCAGTCGTGTCCGACTCTTTGCAACCCCGTGGACTATTCAGTCCATGGAATTCTCCAGGCCAGAGTACTGGAATGGGTAGCCGTTCCCTTCTCCAGGGGATCTTCCTGACCCAGGGATCGAACCAGGGTCTCCTGCATTGAAGGCAGATTCTTTACCAGCTGAGCCACAGGGGAAGACCAATACCAAGTCAAAGAGTATTTGGGCCATTCATAATGGCCCTAAACTGGAAACCAGCCTGTATCATCAAGTATAACACACTGTGTGCATGTGTGTATGTGTGTGTGCACACACATACACACACACACACACACACTCTGTGGCATATTTACATATAAATAAAAAGGATACACCAATGAAAGCAAACTACAGCAAGCATCACAGTCTAGCTGGGTCTCACTGATGTTAAGATGTGAAAGAAGTCACACACACATACACACTCAGTCTTGATGAAACTGTAGGCTTTAGGGAGGCTTGGTCAGTTAGCAAAACTATAAAGTGATTTCTATCAAAGTTAGCATGATAGTTGTAGGGGAGGAGAAGGGTGCTAATTAGGAGGAGAAAGATAAGAGTGTCAGGGGTGCTCACGAAGTTCTGTTTTTTGAGTTGGGTAAGGATTACGTGAATATCTGCTTTGAGTTAAATCACTGAGCTGTACAATTTGTTTTGTAGACTTTTCTCTGTGTATTGTATGTTATAATTCATGACAGAAATGTTTTAAAAATCAGTAATGTATCTTTGGGCTTCCCAGTGGTAAAGAACCCACTTGCCAACACAGGAGAGGCAAGAGACAGAGGTTCAGTCTCTGGGTCGGGAAGATACTCTGGAGAAGGAAATGGCAGCCCACTCCAGTATTCTTGCTGGCGAATCCCATGGACAGACGAGGCTGGGGGCTACAGTTCACAGAGTCGCAAAGAGTTGGACACGACTGAGCACCCACATTCAGTGTACCCTTCCCATCATCTTCTTGATTTTTAATCAATTTAAAACATTACCCTTTGCCTTGGTATTGTGATAATTAAGACCCCTTCCCTGCTTTTGATTTCACAGTTTGTTTTATTACATAAACACTCCATGCAGCAGTGAGACCAGTGACGTACCGTGATCACAGATTTCTTTCTAGGGCAACTTTTCGTCTTTTCCCTATTAATAAGCATTGCTTCTTTTTGGTTGTGGACGTATTTGGAGACACACTTTCTTCCCTCCCTCCCTTCTTTTTCCCTTTGTCTCTAGTTCTTGTCCTTCTAATAGCATCTCTCAGCCCCGTTTTGCTCGTGGTCAAACGTATCGGCTTGCGTGCCCTTCTGCCTTGTCTTTCCTGGTGTTCTCTGCTCTGAGTGCTCTGGAGCCTGTTCTGGAACAGGTTTTGTGCAGGGATTTCTTTCTCATCTGTGTTCTGCACGTTCCTACTTCCTGGATCCCGTGTTTTTTCCTTTTTGGTTTTCTGCTTTTGTGGGAGCGTATCTGCTAATAGTTTACTAAAAACTAACATGGGAGATACGTTTTCAGAGAACTTAATCTTGAGAAATGTCTTCATCCTCTTTCTTAGTCAGTGGTTTGGGTGCATATATGATTCTAGATTGAAAGTTATCTTCCCTCCATGTTATGAAGGCAACACTGGATTGACTTCCAGCTTCTGTTGTTGAGAAGTCATGTGCCATTTTGATTGTTTGTCTTTTCTATGTAAACACACTTTTTTTTTCCTTTCTGGAAGCTTTTAGAATTTTGTTGTGTCTTTATGAAACCTTTCAACTGAAAGACGTATGCTCCTGTTTTAGGGAAGGTATGGGTTTGTATCTGTTTGTTTATGTGTTGTTTTTAATCATTTTCTTCTCGCCATTTTCTTTGAACACTTAGAAACTCTAATAGTTGAACTTTGGACTGATTTTTAAATTTTCTTTTTTTTTTTTCCCTTTAGTCTTGATCATCTCTTTGTCTTATCACCTTACTTTCTGGATTTCACCTACCTCATTTCCAAATCATCTGTTGAATTCTTAAGTTTTGTCCATCATATTTCTAATTGCCAAGAACTTTACGTTTTCCCTTGCTTCTGCTTGCAACAGCCTGTTCTTTTCTTTTGACCAAAGGAAGCAAGCGGTGCCTTCTCGTATCTTGCGTCGTCTGTTAATCAGGGTTTCCGGTAGTTTCTTCTGTTCCCTGCATCTCTCTGTTTCCTCAGACGTTCTTGCTTCTCCTGGTTGCTTAGGGCTTTCCTGGGGGCTCAGATGGTAAAGAACCCGCCTGCAATGCAGGAGACCTGTGTTGGGAAGATCCCCTGGAGGAGGGCATGACGCCCCACTCCAGTGTTCTTGCCTGGAGCATCCCCATGGACAGAGGAGCCTGGCGGGCTACCGTGCATGGGGTCGCACAGAGTTGGACAGGACTGAGCGGCTAAGCACCTGGTGTCTTACAGCACAGGTTTTCCTCGGATGCCCTTTCATAGTGAAACGTGAAGTTCCGGAGTTTCTTGGAAGCTGTGTGCTGGAGGGGGCTTCCTGTTGATGGCTGGCCGGGGACCCAGTTGTTTTTCGATTTTAGCATCTCTCTGGAGCTTTCCTTCCGGGGCCGTTGCTTTTCTTCCGAGAAGGGTCTGTATGAGGGGTAAGCCTGGGTGCTGGAATTCTGATAGCCAGCTGGGCAGAGGGAAGCAGGCTCTCGATGTCTGTTTCGCCTTCTGTTCTTAGTCTGGCCTGGCATCCCTGTGCCCTTCCTTTCAACTCATCCAGCATTAATCTTGACTAGTGTGGGACAGAGGGAGGAGGAATCGCCTGGGTATGCCCAGGAAACGTCGAGAACGTGAAGGTCTAGTGTTCCATTGTAGAGTCTGTAACTAACCTCCACACCTCACTCCCACCATCCACTGTGTTTGATGCCCCCAATCCCAGAGCCTCAGCGGGATTCTGTGAAGCTCATCCTTCGGCGTCTGATCAGCCTTCCCTCTGGGGGAGCCTGTCTCAGCTTTCTTCACTGTGCCTGAATTCAGCCGTCGCGCCTCTTTCTTCTGGACGTTGCTTGACAGCTCTCACCTCCTCCCTCAATCCTTTTGTCCTTGTGGGTTAGCTTACCTCTTTGAGGACAAAGCTCAGGACTGTACATCTTTGGTTTACTTCGGGCACACTGACTGACTGACTTGGTGCCCACCTCCCTAACCACTGCGGTACTCTGCCCTCGTGCTTTCTTGACCCTTTCTCCCATGCCCTCTCTGGCTTCTCATTTACAGGTGGGTGGGTGCAAAGGCTAACGCCTACTCGGCAGCTCCATCCCGCTCTTGGTGGGCTCCTCTTTCTTTCTGTTGCTTGGGTGCCCAGCAGACCTGGACTCTTCTAGGCATTAGCCCATCACAAGAGCCCAGTGCGTCTGCCTCTTCCCAAGCTGCCCTGCTTCCAGATTGTCTGGAAGGGATGAGCAGGGAAGGGAAGGAAGGCAGCTCTGAGGTCTCTGAAGGGGCCGAGTTTCTCTTCTCCTCCTAGGTAGAAATGGAATGCTCTTCAAATAGCCCTTGGCGCTTTTGTCGTATGAATTCAGCTACACAGCCCTTCTCAGGATGGGTTTATTGTTGAAATAAAAAGTCTCTGGGAATATGCGCACCCCACTCCATCCTCAGGGCAGATTCTGAGGCGCTGCCTCTTGACTGCTGTTGGTAGGTGATTTCAGGTGGCTCACTCCCAGGCCTGGGCTTGTGTTCACAGCGTCTCTGACTGATGCTGCCTGGCGCTGTGCAGCTCGGCGGCCTTCTCTCCCTCCTCCTCCTGCCGCGCGGCGTGAAATAGGCCGCGTGGCCACAGGGCTCTTGAATTACAAGGAGTGCTGAGACCGTGCCCGGTAGTCTGTAGAGCCCTTCTCTCTCTTCCTCCTTAGGAACTGGAAAATTGTTTAAGCACGGTCAGTTTCTTTGCCATCCTTGAGATTTTTTTTTAATGAGTCTCCTTTGACTTCGTGAGTGATTTGATTTTATAGAAATTAATAAAGGTTCTGGTGAGAGTATTGTGTTTTGAATGGCCCATATCTATAGGTAAACTTGAAATGCTTCAGTAAATCTGGTTTCACAGTGATCTGGAGGGAAGGGTGCCTCTCCTCTACAGATGATAAGAGCACATCATCTTGTACAGAGACAGATATGGTTTTTAATCTCATGATCTGGAAGTGTCTGTAGTAGGCAGTCAGCTCTGTTATTTAGTTATTGACGGGAAAAAATGGTTGCAGTTCACATATCCCTTAAACATTGTGGTGTGTGTTTGTTCCTGGCGGTGCTGGGTCTTCCTGGCCGTGAGCAGACGCGCCCTGGCCGCGGGGAGCGGGGGCCGCTCTTGTCGGGCGCAGGCTGCTCGTCGCGGGGCTGCTCCGTGGCAGACCGCGGGCTCTGGGGTGCTCAGGCGGCAGTATTNGTAAACATTGTGGTGTGTGCTTGTTCCTGGCGGTGCTGGGTCTTCCTGGCCGTGAGCAGACGCGCCCTCGCCGCGGGGAGCGGGGCCGCTCTTGTCGGGCGCAGGCTGCTCGTCGCGGGGCTGCTCCGTGGCAGAGCGCGGGCTCTGGGGTGCTCAGGCGGCAGTATTTCTGTCTCGCACACTCTAGAGCGTGGGTTCAGTAACCATGGTGCTTAGCTGCCCCACGGCATCTTCCTGGGCCAGGGATCGAACCTCTCTCCCCTGCGTTGGCAGGCGGATTCTTAACCACTGGACCACCAAGGATGTCCCTCAAATATTCTTAAGTAATTTAATATTTTGGTAGGCACTTCCCAAGTGTAAAGTAGTTTATGTGAAAGAAGTGAAAGTGAAGTGTTACTCACTCGGTCGTGTCTGACTCTTTGCGACCCCATGGACTGTAGCCCACCAGGCTCCTCAGTCCATGGGATTCTCCAGGCAAAAATACTGGCGTGGGTTGCCATTTCCTTCTCCAGGGGATCTTCCCGACCCAGGGACTGAACCCAGATCTCCCACATTGCAGGCAGGCTCTTTACCAACTGGGCCACCAGGTAAGTCCCAAAATAGTTCATAGTTAATAATATCTTCCAACAGGTGTCTTAATTTGTGGCGTGTGTTTTGCCGTTAGTTAATCTTGAAAGGTATATCAAGAAGTTCCCAGCTGGAAGATACATGTGGCATACCTTTCAGAGATGTGTAGTTGATTATGTTTTACCAAATTCCAGGCCAAAAGTATTTCAGTCATACGCACACACACACACACACACACGCACACACACACACACGCACACACACACGCACACGCACACGCACACACGCACACGCACACACGCACATGCACACACGCACACGCACACGCACACACGCACCCATTCGTTCCGTTTTCTGGAGATCCTAATATACATAACGATCTCTGTAGACGCAAGCACAGGAGCAGACAGTTGCTCTGCTTGTGCCTGGGAACAGCCCAAATGTTCCACAGGTGAATTGAAAAACAAATACTGAAACATGCGCACATTGCAACACTGTCCAGTAATACAAATGAGTGAAATATTAGACATGCACCAGCATGGATGCATCTCAAAATAATTTTGTTGAGTGGAAGAAAAAGAGTCTATTAGGGGAGAGCGGTGTTACACAATCACGTATTCGTACAAAGCCATACAGATTGAGGCTAACAAGGGGGACCTCGCGGAATCACTTACTCCCCTCTCTTGCCTAACGCCCTCCAGTAGGATGCGATTGCCTCCTCAAAGGGTTTAGGGAAGGTGGTGTGCGCGGTCAGCAGTATTTTGTGGTCCTAACTCTTGGCTGTGCACATACGATTGCTCAGTGTAACAGAGCGCTGAACAGTGGGGTCTGTTCACAGAACACCTTTCAGTTAAAGCTTCTCAGCGTGGTAATAGTCTTAAAAAACAATCACCTGAGAATTGGCAAAAAACTCTCTATAAGCAGGAAGGAAACTGATTTTCCTTCATATAAACATGAAGGAAACATGTCTTCTAATACTTCCATGAGAAACTCATTTCGTTCACCCATTTTATAGATGGCAAAGTTGTGGTAGAAGAGAAATTCAGAGTCTAATAGAAGTTTTAAGAAGCTTATTTCTGGAAAATCTTGGGAACAGAGTTTCTCTTGATTGAATTTCCCAGACTCTTCTAGAAATACTAATCTGATACCTGGAAAGATGGGCATTGGCGTCCAATAGATTTAGATTCAGATTCTGACTGCCTGTAATTACCTGAATGACTTTGGACATATACCCCTGGAAACCTCAGTTTTCTCCTCTTCAAAGTAGGAATGAAAGTGAAAGTGAAAGTCTCTCAGTCGTGTCTGACTCTTTGCAACCCCATGGACTATACAGTCCATGGAATTCTCCAGGCCAGAATACTGGAGTGGGTAGCCGTTCTCTTCTCCAGGGGATCTTCCCAACCCAATGATCGAACCCATTGCAGATGGGAGATTCAGAATAGGAATAATCTTATCTCAAACGTTAGGGAAAATCCAGGGGAATCTATTTATTTACTTATGTGCTTATTGACCAAATATTATTGGGTATCTCCTTTGTACTCTGAGTGCCAAAGAATTGATGCTTTTGGATTGCGGTGCTGGAGAAAACTCTTGAGTCCTTTGGACAGCAAAGAGATCAAACAGTCAATTCTAAAGGAAATCAACCCTGAATATTCATTGGAAGGACCGACACTGAAGCTGAAGCTCCAGTACTTTGGCCACCTGATGCAAAGAGCCGACTCATTTGAAAAGACCCCGATGCTGGGAAAGATTGAAAATGGGAGGAGGGGGTGGGCGGCAGAGGATGAGATGGTTGGATGCCATCATTGACTCAATGGACATGAGTTTGAACAAACTCTGGGAGATAGTAATGGACAGGAAAGCCTGGTGTGCTGTATTCCACGGGGTTGCAAGGACTTGGACACTTCTTTCCGGCTGATCAACATCTCTGTAGCCGTGAGGATGGTCAGTGTTTCTGCTGTCATGGGGCTGACATTTGATTGAAGGTATAAGGAAGCACTAAATAGCTAAACAAATAAATATGTAAGATACTGTCAGGTATGAAATAGCCATACAGGGTAAAGAACGATAAAAAGCGACGGTGGTGCCGCTTTGATAGGGGTGGCCAGAGAAGAATTCTTTAGTTATAAAGTGTTGGCCAAAGGGCACAGTACGTGCAAAGGCCCTGAGGTG
Organism: Cephalophus harveyi; assembly: GCA_006410635.1. Taxonomy (NCBI): domain Eukaryota; kingdom Metazoa; phylum Chordata; class Mammalia; order Artiodactyla; family Bovidae; genus Cephalophus; species Cephalophus harveyi. The sequence continues at coordinate 138,225 of SJYT01044988.1, forward strand.
GGAAACCGCTTGCGCATCTGAGGAACAGGAAGAAGGACCAGTGTGGCCAGGGACTGGTGAGTAGTTGAGTGGGAGATGAAAGCCAGGGCCCAGCTTGTCGGATCTCATGGGCAAGGTAAGGGGGACTTTATCCTGGGTATACTGGGAAACCGACAGAGAATTTTAAACAGAGGGGCTGCTGAGTATGATTTGTTTAAAATTTTTAAAATTATTTTTATTTATTTCTTTTTTGGCCACGCTGTGCAGCATGGATCCTAGTTTCCCCAGAAGGGGTCCAGCCGATGCCCCTTGCGTTGAGAACACAGAGTCTTAACCGCCGGGCTGCCAGAGCAGTCACGCTTTTTGAGACGGATTTGCCTGTGGCTGCGCTGGGGCCCCGTTGCTCGGGCTCCCTCCGGCTGCGGTGAGTAGGAGCTGCTCTTCGTCGGGGTCTGTCGGCTCCCCGTGGCGGCTCGTGGCGCACGGCTCTCGGCGTGCAGGCTCCAGCAGCTGCAGCCTGTGGGCCCTCCAGCTCGCCCTCCGTAGTTGCAGCGCCCCGTTCCTCCACCGCGCGTGGAAGCTTCCTGGACCAGGGATCGGGCCCGTGTCCTCTGCATTGGCAGGTGGATTCTTATTGTGCCTCCAGAGAAGTCCCTGATTTATTTTTTTGGAGGAATGTTCTGCCTACGGTGTGGAGGATGGCCTTACAGAGAGGCCACTTGAGAGGTATGACCGTGTCTGGGAGAGAAGGGATTTCAGGTGCAGTGGTAAGTTGGAACACTGAGAATAAAGAGATTCAGGATATGTTTTGGAAGCAGAGCTCGTGGATTGGAAGTGGGGAGAGGGGAAAAGGAGCAGTGGAGGATTATCTGAGGAGTTGGGGATGCAGTGTCATTTCGTGAGATTGGAAAGACCTGAGGGAGGGGAGTGGCGGTCTGGAATGTACAGCCTAAGTTTGAGATGCCTGCTGGGCATGTCAAGAAGGCACTGGGCATTGATGTCTGGAACTTGGGGGCAGGGTCATCGGCACGTGGCTGGTGTCCACAGCTATAAGATTGGGTGAGATCGTCCAGAGCAGGGGTGCAGAAAAAAGGGTCCAGAACAGAGCCTTGAGCACTAAAAGTTAGCCATCCAACCAAGAAAATATGAACTTGCAGAAGTAACAGAACGAGCTTCCGTTGAAGCGGAGAAGAACTGGGTTGTGGTGTCATAGAAACAAGGGGAGAGTTGAATTGAACAGCCAGCGCTGGACACGCGCGACGAGAGTTCAGTTTCCCCTTAATGGAAATAGTAGCATTCCTTTATTTTACGTCTTTCAAAGGACATAATGTTACCTTTCATCCCAGCATAAATTCAATTTGCAGTGACACTTTTTACCTCTTTCATATGTCTTTCAAGGTTGAAATATGGAGCCCCGAAGAGCCGTGGGCTGGCTACCCCTCTTCGAAAGCATACATTTACCAGCTTGCAAACCCACCAAGCAGAGATTTCTTTTTCCGCCTTAAGTTCACATGATTTAATTTGCCTGAGTAACCTGCTGTCATAGGTTTTCATGGAGTCCTGACATCTAGCAGAGTAATTAATGCTTTAGGCTTTTAGGAACTGTTTCAGGATTTTATTAATCACCGTTGTGATTGCACATATGAATTATGAAGGAGTTATTTTGGTAGTTGGATTTCCCCCTCAGAAAAATTTCCATATTTGTTCATTATGAACTGATAGCCTGGAGAAGAAGAATAAAAATGGAGAATATTTGCTGGGTCCTGTGCCCACTTTTCAAATTACCCAGAATCAGGATGGCTTCCCAGTACACCGATGGAGTGTGAGTTGTTTGAAGTTGGTAGTCAAACGCTTTCTCTTTGCCTCACCGTAAATTAATTAGAGGTTCTCTGTGACTTTCCCAAATATATGGATTTTGTGAACTGTTTAAAGATGCATGCGATAAGAAGGAATTTGCGTCTTGCATTTGATTCTGCTGTGATTCCCATCGTTGGAGGAATCACTCTTAGAACTATAGTGACTAGTGTGTTATTCTTTGGGGGGAGGTCTTCCAAGAGAAGAAGGGTATCCAGGTAACTGGGAAGAAATAGGAACCTGTCCTTCTGATTTCTTTTTCATTTTATGTACAGAAAACATTACGGAATTTCACAATTACGGGATGGTGTTTGAGATCAGTGTATGAAAGAGAAATGTGATTGGGGGGGTGGTGTTTGTCTAGTCCCTAGGATTCAATCTGAAGTGTGAAAACCAAAACACAATCACTGTTTTCTTTGAAACTCTTCCTCCCAAGGCATCTGCTCACCCCAGACTTTTGCAGGTTCTCTGCATAAATGTTCGTGTGCCTGCCTTTGGGTCCCACTGACCATTTTCCTTAGGCTTGGGGGTAAATGTGAGTTTCCCTTGTGTTTAGAGGAAATTTTACTCCGTGCATTTTACTCTGACAAGAGAAGGCTTGCTGCTTTCCTGGGAACGGGGCTCTTTTCAATGATTAGAGCGATTTTCTGTGATTCTGCCATACTTGAGGAAGATGGTTGAGATGACAAATAAAAGACAAAGTAGTTATATCAGTGTGGGGATGGAGGCAGCCGCTCTCAGAATCCAGTGCTTTGACTATTGAGTGAAAATACCTGTTATTGCCCTAACTGCCATTTTTACTCTTCCTAAGTGGCCGGTGGGGATGCTAGGCGGGAGAAGGAGCTGGATGAGGCGGGAGGAAGTCCATTGGCAAAGTCAACAGTGGAAGCATTCAGGCAGGGCAGCAGACATCTGACCTGGATTCTGTACAGATAAGGCAAGGATTCGATATGGGCAGCTGGGCCACCCTGCTCTTTCTCCAGTAGCTTGCTGTGACAGACTAATCTTAGGGTATTTTCATCTTAATTTCCTCGCATCCTGCTTTTTGTAGGTAACAGCATTTCTGCCAGAGGTGATAAATTTGCTAAAGCTTACCATTAAGATTCTTTCCTCATATGAGTGTTATATAATTATATATACATTCGGGCTCAAAGGTCCCCGTCTAACAAATTCCCTGCACAGAAGTACCATTTGAGGGCCCATTCTCTCATTAATTTTATTTGACATTTATGTCAACATTACATTCCTAGCCTAAAAGGAGAAACGGCACGCGTGCGCAGGGGTGTGTTAGAAACTGGAGCGTTTAGTCTGGCAGTGCAAAGCAGTCAGCTAAGTCTGCGAAAGCAAAGTGTTCTAAATTAGTTAATACAAAGTGGTCTAAATGCACTCAATTGAAGTTGTTCCACAAAGCGCCAAGTGCCCGCTCACGTGGCTGTTCTGATACTTAACGTTTTCCCTCTCGGGGTTCCCAGAATTTCCTGACATGGTGTCTCTGGCAGATTACTAAGGGGTCATCAGAGGGGAGAGAAATCGGGGCTGAAGACAAACCGCTGTGTGTCAGGAGTGGAAGGTGCGACAAGCGGAGGCCTGGTTCTCCTGCCACCCAGCGAGGGTTCTCGGCAGAGCGTGGTGCGTGGCGCCCCAGTTCAGCCGAGTTGAGTGCAGAGCTTCACGGACTCCGCCGCTGAGGCGGGAGGGCCGTGGGGAGCCCCCTCCCGACATCGAGAGTTGCTGTTACTTCTTGGACCACGTGGCTGTGGCATCGCTTAGCGCTTCCAAAAGTAGGCAGACGCGTGCTCTGGGGTTGTTAACCCTAAACAAGAGAGGATTGTTAGAGAGCACGCCTGACTTCTGGTCCGCTGGGTTGAATTTCGGATCCCTGGAGGCGTCAAGAGAGAGAAGTCAGAGAGAGGGACGGAGCCAGCCGTGAGCCGTGTCCAAGGGCCCGCGCGTGGCGGTTCCTTTCTCTTCTGGAATGCTGACTCTGACATCCTCTGTGGTTTGTGTGTTCTTGAGCTGGGTTTTGTGCGCTCCTGTAACAGTGAACTGTAGACTTGGGCTTTTGTCTTGCAGAGAATTCACCAGCAGCGGAGAGGACTCTAAGTGGAGGTTGAATTTGAATCTGTAACGTGAGTGGGGAGTGGGCAGATGGTCTAACCCCCTCACTCTTTTTCCCTCCAACTTTCAACCCTGCCCACCTTGTTTCCTCCAGCCCTGCCAGCCTGTTTACTCACCCCAAATAAACACCACAGCCCCCCTACTTCTGTCTCTAGGATGAATCTGGAGGGTCAGGTGGTGGATGGCCAGCAGACCTGTGAACCTGTCCGATGACCGCGGCCCTCACGGTCATCACCTTGAGTGATTATAACTATGACCGTCTGGAGTCAGTATCTCCTGGGGTCCCCTTGGTGGTCTGGCCCCTTCATGTCTCTGAAAGGTAGGGACTTTATTAAGGACGGAGAGGAGGAGGATAGTAGCAGCTTGTGAAGGGCAAACTGAGTCTGGGGTGACTTCCTCATTGTCAGTTCGGACAACAGTGTTCTCAGCACCTCCCGCTGGCTTTGAGGACTTTGTGATTTTCTCACTTGCTCTTGTGTGCTTAAGCTCTGGCTCATCTGGCTAGGTTGTTAGGGTACAGGACAAGTTTTTGTGGTGGCGCTTGGGGTGTATGTTTTGTTTCGGAGTTCTGGTATACCCTGCTAACTCCCTTAAAGGTGCTGCGTACAGATCTGAGAACTTCATAGTTACCTGGCTGTCCAGGCAGTTCTGGATCTCACAGGGAAGAGATGTTGTGAGCTGGAAGGGCCTGGAGGTCTGGGCTGCCTTTGCACATGTGGATAAACCCAAAGAGTTAAGAGCCAGGTCCAGGGACAGTTGCCCACCCTGTCCTCCTTCTTGTCTGTAGGATGATCAGAGCAACTTCCCACTGCAGTGCCGATGTCGTGGGATGGGAGTTGGCAGGAAAACCGTTGCCGAGAGCGGTGACAGTTATGTTCCAGCACCTTCGGACAGAGAGGCCCCTCAAGACTGCCGTCAGGTCCTGAGGCTGTTAGCTGGGGGTGGCGGGGCTGGGACTGGCACCTGGTGCCCACGAGTCCTTGGTTCAACTGTCCCTCAGGGCTTCCTGGGGGTGAGACAAGGAGAAGCTCTCTCTCTCTCTCTGCCCTCCCGCCTGCTCTCTCCCAGGCCGTCATCGACTCCACAAAGACCTGAAGCCTTGTTAGAGAAGAGTGTTCATGGGAGGACTCTGTGGGAGGACTCTGTGCTTGTTGAGCCCCTGCCTCCGCTCTAAACTCAGTTAATGACTCCCGTTGCCTTAGAAGACAGCCGTCTCCCTGGACCTCTTGCTGCTGATGCCAGTGGCCCTTGGCTGTCTGTGTCTGTTCAGGCTTCTAGAGCAAAACGCCACAGGCTGGGTGGCTTATAAACAGCAGACATTTGTATTTCTCCCAGTCTGGAGCTGAAAGTCTGGGATCAGGGTGTCCGTGTGGTTGGGGGAGAGCCCTCTGCTACTTACAGACTTCTCTTCATCGGCTTCCCCAGCAGCAGGGGCTTCAGAGCTCTCTGGGCCCTCCTTTCTAAGGGCGCCAATCCCATTCACGGGGGCTCTGCCTTCGTGACGCAGTCGCCTCCCTCAGGCCCCGCCTTCTAACCCCGTCACGCTTTGTGTTAGGGTTCCAGTATGTGAATTTGGGGGCACACACATTCCAGCCATCACACGGGGCGCCGTCTTGCAGCCAGGGAGTGGCAAGGGTCTGCCGTGGAGAGGACTGAATGATGGCGGGCTGCAGGAAACGTGGCTGAGATCAACTGTAGTTGTAGGCAGTGACTGTGGAGGCAATTCCCTTGACCTCCTGTCCTCTTAAAAAATGTCCCCTGTTGGCTGAGTCATGTTGATGTTTGGCAGAAACCAACACAATTCTGTAAAGCAATTATCCTAAATTAAAAAAAAAAAAAGTCCCCTCTTGGGACTTGCCTGGTGGCCCAGTGGTTAAGAGTCCTCCTGCCAATGCAGGGGACTCAGGATCAATCCCTGGTCTGGGAAGATGCCACGTGCTGCAGGGCAACTCAGCCTGGGCACCACAGCTGCTGAGCTCGCGCGGCACAGCTCCCGTAGCCCGTGAGACGAGAGCCTGTGCTCCACGGCAAGAGAAGCGCCTGCGTGAGCAAGCCCAGCATCGCAGCCAGAGAGGAGCCCCCCTCGCCGCACCCGGAGAAAGCCCCGCTCCGCGATGAGGAGCCCCCCTCGCTGCACCCGGAGAAGCAAGGAGCCCCCCTCGCTGCACCCAGAGAAAGCCCCCGCTCCGCGATGAGGAGGCCCTCTCACTGCACCCAGAGAAAGCCCCGCTCTGCAATGAGGAGCCCCCTCTCGCCACACCCAGAGGAAGCAAGGAGCCCCCCTCGCTGCACCCGGAGAAAGCACCCGCTCAGCGGTGAGGAGCCTGTGCTCTGCAACAGAGGCCCAGCGCAGCCACACGTCAGCTACATTTTAGAAGCCCCCCTTAGCCACAGAAGGCCTTGCTTTGCACAGATTCCGCCTCCTCCTGTGGTCTTCAGGCCTGGCCTGGAGAGCCGTGTCGGGGGCCCCTGTGTCCTGTCCCCCAGAGCTTGTCTGCGAGCATCTGGCTCATTGCTTGGCCGGGAGTGGGAGCTGCACCGAGCTGTGTGCAGCAGGGCCCACCGGCAGGCTTTCCTCCCCATGCCGTTTAGCAATTGCTAGTGGACTCACGCCATGGATGGAGGGTCCATTCCCTTCTTTGACAGAATATTTGGAAAAGCAAGCAGTGCCCCTGGTCTTCTGTAAACGCCACCTTATTGGCATTTGGCTTCTTGTAATATATTTTTAATATACTATATATGCTGTATCAGAGTAAATCAGTAGGTATGTTTTGAAATTAAATATTTGCTAAGGGCTAGGTTCTCCCGATGTTAAATTATTGATAACAAACTTCACAGACGCTGTATGAGACTTGATGATATATGAGTTTTGAGTGACCTGCCATTTATTAGACTTTATCTGCCCATGAAATCCATTTCCAATTCAGACCGTATCTACTGCAGGATTGCTTGCCAGAAATCTATTCCCAGGTTTCTCCTTATTTCCGTGAAATATCTCTGGCTCAGCACCTTTCCCAAGGTGGCTGATCTAATCGGGGCCCGATCGCTTGTCACTTCTCATTCCTTTGGCAGGTCCACCCAACTGGGAAGCGCGTCTCAGGGACACTCGAGAGCACTAGTCGACCTCCCCCGCTTTGTCCTTTTCCCCGCTTAGAGGAAGGTGAGCTCCCTGAACCGCAGCCCCTCTCTGGGGCCCGTAAACAGAAAGAGGGCCACTTGTGTGGTCAGGGAAACGGGGTGGCCTCGCTGTCTTCCCTGGTGTCAGGGGCCGTTGGGGGCCTCCCTGTGCCCGGCAGTGTCCAGCGAGCCCGAGCAATCGGAGCCCGTCTGCTGGCACGGCCGGCCCTGGGCCCCCGTCTTCTGCTCCCCTCCTCGCTGACTTCCGTGGGACAGGTGTGTGCCTCTGGCCGCTGCAAGGTCCAGCTGGCAGGGGGCTCCAACGTGTCATCACAGAAATGAAATTGGTCACCTCCGTGTCCCCACCTCCGTGCTTTCATGTCTCTCCAGCTTTCGGAATGCTTGTAAACATGTCAGGGGTCCTGTTTTTCTTTCCAGTTAATTCAGAGAAGGAGCAGAAGACGTTGCTAACGACAGAAAAGAGAAAGGGGCAGATCGGGCTGAGAGCGGCTTCTTTGTTTTCTTAGACAAGGCAGTTGAACGAATATGGGCATCTGGTAATTTGAGAAATTACTCGGGGCCTCTCAGTACCTGGGTGATGATTCTTGGGCTAGTCCTGGACTGATCAGAATTTATGAACAGGTCTAAACTGACCAAATCCGATGGCAAACTTTCCTGCTCATAAACGAATGGACAGTGGTACTCCATTTTCCCATGCACAAGGGAGGATAAAAATTTCCACATGTATTAACTTTTTAATTATTTGAGATGTATTCTTTTTAGCCCTATTTCTGAAATCCTTTTCTCTGAGGCCATTGAACCCAATTTAACCTTTGTCTTGATGATTCACAGTCTTCTTTCTAAACATCCAGAACTGTGTACTTTAGTGATTCCAGAATCTTAACAACCTCAAGGGTGTAGTGTTTTAATTAAATGAGCGTTTCCTCTGTTCATTGTTATCGAAAAGGCTAAAATAATAGACATGGAATAATGGAAAGAGTTCTAAACATAGTATCAAAACACTGGCTCTAATTTAAGTTTAATTATTATTAGCTGTTTGACTTTTAGCAAGTCGCTCAACCTCTCTGAGAATATACTTCTTCATCTGTAAAAATAGGATGTTGGACTGTAATATTTCCAAGATTGTTCAGATTTCTAAACTTTTGTAATTTTATGGTGGAGGACCATGATAGTCTCTATCGCCAGTTGTCCTAAAGGACTATTGAGGTTGGGATTATTTGCTTCTTTAAGACATAGTCCATAGTCCAAGACTGCTAAGATTTTTCTAGCTATTGTGTTGGCTTTGAAACTTTCTTCTATTCCGTGGTTTGCAAACTGTAGCCTCTGGGCCAAATTTGACCTGCCACCTGTTTCTGTAAATAAAATTTTATTGGAACTCAGCCACGCTCCTTCGTTTACACATTGGTCTGTGGCTTATTTTGAGCAACACCGGTGAAGTTGAGTCGTCACAACAGAGAAAGTATGATCCATGATGCCTAAAATGTTTACTCTCTGATCTTTATAGGAAAAGTTTGCCAACCTCTGCTTGGTTCTTTTTTTTTTTTTATAAGTCTGTCCCTTTTCATTGTAGTCACTCTCTCTCCTTCCAGGAATCCGTTTTAATTTACGATATCTACCTGGCTGGAGGTTAAGGAACCAGACAGTACAACTGGTTAGAATTGTGTTCAAAGTAAGAGTTAATCGGTTCTGGACAGAAGTTCAAGGGCACGGAGGGGATGAGCTTTTAGCCACTGAGAGGTCCTTCTTTCTCATTTAAATGTCTGGATCACTGTGGAGAGCTGGCGTGCTGCAGTCCGTGGGATCACAAAGGGCTGAGTCTTTGTGAGTTGACCTGACTTAGCAACTGAACACACCACACAATCCAGGTAGCTGAAGTCTTTCCACAATTAGAAATTTCTAGAAACAGTTGCTTTCAGATTGCTGACTGTGATGACGGACTGGCCATAACGTCTGCTTCCTCCGAGTACGTGTCAGTTCACATGTGTGACATCTATCACGGTGAGGCTCAGTACCAGAGTCGTGAACCGAACTTGAGCTCACAGGCCCTGGGTGTAGACCCTCCTCAGCTGTCCGGTGCCTGTGCGGTCCTGGGCCGTCAGTCCCTTTGCAAGCCTGTTGCCCCGCCTGCACAATGGGGGCGGCATTCACTACGATCATTGATCATCGCAGGACGTGCCGCCGAGGCTTGTGTTTCAGCTCCTCCCTCAGCTGCGCTTCCCGTCGCTTGGGTGGAGCAGGTGTGAAGCCTAGACCAGACTGTGGAACGTGAAATGGGCCTCAGCCACGGTGGGCAAGATCAGTGCGCCTTAAAAATTCCCGGGTGACTCCAGGTGTCTCCCCTCGTCCTCACGCCCCGCTGAGTAATCCTGGCCGGATGCTGGATGGGCTGAGCTCCGGATAAAGCCAGATGCTGATGCCCTGCTGGGCCCCGGCTCCGGTGACTCGTCCGATGGTTAGTAAAGTGAAGGGGTTGGGCTGAGGGGAAGAGGCAGACCTTCCTGGGTCCCTAGTTGTAGTAGCATCCACCCCAGTGGTGGGGCTAGTGGCAAAGAGCCCCTGGGTCGGGAGGATCCCCTGGAGGAGGGCACAGCAACCCTCTCCGGTGTTCTTGCCTGGAGAATCCCGTGGACGGAGGAGCCTGGCGGGCTGCAGTCCATGGGGCCACAAAGAGCTGGGCACGACTGAGCGACTAACACCTACTTACTCAGGAGACAGAAGGAGGCAGGCCCGGCTACAGGCGCGGCGGAGCTGGGCCAGCGTCTCAGCCCGCTGCTCGCCCAGGATGACCACGCCTTTCCATCTCTCCTGTTCTTTCCCTGACTCTGAGGCTCCACCCACTCCTCACCTCCGTCTCTTTTGCCCCTTGCTGCCCTCGGATAATCTGGATCAGGCTGTGGGAGCTGAAAAGGAAGACTGATGTACAGCTCAACTTGAAGGTTATCCTCGAAAGGGCTGAACCATCCATGATCCAAGACACGTGTAAGCTTCCTTTCCTTTGGCTGCTTGGTTCAAAATCTTTTTTAAAAGTTAATTAATTTTTATTGCTGTATAGTTGCTTTACAATTTGTGTGAGCTTTGACATGTGTAAACTCTTAAATTGATATATATGGTCCTGGTGGTGGTGATTTAGTCACTAAGTTGTATCCAACTCTTGTGACCCCATGGACTGTAGCCTGCCAGGCTCCTCTGTCCATGGGATTCTCCAGGCAAGAAGACTGGAGTGGGTAGCCATTCCCTTCTCCAGAGGATCTTCCCGACCCAGGGATCAAACCTGCATCTCCTGCGTTGCAGGCAGACTCTTTACCATCTGAGCGCCAGGGACACCATATGTTACTTATCTCTTGCTGGGAAATGAGTAACAAACACTTGGTTCCTTCATTTAAACAATCTGTGATTTGTCCCAGGCTTTGTGCTACTTGTTAGGGTTGTAGCAGTAAAAAGGACAGAGGAGGCCTTTGCTTGCAAGGAGTGTGTATGTAATTAACAAGTGCAGAGACAGGTGAAACAACCGCAGATTGCGGTGAGAAGCAACAGAGGACGTGAGTGTTAGGGGTCAGCTCCGGGAGGCTGTCCCCGAACCGTCACCACAGGATACTGCCCTCCTCTCCTCTGTGTTACTGAAATCTCTCTGTGTGTCTCCTTCTGGCTGTGCTGAGTCTTCCCTGCCGCGCTCTCCAGCTGCGCGGAGCGGAGGCTCCTGGCGTGTGGGCTGCTCACTGCGCTGGCTTTTCCTGCCGTGGAGTGCGGGCTCCAGGGTGCGGGGGCTTCCGCTGCTTCCTTTTCGCTCTTGGGCCCCAGCCAGCAGACTCAGTGGCTGTGGTGCGCAGGCCTGGATGCTGCACTGCCATGCGGGATCTTCCCAGGCCAGGGATCAAACCCGTGTGCCCGGCACTGCCAGGCAGGTTCTTAACCGCTGGACCACCACAGGCTTTCCCCTTACAGAACCCTAAAATCCAGAAGGAGGAGCTTATTACGCCAGTGGTGGAAAGAAGAGCTTCCAGGTGGAGGGCACAGCGTGAGCCAAGACCCCAAGGGTGATGCAGGGGTCCTGGCTGTTTGTGGAATTGCGGCAGCAGGAACGTGTGGGGGAGCGGGGCCCGGTGGAGGCCCTGGAGCTGATCCGCTTTGAGGAGGGGCACTGGATTTATTTATGGGAAACCTTGGGCTAAGGTTAGTCCTGGAGGCCTAGTGAGTGATGTCCCTGGGCTCCACGGGATCAAGCGGAGATGAAGGTGACATTCTGGTGCATAGGATGGTAGTGGGAGGGGCAAGGAGGTCTTGGGATGCTGACGGGGTCTCGGAGGCGGGATTTGCTGAGATGAGAGGGATCTGGGGGAGGGGTGGAAGGACAGATCTGGAGGAGCGGTCTTAAGTTCTGCTTCGGAATGAGGCCACCGCTGGCACAGGCGCCTTTGGAGCTGATGAACATGAACTGGGGTAACCTTTCTTGTCCGCTCGTGAGTCATACATACCACGCTCTGAAAAACGACCAGCCCTCTTGCCTACATGGGACTCTTCCCTGGATACCACTTCGTACCCGGGTTTACACCATGTCACCCCTTCGGTAAACGCTTACAGGAGGCACTCGGTGAATACCTGGTGATGGCTGGTCTGCACCGAGCACCCTCCGCTTGTTCAGAGCTCGACTCTGAAGCTGGAACTCTGGGTAAAGGGGAAGAGAGGCAAATGAAGAGGGTTTTTTTTGGTGTGTGTGTGTGTGGTGATGATGATGAAATGGCTATTTTTCTAAAAAGAGACTTCAGCTGAGTGAGGAGGATGAAATGAAAGCGAAACTGGCTTGAGGGACACATCCAGGCATCTGGTCCCTGCCCGCTCTCTCTTGTCCTCCAGACTCAGCGTCTCGGGTCGGCTCGGGTCTCTAGGCTCCGAGGGTAGCGGCCAAGGAAAGGGAGTCAGGGTCCCACCTGCACAGCCGCCTGCCCTTCCCATTTCTGTCTGTCCTTCCTTTTTCTTCCCTGTTCTTTTATTCCCACCTTAGAGAAGAAAAGGCGAAGTTTCCTGGAGGGAAGGGGAGGAGGAGAGTGAAGCTGAGAGCTCCACTCGGAGGTCACGGGCCCGGGGATAGCGTGTGGACCATGTCGCTGCGGTCACACACGAACCCGAATGAGTCATGAGTAGTTCATGCCCTGAAAACCAGCAGGACGCCCATCATTTTCACCGCATTGTCTCAGTGTTCCGGAAGATTGAAGCTGGTGATAGAGGTACCTCTTCTTAACTCAAAAGTGCGTTTCCGTGACCTGTCCCGTCTCCCCAGCTGGTGATTTTTGACAAAGCAGACTAGTGAGGGTGGCGTCTTGCGATTTTAAAAGGTAAGCATTTGTTGCATTTTTAAAAACATATAAGTTATTTCTTCCCTGCAGGAAAGTAAAGAAATCTGTGATAAAATAATAATTAAATGCTGACAGTGCTAAATTTCTACCCAGCGTGAGCTGGCGGCAGTTTCATACCAAAACATTAGGTCATTGGAAGGAAAAAAATCCTGATTAAATACCTCTGTAGGCTTTTCTGACTAGCTGTTCTTAAAATGAGTCCATGACAGTAATGAAAGGGTGTAATTTGACAGCCGCAATTTACTCTTGCAAAAAAAAGGTAAAATGGAATGGTGCGTCTGAGTGAGGGTTTTTCCAGGAATTTCTTGTTGGTCTCTACTAGTGGGGTTCATTTCATAATCATTAGTTGCTAGCAGTTTCGAAGAGCCCCCCAGCTGAAAAGCTGATTGTGTAACTGGGATGAGGGCTGAGGGACAGTCTCAGCGCCAGCCTTCCTTTTTCTTTTTTCTTTTTTTGTCTTCTGCTGGTTTTGTATTTCTGGGGTTAAATGACCTTGACACAGGCAGGTTTGGGAAACGCAGTGTGGGTCATGGAGAGCCTCTTATCCTGTGTATTAATTTTCTGTGCCTGGCAGCTCGCAGTGTCTCTTCGTATTAACTCGCCACGGCATGAGGGCTGCAGGCCAGATTTGACGTGAAGATGCAGTGATTATGTGGCATATGGTAAAGGCAGGGACCACCGCTAATCACTCTGATCCCTTTCTCCTTGACTTCTACTGGTGATGGGAGGGTTCTTGAGTTTGCAAGTGCTTTCCTCTTTCAGCCCCGTCACGCTCTCACCATCAGTAGATGCTCGAGCAGATGACTTTCTTGGCTGGGGTGTGATGGAGCATAGAGTGTCAAACCTGGAGGAGGATGCGGTGCTCGCTTAGGTTCAAACGCTCCCTTTCAAAGACGAGGATGCTGGGTGGAGGTCCAGCTGAGGGGTGGCTGCAGAGTGGAGCCTAGAACCCAGGTCCCCCCGTGTGCTGGTTTTTCCTTTGCTGTCCTAGTCCCGGAGGCTGTAGTGAAGCCTGTGTATTGGTGCCCTAGGGCTGCTATAACAAAATGTACCACAAGTGAAAGTCGCTCACTCGCGTCCGACTCTTTGTGACCCCACGGACTATACAGCCCGTGGAATTCTCCAGGCCAGAATACTGGAGTGGATAGCCTTTGCCTTCTCCACGGGATCTTCCCAACCCAGGGATCAAACCCAGGTCCCCTGCATTGCAGGCGGATTCTTTACCAGCTGAGCCACAAGGGAAGCCCAAGAATACTAGAGTGGGTAGCCCATCCCTTCTCCAGTGGATCTTCCCGACCCAGGGATTGAACCGGGGTCTCCTGCATTGCAAACTGAATGGCTTTTTAAAAATCCTTTTTAATTAACAAATATAGGTATGTATTTGGCTGTGCCAGGTCTTAGGCCTGGCATGCGGGATCTTCACTGCAGCATGTGGGATCTTTAGTTCGGCAGACTCTCAGTTTGAGGGATCAAACCTGGCCGCCTGCAGAGTCTCAGCCACTGGACCACCAGGGAGGTGACTTTATCACCGGGGAAGTGGCCTTAAGGCATCAGAAGCTTTTCCTCTCGTATGTCCTGGAGGCTGGAACTCCGAGATCGAGGTCCTGGCCGCGCTGCGCAGGCTGAAGGCTCGTGGGGCCCCCGGGCCTCTCTCTGGCTGCTGGGGGCGCTGCCGGTTCTTGGCATCCCCCGGCCATGGCATCAGAGCTGCAGCCTCTGCCCCAGCCTTGGGTCCCTTTCTCCTCGTGTGCGTCTCTGAGTCTTTTCTCTCCTCATAAGGGCGCCTCTCACACTGGATTTAGGGCCCACCTTACTCCAGCAAAGCATCATCTTAACTGATTGCATCTACACGTTTCCGAATAAGGTCACGTTCTGAGGTCCCGGGAGTTCGGGCTTCTGCGTGGTTTCGGAGGGGACACAGTTCAACACAGAACGGGTGGGCTCGGGTAAGGCTCTCCACGGGAGGGCTTTTGGAGCCGTCGAGGGGCGATGAGTCATCGTCACCTTCAGCTGTACTCTGAGAGCTTGTTCCGTCTTGATGCCTTTCCTGTCAAGTGCAGGAACCTGAGTCTTCTCCGTTTATTATTAATGAGGCTGATATGTAGTTTCACTTTTTAGCAGGGAGTGAGAGCGTGTGAGTCAACCCGAGGATTAGCCACAGAAAAAGGATAAAGTTAGAAACAATTCAAAGACAAGATTTGAGCTGCAGACATTATTATGGAGATGCTCTGGGTTCTTTTTCCGTCTCATTAAAGTCCTTCGGTTTGGAGAGTTGGTTCTATTTATTCTTAGGCGTGCATGCGTGCTCAGTCGTATACTAGTTCTATATTTATTTATAATTTAGAATAATTATAATTTAGAATATACAGTAATTTATTCTATATTACTTATTCTGTAATTTATTCAGCAGTCACAATTATCCTACTTGTCTCCTTAAGTATTATTTTTTTCACTCTCCCCTCACTCTAAATTTAGGCTTCCCTCATAGCTCAGTTGGTAAAGAATCCATGTGCAATGCCCAGAGACCCGGGTTCAATTCCTGGGTTGGGAAGATCTGCTGGAGAAGGGATAGGCCACCCACTCCAGTATTCTTGAGCTTCCCTTGTGGCTCAGCTGGTAAAGAATCCACCTGCAATGCAGGAGACCTGGGTTCGATCCCTGGGTTGGGAAGATTCCCCTGGAGAAGGGAGGATTCCATGGACTGTATAGTCCATGGGGTCTCAAAGAATTGGACGCAACTGAGCAACTTTAGCTTTCACTTTTTCACTCTAAATTCACCTTCTGGAAAGCATGCAGTTTGATTTTATTATTTATTCATTTATTTGGCTGCACTGGGTCTTAGTCGCCGCGCGGGGTCTCTCATTATAGCAAGCGGGCTTAGTTGTGGCACGTGGGGTCTTATTAATAATCCCCCACCAGGGACTGAACCTGCGTCCCTGCATTGGCAGATGATGCCTCACCACTGGACCACCAGGGAAAGCCTAACATTTCCCTTCCTTCTGTCCTGTCGCGCTCCAGACAGTGCATCACGGCGCCCGTTTCCTGCCGTGGCCGTCTCCCCGAGCTTGGCCTACTGAGCCTCTTCCAGGCCGCGCTGACCCGCCGGCTGACCTGCAGACGTCGTCGGACCGTCCACCCTCCCACTCCATCCGCATTCCCACTCCGCCGTGGCTCCTTAGGCTGCGTCCAGCGTCCCCCCTCCTCTCTGCCCTTCCGGACACCAGCCGCCCTCAAGGCCTCCATCGCCCCTCTTCTGTTGATATGCCCGGACGGGAGGTGACCTCCTCCTGAGCGGACGCCTGTAGGACTTCTGGTCGGAAGCGCAGAGATCGGCCTTTCCTGCTCTCGCACTCGGGGACTCGTGCGTTAGCGGCCGCGGGCCCTGCCTCCCGGCGTGGTTCTGCCCTTGCGACTTTGCGTGCCCGTGGGACCTGTCGAGGGCTGCCTGTCTCGTCACGGTTCTGTGAGGAGCAGGTGAGACAGAACCTTCAAGTTACGTGGACTCGTCGATCTCTCTCTCTTTCTTTTTGGCTGCACTGGGCCCTCCCTGTTGTGCGCGGGCTCCTCTCCAGGGACGAGGCCCCGGTATTTCATGGCGGGGGCTTCTTTCGCTGTGGGGCGCGGGTTCTAGAACACGTGGGTTCAGTTGTTGGGGCACGCAAGCCTGGTTGTCCCTTGGCACGTCGCATCTCCCTCGACCAGAGATTGAACCCGCGTCCCCTGCATCGCAAGGTGGATCCTCAACCACAGGACCCCCAGGGAGACCTCACTACTTAAACAGTAATCACTTAGCGCGACTCAGTTTACTCACCCGTCAGTCAGTCCGTTCAGTCTCTCAGTCGTGTCTGACTCTTTGTGACTCCATGGATTGCAGCACGCCAGGCCTCCCTGTCCATCGCCAACTCCCGGAGTTCACTCAGACTCACGTCCATCGAGTCCGTCTTGCCATCCAGCCATCTCATCCTCTGTCATCCTCTTCTCCTCCTGCCCCCAATCCCTCCCAGCATCAGGGTCTTTTCCAATGAATCAGTTCTTCGCATCAGGTGGCCAAAGGATTGGAGTT
Source organism: Cephalophus harveyi (assembly GCA_006410635.1). Classification (NCBI taxonomy): domain Eukaryota; kingdom Metazoa; phylum Chordata; class Mammalia; order Artiodactyla; family Bovidae; genus Cephalophus; species Cephalophus harveyi. The sequence goes on from SJYT01044988.1 coordinate 154,728, forward strand.
TCAGCTTCAGCATCAGTCCTTCCAATGAACATTCAGGACTGATTTTCTGTAGGATTGACTGGTTGGATCTCCTTGCCGTCCAAGGGACTCTCAGAAGTCTTCTCCAACACCACAGCTCAAAAGCATCAATTCTTTGGCCCTCAGCTTTCTTTATGGTCCAATTGTCACATCCATTCATGACCACTGGAAAAACCATAGCCTCGACTAGATGGACCTTTGTTGGCAAAGTAATGTCTCTGCTTTTTAATATGCTGTCTAGGTTGGTCATAGCTTTTCTTCCAAGGAGCAAGTGTCTTTTAATTTCATGGCTGCAGTTACCATCTGCAGTGATTTTGGAGCCTCCAAAAATAAAGTCAGCCACTGTTTCCACTGTTTCCCCATCTATTTGCCATGAAATGATGGGGCCGGATGCCATGATCTTAGTTTTCTGAATATTGAGTTTTAAGCCAACTTTTTCACTCTCCTCTTTCAGAAACTTTAATCAAGAGGTTCTTTAATTCTTCTTTGCTTTCTGCCATAAGGGTGGTGTCATCTGCGTATATGAGATTATTGATATTTCTCCTGGCAATCTTGATTCCAGCTTGTGCTTCATCCAGCCCAGCGTTTCTCATGATGTACTCTGCATATAAGTTAAATAAGCAGGGTGACAATATATAGCCTTGACGTACTCCTTTCCCAACTTGGAACCAGTCTGTTGTTCTATGCCCAGATCTAACTGTTGCTTCTTGACCTGCATACAGATTTCTCAGGAAGAAATCAGGTGGTCTGGTATTTCCATCTCTTGAAGAATTTTCCACAGTTTGTTGTGATCTACACAGTCAGAGACTTTGGCATAGTCAATAAAGCAGAAATAGATGTTTTTCTGGAACTCTCTTGCTTTTTCAATGATCCAGCAGATGTTGGCAATTTGATTTCTGGTTCCCCTGCCTTTTCTAAATCCAGCTTGAACATTTGGAAGTTCACGGTTCATGTACTGTTGAAACCTGGCTTGGAGAATTACCCATCTGTAAAATGGAACTATTAATCAGTAGTACTTGGTGAGTATTAATATGCTAAAGCCCACGGGACAGTGCCCTGGAGAAGGAAATGGCAGCCCACTCCAGAGAGTTCCATGGATGCCCACTCCAGAGAGTTCCATGGAGGGAGGGGCCGGGGGACTAGTCCAGGGGGTTGTGAAGACTTGGACACGGCTGAGGGACTAACGTGTGGGACGGCAGCTGACGCATGGCGGTGGTCACCCTCGCCTCCTCGTGGTCAGTGTCTTCGGATGGGACCGTGGCCCCGTGCGGACGCAGGCTGAGCTTCGGCACCTCTTCCTTGCACAGGATGGAAGCTTGCGCCAGACAGCTTGTAAACACTTGCTGGCGGAAGTGTGAGTTCCAGTCTTTTTCCTGTGTGCAGTACTCGCGTTTACTTCTCTCTCTCTCTTTTCCCGAGGCATTAAAATTCCCACTGGTCACTCTGGAGCCTGGAAGTTTTTAAATGACTAGAAATCAACTCTCTGACAGCAGTGTTGATTTGGGCTCCAAGCCTAAATTAGTTTGATAGGTGAATCGCTGTGGTAATACAGATGTCATCGTTCACAAGCGGTCCAGATTCATTTTCTGTTGATACCTCCTCATCAGGATGTAACACGGGCATGTTTTGAAATGGAACGTCCTCTATTAGTTTAACTGAGTGTAGTTCTGAGTGTCAAAGTTTGTGTAATGTCCTCGTAGTAACCCTTGGAAGACATTGATCTACAGACTGGTGGACAGAACATTTCTGGCGTAGCTTTCGGTTCCAAGTCTGGTGTAAGGTAACATTCCTGGTCATCTCAGCTGAGGCTGTACCTCCCGTATCCCTGAGCTCACACGCAGGGCTGATTTCAGCCAGAAGGCGCCTGGACCCCCATACCTGTCATTTATTACCAACATCCTTTCCAGTTGGCCTAGGCATGTTGTTCAGTCACTATGTCATGTCTGATACTTTGCGACCCCATGGACTAAAGCATGCCAGGCTTCCCTGTCCTTCACTGTCTCCCGGAGTTTGCCCAAACTCGTGTGCATTGAGTCAGTGATGCCATCCAACCATCTCATCCTCTGTTACCCCTTCTCCTCCCGCCTTCAATCTTTCCCAGCGCCTGGGTCTTTTCCAGTGAGTTGGCTCTTGGCATCAGGAGGCCAAAGTATTGGAGAAGATTCCAGCACCGTCAGTTCTTTGGTGCTTAGCCTTCTCACATCCGTACATGATCACTGGAGAAACCATAGTTTGACTAGACGGACCTCTGTAGGCAGAGTGATGTGTCTGCCTTTTAATACGCTGTCTAGGCTGGCCACAGCTTTTCTTCCCAGGAGCAAGCGTCCTCTCGTTTCGTGGCTGCAGTCTAGGCACGGGCATGGTGGGTGCTGCATGATCTGAATAATCTGGAGCAAGCTGTTGGAAATTTCTGAGCTGAGACTGCGTCTGGAGCCCACAGAGCAAAGTTAGGAAGCGGAGCCTGGTTTGCAGCGCCGGCTTGTCCAGCGGTCGGCTGTGTGGTCCTGAGAGAGTAGCGGCCTCAGGGCCCTGCGTGAAGCGCTTGCCCCAGTGACTGGCTCGCGAGACACACGCAATAAGTGCCGTAACCGGTTTTCTCTTTCTTTTGAATTTCCTCAGAGATAACAGTCACTTGCAAGCAAGTAATACTTGCTGGGCGGTGTAATTTTGGGTCCATAACCATAAGTCATGGTAAAGTAATGAGACTCAGTTGTAAACCGGCGGAGAGTTGCTTCTAAAATCAGTGACAAGTTTACCGCTGTTCGTGAAGCATAAAGCCCAGGGCCAGAGTTTTGGTGTCCAGAGCGTCTGTATCGGGACTGAGCAGGGTGCATAACTGAGGGCAGGACGTGGTTGCCCCTTTGTGCCTCCAGAGAAGACAGGCGGGCCCAGGGGTGGCCCCCGTTCTTTCTTCTGTGACCCTGGGGAGGCGCGTGGCCACGTCCTGGTCTTGCTGATGCTCAGGATGGGCTTGTGCCGGGAAGAGTCGCCGGGCGGACCCTCACTGTCTTGGAGAGACCGCCTCTCCCCGCAGGGTGTATTTGAACTAGCGTAGCGGCCTCTTTCTCCTCAAAGAGCATCTCCCCTCTTTCCCGACCCCCTCCCTTCAGGGGTGAGGGGAACTTGGCTTCCGGACCCGCATTGTTCACAGAAGTTCTGATGCGTCGGGTAGGGAGCGACGGTCCTGGCTTTGTTCCTGGTTTTCATCCATTTCCTCGTCCGTGGCCACGCCGGGTCTTCGTGGCTGTGTGTGGCCTTTGCTCCAGCTGCAGGAGGCAGGCCCGCTCCGGCGCGGTGAGCGGGCGCTCTGCGGTGGTTCTCTCCTGGCGGAGCGCGGGCTCCCGGACTTGAGTCGTGGCGGGCAGGCTCGCGGCCTGCGGCTCGGGGCCTGCGGCTCGCGGGGTTAGTCGCTCTGCAGGATGTGGTTTCTTCCTGGACCCGGGGCTGAACCTGTGGCCTCCGCGATGTCAGCTGGACTCCCAACCCCTGGACCAGGAAAGTCCGCCCTACGACCTCGGCGTTGCACGTTCTCACCTTTCGGAGGATCTGTGTCTTCCTCAGGAGCTGAAAAGCCAAGCACGCATCTTAGGTGACGCATGGAGAGGTGTTTGGAGGTCAGAGCGGCCGAAGCCTGCTCGGAGGCGAGCAGGTTGCAGGGATGCAGCGAGCGTCTCAGAAGGGCGTGCGCACTCGGTGGCACCCACCCTTCCCTGTGGGCACCCCTGCCTTGCAGGCGGCTCCCCAGGGCCCGCTTGTGGCGGGGCTGCGCGGCCTGCTTTGTCGCTCGCCCCTGATGCTCGCCTCCCCCAGGGCCGGGCGGGCCCCGATCCTCGGACGGAAACGTGACCCGTGCAGAGTGAAGGGCGCCCCTTGCAGGGCCCCGTCACCTGGTCCAGCCACGGCCGTGAGTCTTGCTTCTCCCCTGTGTGGTGTCCTTGTGCACTGCTTCAGTCGTGTCCAGCTCTTCGCGACCCCATGGACTGCAGCCCGCCAGGCTCCTCTGTCCGTGGAATTCTCCAGGCAAGAGCACTGCAGTGGGTTGCCACGCCCTCCTTCCGGGGATCTTCCCCACCCAGGGATCGAACCTGCGTCTCTCATGTCTCCTGCACTGGCAGGTGGGTTTTTTTTTTATCACGAGTGCCACCTGTGAAGCCCAAGTTGGCTGTCTTTATCAGTTCCCTAAACTGGGCCCACCCCTGTTTCTGAGCCCGAGCCTTCCGGCTTGCCCGGCCCTGTCCAGACCCTCCCTCCCGGGTTCAGCCCAGTAGAGGGCCCCTGCTCACCTCCACCCGCCCTGGCTCACCCAGCCTGTTTTCTTTCTTCCCACTGCCTCTTCCCTGCACTAACTCACTTGTTCTCCGCCCCCTGTGCTTTGTACACGTGGAGATAATTCGTGCAGGTTTAGCCGTATGTTCCTGGCCGAGGTAGACAGAGAGAGAGAGAGATGTCTGTAGAAGTATGAGCAAGTCTGTCCTTGTCATCCCATCGGTCATGACACGTGGTGAATTTTTACATCTGAAACTGCACAACCCGGCCAAAACCCAGACTTGAGACTTGAACCCACTGTCTGTTAATTGAGATCACACACCAGGTCTCAGCGCTTAGTGAAGCTCAGGTTCTTAATGTCTCACTGCAGAAAGAATTCAGTGAGAGACAGTGTTCGGTAAGAAGTTGATTTATTTAGAGAGGTCCACCCTCCAGAGATAGACACAGTCCGTCTCAAAAGGCGAGAAGAGCTTTGGGATGAGCATGCTGAGATGAACAGAGCATGGTCTATCTCAGACGGCGAGAGCCCTCGAAATATGGTGTGGTTATTTCTTATGGGCTGGATAATTTCATAGGCTAATGAGTGGGATTATTATTCCAACTTTTAGGGGGAAGGGGCAAAGGTTTCCAGGAAACTGGGCTACTGCCTACATTTTGACCTTCTGTGGTTGGCCTCAGAACTGTCACGGTGCTGGTGGGTGTGTCGTCTAGATGCTAATGTATCAGGTGAGACTCAAGGTCCCTAGAAGCTGCCTCCTCTGCCATTGTGGACCCGGTGGGTTCTAGCCAGCTTCCTCGTGTCCTAAAGAATCCACCTGCAAAAAAAAAAAAAAGAATCAGGAGATTCTGGAAACCCTGGTTCGATCCTTGGGTCGGGAAGATCCCTGGGAGGAGGGCATGGCAACCCACTCTAGTATCCTTGCCTGGAGAATCCCATGGACAGAGCAGCCGGGCGGACTGCAGTCCGGGGGTTGCAAAGACGTGGACTCGACTGAGCGACTGAGCGCGCGCAGGGTATGTGATTCCTTTAAAGGCTGTGCCCTGTCCCTTCCCTCCTGACAGTGAACGCCTCTCAGTCGAGTCTGACTCTGTGCAACCCGTGAACTGCAGCCCACCAGGCTCCTCTGTCCATGGAATTTTCTAGGTGAGAATACTGGAGTGGGCTGCCACTTCCCTTCTCAGGGGATCTTCCAGGCCCAGGGACTGGATCCGGTCTCCTGCTTTGCAGGCACATTCTTTACCGTCTGTGCCACCAGGGAAGTCCAGTAGGAGGGGACCCCTTCCCTCCTGTTTCACGTCTTTAATGTTCCTCTGTCTTAATTTTTAAATTTTAAAGTAATTTTGTCTGTTGACTAAAAACCTGCACACCATAGAGGCGCGGGTTACGTGTTATTTGGGGCAGAATGAGGACTGCAGCCCGGGAGACAGCACCTCGGTGCTCTGAGAGAGAGCTCCACAGAGCCGGGGGAGGTCGAGATATGAGACGCTGGCGAAGGGGAGTCCAGTGCAATCGAGGACTCATTTTGCAAAAGGTTTCTTGCCAGTCACAAGGAGCTGATGTCACCGGGAAGGGATTTAGTGCTTCTTTAGATATGAGGAGATGCAAGGACTGGGATCATGAAATCAGTTCCTGAAAATACCTTAACTGCCTGGAGACCTGCTCCACCAGTTTCCCGGGAGCACAGAGCGCCCCTCAGGGGGTGTGAAGGTTGGCAGCTGCCGCAGCTCAGGGTTCAGCCTCCAGAGACGATGAAGAATGCCCTTGTTGTTACTCACTCCCTGGCAGATGCTCTTGGCAAGTGCCAGTGCGTAGCCGGCACGTCTGTGCTTGCTGTTTTTGCCTTACGTTTTGGCTTTAGCACCTAACTTCTGCATCCCGTGAGCTCACCTGTTGTGATGTTAAGCACCTCCTGCAGTGGAATCTTTGCCTTCAGCACTGGCCCTGCCCAGTGGGTGGATCTAATGCTGCGGACCTGCTGGGAGGCCTGCTCTAACCGGCCAGCCGGGCGGAGTCGGGCTGGAGGGCGGGACACAGGTCGCTCTCAGGTCCAGCTGAAGCCAGGGGTCCTGCCCCACAAAGTGGTTTCGCCTCTCTGAGAATGGCCCACCTTTCAGGTGTTCAGTAGACCGCGCCTCTCAGCCTCCTCCTCACGTGTGGGCCCAGGGCTCCTGCACGCGCCAGGGCATTTCTGCATAATCCGGACATGCTTGGTCTCCCAGAATTTTTCCGAAGGGTGAATACTAACCTTTTACTCAGAGTGGAAATTGGGGGGAGAGTTCTGTGGACAGGGCTGCCTTTGAAGGGAATAGATGAGCTGAAGTGTTAGCCGCTCCGTCGTGTCCAGCTCTCTGCGACCCCACGGCCTGTGGCCTGGCCGGGCTCTGCTGCCCCGGGATTCTGCAGGCCCGAAGACTGGAGCGGGCCGCCGTAACTGAATCAGAGGATGAAATGGACGCCTTTCACTGAAGGCATCAGCTCAGATTTGTGAAATACCACTCACCATATGTTCTGGCCGCTGGCCTTGGAGACGGTCGAGACCTTGGGTGACAGTCTCGAGAGTTTCGGATGGAAGCCCCGTGTGGCGCGAGAGTGTCTGCCCGCCACGCTCCCCGCCTGCCCCAGCCCAGCCTGAACCTCTGCGGGGCCCACCGAGCCCTTTCCTGCCCCGAAGTGTTGGGTGGCAGCCAGCCAGGCCCTCAGAGGCAGCTCTGACTGTATTTTTGCTCTTTCTGCTTTTGTCCCCATCGCTGACAGCTCTGGATTCCCCTGCCCAACTGCCCTCCCCCGCCCACCCCCCCAAGACAGGGCAGAAGAAGGTTTTCCAGGCTTTTTAGGTCCTTCCTGTCTCTCTTCCCAGATTAGCTGGTATCTTCTACCCCGAGCCCCTTTCTGGTAGACCAGACCCGCTCCCCAGGGAGAGGCTAGAGTATACTTGGCAATCAGTATTCCGGGTTGAACCCAGAAGCATTCCTTGTCAATAGCACCAAATTGACCAGCCCCTGTGGCTCGTGACCTTCTCCTCTGCCCGCAGAGGGCTCCTCCTTATGGGAGTTTCTGTCCTGATTCTGCCCCCAGAACATTCAACAGGGGAGGTCCCCTCTGGGCCCCCCTCTTCTGGGGGAGGGTGCATGAGTCCTCCCCTGTCTCTCCTCCACCTGGTGCTCAGCCCTTCTGGGGTGCTGATAACACGCTGATGTGCAAGAGAGTCAGCGCTTGTCCTGGCTTTCGCCTGAACCACAGAATAACAAGTAAAATTTTAGTTTCCCTTATTGCCATACAATGAAAACCGGCCAGGTAAATAGAAAATGCAAAGATATCATTAGGAAAAAAGAGACTTCTTTTCTTTTTCCATCTTTTCTGCGATCTAAAAGGCATTTTAACATAGTAAACACCCACATAGATGCACACATTCCACACACAAATCATCCGACTGAAAGGTAAGCTACGCGAATTCTAATCTTGGCTGTAAACCTCCAGTGAGCTCTTTGGTCAGACCTTCAGACAATCAAAACCTTGGCTTCCCTGCCTATAAAATGAGAGTAATATCTTTATGCATCCTTACCAGCTTATTGCAATTATTTTTTAGTGTTTTCTAAAAAAAATTTATTGCTGTATAGTTGATTTACATGGAGAAGGCAATGGCACCCCACTCCAGTACTCTTGCCTGGCAAATCCCATGGACAGAGGAGCCTGGTGGGCTGCAGTCCATGGGGTCGCAAAGAGTCAGACACTACTGAGCGACTTCCCTTTCACTTTTCACTTTCATGCATTGGAGAAGGAAAGGGTAACCCACTCCAGTGTTCTTGCCTGGAGAATCCCAGGGATGGGGGAGCCTGGTGGGCTGCTGTCTGTGGGGTCACACAGAGACAGACATGACTGAAGCGACTTAGCGGCAGCAGCAGCATGCATATGTCAATCCCAATCTCCCAGTTAATCCCCTCCCCTCTATCCCCATAGCCGTGAGTATGTAATCTACATATGTAATTCTCGTTCTGTTTTTTGGATAAGTTCATTTATACCTGCCTTTTTTTTTTTTTTTTTAAAATTCCACATATAAACAATGTCGTATGACGTTGTCAGTCTCTGTCTGACTGTCTTCACTTAGTCTGCTCATCTCTGGGTCCATCCATGTTGCTGCAGGTGGCATTGCTTTGTTCTTTTTATGGCTGAGTAATATTCTGTTGTCTATAGGTACCACGTCTTCTTTATGCATTCCTCTGTTGATGGGCAGTTATTAAATTAGATAATATATGAATGGGCTTAAAGAACTACAAAGTGAAAGTGAAATCGCTCAGTCATGTCCAACTCTTTGCGACCCCGTGGACTGTAGCCCACCAAGCCTCTCCGTCCATGGGATTCTCCAGGCAAGAATACTGGAGTGGGTTGTCATTTCCTTCTCCAGGGGATCTTCTCAACCCAGGGATCGAACCCAGGTCTCCCACATTGCAGGCAGGCACTTTAAAGCGTCTTAAAGAACTACAAAGAACTATACAAAAGACCAGTGTGGATATTATCTGCTAGAGGGGCTGCCTTTGATGAAAAAAAAAAGCAAGTGACAGAAAGTCACTTAAGATATGAACATACAGTTGATAGGGAAGAAAATAAATGGTCCTTAAAGATATGAAAAGATCCTTACCCTCCCTGCTGATAAGAGAAATAGAAACTAAAACTTCAGGAGATCATGTTTACTTGTCAGGGACTCTCTCCCTTTAGTCGCTCAATCCCGTCCGACTCTTGCAACACCATGGACTGTAGCCCGCCAGGCTCCTCCGTCCATGGGATTTTCCAGGCAAGAATGCTGCAGTGGGTAGCCACTTCCTTCTCCAGGGAATCTTCCCCACCCAGGAATCAAACCCAGGTCTCCTGCATTGCAGGCAGATTCTTTACCAACTGAGCTATGAGGGAAGCCCCACTTGTCAGGTTGCTGAAGTTCAAAACAGTTAGTAGTGCTATGTGTTAGCCAATCTGAGGAGGAGATTCATATTGCTGGGGGCTGCCGGGGTGGTGTATGAATTGATACAGTTGCTAGAAAGACACATTGGTAATGTTAACTGAAGATGCATAATTTGGGGCAAGCAGTTCCATTTCTTGAAATTTATCTGACAAATGAGCTTGCCCTTGTGCAAAATAAGGCATCTCTGTATCACTACGAACAAAGCTAGTGGAGGTGATGGAATTCCAGTTGAGCTGTTTTAAATCCTGAAAGATGATGCTGTGAAAGTGCTGCACTCAGTATGCCAGCAAATTTGGAAAACTCAGCAGTGGCCACAGGACTGGAAAAGGTCAGTTTTCATTCCAATTCCAAAGAAAGGCAATGCCAAAGAATGCTCAAACTACCGCACAATTGCACTCATCTCACATGCTAGTAAAGTAATGCTCAAAATTCTCCAAGCCAGGCTTCAGCAATACATGAACCGTGAACTCCCTGATGTTCAAGCTGGCTTTAGAAAAGGCAGAGGAACCAGAGATCAAATTGCCAACATCCGCTGGATCATGGAAAAAGCAAGAGAGTTCCAGAAAAACATCTACTTCTGCTTTATTGACTATGCCAAAGCCTTTGACTGTGTGGATCACAATAAACTGTGGAAAATTCTGAAAGAGATGGGAATACCAGACCACCTAACCTGCCTCTTGAGAAATCGGTATGCAGGTCAGGAAGCAACAGTTAGGACTGGACATGGAACAACAGACTGGTTCCAAATAGGAANTTTTTTGTCTTTTAACAAAGGAAAGAACTGCTAATATTTGCATAGATTATGTCTGAAAGGATACTCCAGATTTAGATAATTGTTTTAGGTTTTTTTTTCTTTCATTTTTCTGTCCCCGCCCCCGCCTCCAACTTTGGTAGTAATTGCTATTTTTTGTTTGTTTACTGCCCAGGAGTAGAATTGGGTGGCTGGTGACAGGGGTGATAAGATTACTTACTTTTCACTGCATATCTTTTCTAACCTTTTGAATATTGTCCATGTGCAGCCATTACCATTTTTTTAAAAAATTGAAACAAAACGGAAGTAAACAAAGTCAAAGTGAACAACAAAGCCCCAACTCCGCTTCCTTCTTGCTAAAATAAGGCAACAGAAAATGGAAGGAAGAAAGTCACCTAAGAGGAATTGCTCAGGTTATTTTGTTTTGCTTTTTCCTGCCCTTTTCCATGCTTGACTTTCATATGCCTCTCTCAGAGTATTTTCCTTTCAGGCTTTGGGAGACTAACTTGAGCTGGCTCCTTACAACTGCAAAAAGAGATTTCATTTCATGATTCTAATGAACCAAACGGTCGTGTCTCTGCTCTCCCCTTGATCTGCCAATCTTTATTTCTAAGATCTGAGTAACCCTTGAAAAGTTGTGAGCATCAAACCTAAACCTAGATATTCATTTTCCCTGACTTCCCAGTGAGCAATGGCAGTGGCTGGAAAGGACCCTTGGGGCCTGCCACCCAGGGGATTCATCTCCAGGGTAATTAAATAGCTGTTCAGGGGCTGCGGATCCTAATTGGGTATTGAACATCTTGTTAGGAGACAAGTTCTGCGTTTCTGCTTTATTAAGAATTGCAAGTTGTGTATTTGGGGATTATACCTCCCGTGTTCTGCTTTCTTTATTTTTACATATTAATTAAGCAAAGGGTCCTTAATTGGGCTTGTCTTATAACTTGATTAACCCACAAGCACTGCTTCGTAGAGCTCTTTCCCAGCTTGTCCCCATTGTGTGATTATGGGGAGCTCTGTGTCTTCATTGCTGTGAAGGCCAAATGGAGCCCTCTGCACCAGGTGGGGCCTCTTGAAGGTTTTCAGGTGAGGAAACCCCCCATGAGCCCTTGCCAAACGGGGTGTTCGAAAGAGCCCCTTCACATTGACCTACTGTCTCCTTCAAGGAGGAGAAATCAGCACAGCCCACGTGAAGACGCCCTTCAGGCCCCAGTAAAGAGCTTATTTTATTGAGTATGTGGACCGTTTGGCGTTAAAGGCTAAGGGTCGTGTTTACATTTCCATTGTGAACTAAAGTCACCTGCCTGTTGGAATGGGTTCAGCTTGTTTATACATTATTCATACCTGTAAGAGAGGAAGCTTGATTTTGTGCCACGTGTGTGAACTGCACGCCTCTGTTTGCTGGTAGGGACTCGGGTTCAGCTAATATTTTCACAGGCCCTTTCCAGCAATCCTTATAGCCTCACTTAAGCAAACAAATAGTTATATCCTTTACAAAACAACGGAGCACACAATTCCGAGTGATTTTTCAGATGCTCTTTACAATGATTGGCCCAAGGCCTATCCTAACATCATGTACTATGGAAGCAACTCTGAGTCCTTTGAAGAAGAAAGATAAATCTCGAGGCAACAGATTTCCTTCTGTTTTCCTTCAAGTGGTTGGCTCCAGTTCAGTAATTAGTTTTACGTGGCTTATAAAGTCATGAAAATGGTTGTGTAGACATTGTTACCTTTCCGTAGGTGACTATTATTACAAGGTTCCCAGTCTCTCTGGAGTTCCAGCTTTTCGGAGTCTTTGCAAAAGAACTTTGGCCATGGCATGAGATTAAAACAAAAGCAGAGGAACCAGATAGCTTTGGCAAGAGAAGGCTCTGATGTCCACGACTGAGACACGGGCGAGATCCTACAGACAGAGTGTACCCCAAGGCAGCAGCTGTGTGGCAGAAAGGAAGAAGGAAATGTTGGAGTGGGAGTCACTGGGGCCTTCTTCTCTGTGCGTGTCCTGGGTAGGGCATCCCTGTAGCCCAGATGGTAGAGAATCTGGCTGCAATGCAGGAGACCTGGGTTCAAGCCCTGGGTTGGGAAGATCCTCTGGAGAAGGGAACGGCAACCCACTGCAGTATTCTTTCCTGGAGAATTCCGTGGACAGAGGGGCCTAGTGGGCTACAGTCCACGGGGTTGCAAAGAGTCGGACAGGACTGAGCAACTTACATTACAACTACTGCTGCTGAGTACACACCACACACTCAGCACTGTGCCAGCTGCTCGCGGACCGTGCAGAGGCGAGAAGTCGGCCAGACGGAGGGACCCACCGCGCACCGTGCAGAGGCGGAGTGGTCGGCCACACGGAGGGGACCCACTGCACACCGTGCGGAGGCGGAGCAGTCGGCCGGACAGAGGGACCCACCATGCATGCATGCCGCGCACTGTGTCACTTTAGTTGTGTCCAACTCTTTGCAAGCCCATGAACTATAGCCTGCCAGACTCCTCTGCCCATGGGACTCTCCAGGCAAGAATACTGGAGCGGGTTGCCATGCCCTCCTCCAGAGGATCTTTCCAACCCAGAGATCGAACCCACATCTCTTATGTCTCCTGCATGGGCAGAAGCTGCCTGGGAAGCCCCGGGACCCAACATAAGGAACAGTAAATGCCCTAGAAAATTGTGTGCGGGCGGCCATGGGCCCAAGGTTCCCTTTCACCCCTTTGTGGGAGATGGTGTCACATCTTGGACTCTAGTCAAGAGGCGGCACTGGGGGAAGCTGGAGGGGCCCATTTGTTTGAAGGGGGTGGTGGAGACGGGTTGCAGAGATGTGGCCATGTCAGTAAGGAGGGCTGGCGTTGGTAGGGCAGGCTGGACCGGAAATGGGCTAGAAGGAGTGGCAGTGTCAGAACCGACTCTGCTTCTGTGACTGATGTGAGTTTCACAAAACTGATCTGAATGGTTCAGAAGACTAGGAACAAAGGAGATTAACCCAGAAAGTTCGATCTGTAACGCTTGATCCCCTAGCACAATGAGATGCCCCCTATAAAGGATGTTTTCCCCTACCTCACCATCCCAAAAAGGCAAAAAATGGGCTCTTTAGCCTCGTGCCGCAGTGAAAATATTTCTACAATTCTTGGTAAGTAAATGGAGTCTTAGAGCTTAAACCTCTGCCCCGGGCAAGGAACCAAAGGATGTCATTGTGCATAACTTCAAAGGCTGATAAGATGTTTAAGGTCGCTGCTCTCTGAAAGAGTTTCTTTCTTTTAAGGCCAGCCAGAAACATTCTTGTGCACGTCCCATTATTCCAACGAGAATCGTTTCTTCAGTGCGTGGAGGCGCTCATGTTTTTTTCTTTTTGCTTGCTTCTACCCCACAGAATATATTCTGTCTCTCTGCCCGCCAGTTGTTGCACTGTGTTTGGATGATGGATGTCCAGCAAGCATGGTATTAAGAGCACTACCTTTTCTGTCTGGAGGAATCAAAGACGCAGGGGTTCTGCCGCATGATTTCCATGTTTGCATGAAGCAGTCGCTCCAGGACTTGGGGCTTCTGGAAATCTGGGGAAATATGACTGGTGTGGGGTAGGCTGGAGAAAGATACGTCAGCTGCTTTCTCACCATCTCTGATCACCCAGCATTTAAAGTCTCTTAGTGGCAAGTGACACAGGTGATGTTCAGAGCCTCCGTTTGTCAAGGACATGTCTCTCGAACTTTTCCAGTTTTCCCCCAAGCAACGCAGAACGTGCTGGGGTCTCTCTGTCACCAGCAGACAATTTGGCACCGCAGATGCCCTCAACCTGTGAACACAGGGGTGGGAGATTCTTAGTAAATTGTCCAGGAGATAGGAAGATCCTGGCTGTGCCGCTGGAGACGTTTGCTGTTGACTGCATGTTCTTCCACACAGAAGAGCTTCCAGTGAAAGGGACTTTTTATACATTCTGATTTTGAAAACGGAGACCTGCACTGTCAAATCTAGGAGGAGAAGGCCCCCGGAATGGAGGAGAAGGCGCTCTTGAAATGATTCATTACCCCTGGGGTGGCTGGTGGGACATGGAGGCTTTGATGGCTGGGGATGGTGACACCTCCTTTGCGTCTTTATAGCGCAGAGCTCAGAGCTCCTAGGGACTCCGCAGATGCCTGCGGGTGGTTAATAAAAGTATAATTCAGGGTTCTGGTGCTCACTTATTGTTTCTCTTGTTCTTCCCCTGAATTCCTGGCCCAGAGGATGGAGGTAGAGACAGAACCCTCTAGTCCTGCCTTTCGATGCCAGTCTGCCTTATTGCACACCACAGAGTACCTGTCTCTGCCTTCCATAGAAGGTGCATTAGCCAGCCTACCAGATAAAAATGTAACGTAAGTGAAGACTTGGGACCCTCACTGTTTGAAACTCCCCTTCTCACATTCCAGACTGATGCCCTCAGGCAGACGGGAGATAGCTTAATACAAGCGCGTTTGTAACACTCGGGTTCCAACCAGATCAAAGGGCAGTGAGCCTGCCTGGGCCGCAGCCTCCAAGATGAAAACTGGACCCTGGAAGTGAGCCTGTGTGACTTGGCCCTGCCTTGAATCCGAGAAGAAATACCAATTCGGTTATGGCTGTTTGAGCCTTGGGATGGAGACTTTGAAGTCTCTTTGCCTATAATAAATTGGATTCAGTGTCTCCCTTAGCCTGCCCCCACCTTGGACTAGTTTAAGATTGGGCCTCTCTTCTGAAGTGGTGCTTCTTGTCGGGGCTCTTGGGGTAAATGAAGTGATCACCCAGAAGCCAAACAGGTGCTGGGATGCTGGGAGCCAGGCAGGGCTCAGCGCAGGGGCTGGGCCTTTCGGGATATTCCAGATGTTATTGGATGAGTGAAGGTACTGGAGCTTCCCTCGTGGCTCAGACGGTAAAGAATTTTCCTGCAATGCAGGAGACCTGGGTTTGATCCCTAGGTTGGGAAGATCCCCTGGAGAAGGGAGTGGCAACCCACTCCGATATTTTTGCCTGGAGAATTCCATGGACAGAGGAGCCTGGTGGGCAACAGTCCATGGGGTCACAGAGTTGGACACGAGAGAGTGACTGACGCTTTAGCTTTTTGCTTTCAGAGGCACTAAAGCTGCAGGTAAGGAGGACCCTCACTTTCTTTCCTTGAACAGACCGGGCGTGTTGGTGTTTTTGTTGCCTGAATCAGTTTTTTTTCTTTCAGACTTTTAGGTTCCGTGGATTAATAAATTTCAAAAGAAAATTTTCTTTCCTTTCTTTTTTTTGCAAATACTGGCTTTAAAAATTGCCTCTTGCTACCACTATAATTAACCTAGACAGTGTGCTATAAAGAAAAGTTATCATTTTGCCGACAAAGGTCCATATCGTCGAGGCTGTGGTTTTTCCAGTAGTCATGTATGGGTGTGAGAGTTGGACCATAAAGAAGGCTGAGGGCCGAAAAATTGATGCTTTCTAACTGTGGAGCTAGAGAAGACTCTTGAGAGTCCCTTGGACTGCAAGGAGATCAAACAGAATCCTAAAGGAAATCAGTCCTGAATATCAGTACTGAAGCTCCAGTACTTTGGCCACCTGCTGCAAAGAGCCAACTCATTGGAAAAGACCCTGATTCTGGGAAAGGTTGAAGCCAGGAGAAGGAGACGACAGAGGATGAGATGGCTAGATGGCTTCACTGACTCGGTGGACATGAACTTGGCAAGGTCTGGAAGGCGGTCAGGGTCAGGGAAGCCTGGTGTGCTGCAGTCCATGGAGTCGAGAAGAATCAGTCACGACTTGGCGACTGAACAACAGCTGTACTATAATTCGACAAAACAGTGGACGTTTGAACAAACTAGGAAAAAAATCAGTAAGAAATTTCAGAATAAAAGCAATCTATTAAATATAATACATTTAGCATTATATATGGAGAAGGCAGTGGCACCCCACTCCAGTGCTCTTGCCTGGAAAATCCCATAGACGCAGGAGCCTGGTGGGCTACAGTCCATGGGGTCGCTAAAAGTCGGGCATGACTTCACTTTCACTTTTCACTTTCATGCATTGGAGAAGGAAATGGCAACCCACTCCAGTATTCTTGCCTGGAGAATCCCAGGGACAGAGGAGCCTGGTGGGCTGCTGTCTATGGGGGTCGCACAGAGTTGGACATGACTGAAGTAACTTAGCAGCAGCAGCAGCAATGTTATATATATTAAAAAAAAATTAACACATTGTTATAATTTTTCTCCTTTTGCTTCTGGCCAGTGAAAACTTTGTCACTGATCAGGATTGGTCTGTGAACAGGTTATTACAAAAGTTGTGTTGGCTACATATATAATATATAACACACATATATACAAATTGAAAGAAAAAAGCATGATTATTATAGTAATGACACATTTACATTATTACACAGTAATACATTTTAATTGCAGAGTACTTTTACATATATTATCTCATGTGATCAGTTAGTGTATGCCTTTGAAACATAAATTAGTCTGAATAGCCCAAGCTAAATAGAATTAAGAATAGAAGGGAAGTCTAGTGTTTAAACTGTTAGTGTCCTAGAGCCTAGAGTCAAATATAAATAATTTAAGAAATTATCTACTGCTTTGATTTTTCCATGTTTCTCTACTCTGCTTTATTAGTGAGAGTAAATAAACAGATAATCCTGTGATGATATGCACACATTTTTTTTTCTGGAGGCACCGCCAGGTGTGTGGATCTCAGTTCCCTAAGCAGGGATGAAACCACGTCTCCTGCAGCGAAAGTGTGGAGTCTTAAGCACTGGACTGTCCGCGAAGTCCCCACTATGCATACATCTTTAGAAACCTGTGTGTAGCCCACTCACATACAGGCATGTACTAATATTTATGACATATTTTTCTGAATAAAAATATCAGAATATATATTCTGATGAACGTAAACATACATGTGGGGAAAAATAAAATCATCTGAAATACGGTAAGAGAAATGTCAGAGGGACTGTGTGTGACGGGGGTCAGGGAAGCAGGCTGGGGGAAAAGGGGAAAGCGTGAGAGAGAATTTTTATCATAAGTGAATAGGGGTGTTTCTGGTCCCAAACTGGCATTTAAAATAAATATGTATTTTGACCACAAGTGTCTGTCTTGAACATCTGAATATAGGTGCTTCTGATTTTGAATGTTCTCTTCAAATAAGATTACAGAATATTTTCCCTTTGCAGCTTCTCCTTCAGCTCCTACTGATTCTTCTAGGATTTTGGGATCCTTTGCTGTTGCTGTTCAGTCGCTCAGTCGTGTCAGATTCTCTGCGACTCCATGGACTGCAGCACGCCAGGCTTCCTGTCCTTCACCATCTGCCAGAGCGTGCACAGACTCACGTCCATCGAGTCGGTGATGCCACCCAACCATCTCATCCTCTGTTGTCCCCTTCTCCTCCCGCCTTCAATCTCTCCCAGCATCAGGGTCTTTTCAAAAGAGACAGCTCTTCACATCAGGTGGCCAAAGTACTGGAGCTTCAGCTTCAGTATCAGTCCTTCCAATGAATTTCCAGGGTTGATTTTCTTTAGGATTGACTGGTTTGATCTCTTTAGTTTTCCTAAAGAAGGTGCTGACTTTTTTATTTAGTTTGTAAGTTTCTCTGAAGCAAAAAATCTAGTGCACGACCAGTAGGCTAACTGCTCAATTGTGGCCTTATTTCAGAGACCCTCGGCTAACCTAGGACTTCAGCTAGGTGCTGCTGTACCAGTCAGCTGATTAATTCAGGCCGTGATCATTCAGTAAGTGTGTGAGTGCTTCGTCCGTGTCAGTCCTGGTGTTGGGCCATGGGGTGCTCATAGAACTCAAGATGAAATGTTTCTACCCTTGGGGAGCTCACAGTCTATTGGGAACACAAACGAGGCCGCAACAAGTAATTACTGGCAAACAGCACGAAACAAACAGGGTGCCATTATCTATAAACTTGAAAGAGGCCTCTATCTTGCAAACTCATCAGGTAAAGAGAGAGTTTAACAATCAACCACGGGCAACTGATGTTGTGTGCTGGCGTGTGTCTATGTGTGTCTATGAAAAAGACGAAGGCTCTATAGTGCACTTGTAAGGCTTTAAAAACATAGGAAATCATTTTAAGAAAGGAAGACATTAGGAGCAAGTTCACCAACTCAGTTTTCTCATGCCTCTACTTACTGAATAGCTCCTCTGCGAGACTGCAGTTTACCAGCTTCCTTACAGGCTGTGCAGGGCATCCAGCTGGAAAGGCAGAGCTGGGCTGGCCAACAACACTCAGACCACAGACTCCTCTTTCCATGACACAGCACCAGTGGTCTGACCAGATATCTCAGATGACCTACAAACGAAAAAAAAACTTTTTTTCTTCGGGGTTATATTTACACACCATTTTGTTTTCTTCCAATGAAAAACAAAAGCATCTGACACTGAGCATCTGTTCTGAATCAGGCCCTGAGCTTGCACTTGGGGAACACACACCTAGTTGGA
Organism: Cephalophus harveyi; assembly: GCA_006410635.1. Classification (NCBI taxonomy): domain Eukaryota; kingdom Metazoa; phylum Chordata; class Mammalia; order Artiodactyla; family Bovidae; genus Cephalophus; species Cephalophus harveyi. The sequence continues at coordinate 173,124 of SJYT01044988.1, forward strand.
GAAAGAATGGTTGTGAGCACAGGATAAATATAAAGTAAAGATTCCGTGCAGGAGCAGAGCTTCAGGGAGCAGCAGGGCTGAGAGGAGGGGTGGAGGCTCCATGAAGGCTTGCTGGGGTGGCGTTTGGACTTGACCTGAAAGAGTAAGCGAGCATTAGGCTTGTGGAAGGTGGCAGCCACCTGGACAAGCTGATGGGTAGACCCATCAAGCCCTTTTCATATTAAAACTAACAACTCTGTTTCCTGTGGGCATTTGTCTTGATAGGGAGTGATGATAATATATCAGTTTCCATCAAGTTGCGCTTTATCACCGTACTGGTTGCGGAGAAGGCTGCTTTTAGCCCCTGTGGTGCATTTTAACGTGTTGCGAGAAACATGGCAAGTTGGCGGGAGGCGTGATGGACCCGTGATGGAGGAGGGGCTGCCAAGGCCGCAGATGGGACTTGCCTGGTCTGGACCCTGAGCGCTGCCCCTGAAGCCGTGTGCGTTCTCCGCGTTAGAGGGAGACGGCGGGCACCAGCTGGCTTCCCTCGCAGCTCCTCGGAGGGTGTGTGCGCCACTCCCGGGCCGCTGCATCTGGTCGCCTTTGCCCTCCGCGTCCCTGAGCCGGGCCCGTGACTGCTGATGGCCTCGCAGGCTCAGGGTTGCACGAGAAGCGGACCCCTCTGTGTGTGCAGTTTTCTGAATGAAAGGAGTTCCTTTTTTTTTTTGGTTGGGGGGTGGTTGTGCTGTGCGACATGTGGGTTGTTAGTCCCCGACCGGGGGTCTAACCTGAGCCCCTGCAGTGACTGGGCAGGGTCTTCACCCCTGGAGCGCCAGGGAAGCCCCCCGAAGGAGTTATTTATTTATTTTTTACGGAAGGAGGCGAAACATTATGAACGTTGTAAAGGATGTTTTTCTAAAAGAGAAAAGCTTGGGATCAAGTGTGAGTGTGTTTTATGGTACTCCGGCCCCTGGCAGGTAGGCCTGGGTCACACCAGCCCTCAGGACGGGCACACCAGCTTTCAGCACTCAGGCCTCATCATTTGGGAGGCCTCGGCAGCTCGGCCAGTATATCTGGGGGTGGTTTTCATAAGCCAACACAATCTGTACCAAAACTAACCTTCTGTGGAGGAAGCTTGGTTGGTGAGAAAAACCATCTTACCTTCTGTCCTAATAGTAAATTTGTTCTGAATGAGGCCTGGCCTAAAGTCCTACATTTTCCCATCATGCCCTCATCGCGGGGATGGGAGCTCAGACCTTAGCAAGGGCTTGCTGATTAGTGACTGATGTGCTCAGGTGTTTGCAAAAAAAAGGTGCAAACACCGAAGATGCATTTGAATCCAGAACTCCTTGTAACACTGAGGCTCCATCTTTGTAACATTAGTATTTTTCCAAAATACATTTTTTTAATTGAAGCATAATTGACCTAGGACACTGTTTTGGTTCCAGGTACGCAACATAGGGATTCAATATTTCTGAACATCGCAGAATGAGCACTGTGATGTCTAGTTACCACCTGTCCCCATACAGAGATGTTACAGTGTTATTCCCAGTATTCCCTATGCTGTGCATCTCATCTCTGAGACTCATTTATTTTGCAGCTGGAAGTTTGTTCCTCTTAATCGCTCTCAACCTACTTCATTCATCCCCCACACCAAAACATTCTTGAATGCTGTTTTTTCCCATTGCTGTTGAATGTTCTCATCTTAAAACAAACGTGTGTGTATACCAGGATGTGTAAGAGATTCATCACCCGACAGCGTGAACTTCAGTGGGCTTTTCTTTTCCTGATCACTTAGTCTTACGTTTACTATCGGGATGTTTTCTGTCTCTCCCTGACTCCTGAATTTGGAAGCGAGTGAGTTACAGTACGTTTTGATTTGGTTTTAATCCATCAAAATCAAGTTAGTTATAAGTGATGGAAGAGCTTACTCTGTGTAGTCCGCGCTGCCTGGAGACATCAGCCACATGCCAAAAGCTTGCTCGTTGCCCGGCAACCTCGCCGGAGGAATAGATTTTCTGCCACTGGCTCCCTTTTTAGTCAAGGCAGAATCTATTAACACTACTCTTCTAGCCTGGAGAACCGGAGCTGGAGTTTAGCTGCAAAGAATGGTCGGAGGGTTTTGTTTTGTTTTTAAAAATAACCCAGCATCACTGGCTTCCAAACTCTACTGCTAATTTCATTGACTTCCAAGTAAAGATTTAGAGCTTATTAATATTACGTAACACTACCCAAGCTAAAGAGGTTAGCTTTGTGCCTGCGTGGCCCCTGAAGAAGCTCACTGTTTAGTTTCTGTAGCAATGATCACGCGGGGCGTGGGTGGGAACCGTGATCATCCAAGTTGAAGATGGAGCAGGTAAGAACGACCTCATTCCCCCTCAGACTTTTCCAGGCCCTCTCGGGGTACTTTCTCCTACTTTCCAGCAGCAAACTTATCCTCTAACTGTCGAAGCTGCTATTTCTTCAAGTCTGTACGATTGCGCTCTGATTGCAAAGTGGCTCTGTATTCCGTTCTCTTATCCTTCAATCAAAGAAATGTCTTTTCTCCGTCTGTAGCGAAATACTTCACCAGCAGGATTGACGGTTTCTGTCTGCCGGGGGAGCTTGCGAGGCTGTCAGCTCTATTGTTTTGCTTATGCTTTTAATGGAATAGCTTTGGGTTTGTAGCAAGAGAGGATGGCCAAGCCCAGCGTCAGGTGGCTGGAGCTGCCTGCCTCTGCTGAAATGCAATTTTAATAATGGACTGTATCAGCTCTCTGTGTTTTCCTGCCCCTTTGTAAAACAAAGGACGATCTCAGCGCGTTAACCCGTTGGTGGCTGGAAAAATCAAAATCTCTAAGAACCACTTAAATGCCAGTTGCTTCTCACATTAGGAGTCTGGCATAGAGGCTGCAGAGATGCCCTGCACAGGAGACCAGGTGGTTGCTCTTATTTTAGGAAGTGGACATTAGCCTCCTCGTCCATTTTACCCTTTCCAAGGGCCAGATGCAGAAAGGAACGTACGGTGTGTGACTCGGCAGTGAAATGAGCTAACTCAAGACAACCATGACTAACTCAATAAAACAGTCTCGAGATGCATTTGTTTATTTGTTCTGATCATTGTAAACTTTATTAATTATCATAGCTCAGGTCTTTGGGGTTCTATTTTCCAAAATAATCTTAGAATGCTACTGATGTAAGGAACCTTTAAGAGAATCGTTCGGGCACCCCAGAAAGGAAATCAGAGAGGTGGGAAAGTTTGCTCAAGAATACGCAGCTGTGTTGAGAGTGGCAAAGCAGGTACCAGAATCCCAGTCGGTTGACTTTTTTTTTTAATATATTACTTATTATAATTCATGAGCAAAGATCATTTTAATATTTATTGTGTTGTCCTCCACCTTTTTCCTTAGTGCCTTATAGTTTCATTACTCAGCTCTTTGACTCTCTCAGTGAAAATTTTTCTTTTCTTGGCTGCTGTGCAAGGTGGAATCTGTTACCTGACCAGGGATCGAACCTGCAACCCCTGCTTTGGAAGCTCTCTGCCTTAACCACTAGGCAACCAGGGAAGTCCCCCAGTCAGTTGAATTTAAGGACAGAATTTTAATGAATTTTAATGACACCCAAATGATATGTTTGAAATGAAATGAGAAGGGCAAAGCTCCTACTTCCGCAGTGCAGCTTCCCTCTATATATCCAACACATATTTAAGGCATGCCTTCTGCTTATGTGCAGGTAAGTACTGGGCTACATGCCGGGACAAGGGGAGGTACTTTACCTTCAGGAAATTACATTCAGAAGCGGATGATCCCCGCAGTCAGCAGCGAAATGATAAGAAAACTACAGGTTGTGATAAGTCCTTAAGTAAGATATAAGGGGAACACAGGAATGTTGGTGACAGTTAGATAACAAAAGTATTCTCTGCTGAGGGACTTCACTCTTTGGGAACGCCTGCATTATCGCCACTAACAGAAGGTATGCTGGGAGAAACATGTGGAGGAAATGGAAGCCTTTGGGAGGGTTCAGGGTCACCCATTATGTTGTTTCAGTTAAAGATCTGCCTGCGAGATTGTGGACTTCCTAGGACAGTGTCCAAGCCCAGATTCATGCTGGGGGGACCACAGGACTCCTCCGACCCTCAGAGGCCAGAATCCAGCCACTTTGTTCTTTGGGTGCCTCACCTGTTCATTCAGCTTCTTCATGCTGCATTTCCCACTTACTGTTTTTTTAGTAATTGATTTTTGATTCGGGGGGGTCGACTTCCCTGGTGGCTCAGATGGTGAAGCGTCTGCCTACAATGCGGGAGCCCCGGTTTCAGTCTCCGGGTCGGGAAGATCCCCTGGAGAAGGCGATGGCCCCCCACTCCAGTACTCTTGCCTGGAAAATCCCCTGGACGGAGGAGCCTGGTGGGCTGCAGCCACGGGGTCGCAGTGAGTCGGACAGGACTGAGCGGCGGCGCTCTCTTTCCTCCTTTGGTTGGACTGGGGTTGCTGTGCAGAGTTGTGTCAGTCTCTGCTGAACAACGCAGTGCGTCAGCTCTCCGCGTGCACGCGCCCCCTTGTTTTCTGGCTCTCCTCCCCGTTTAGGTCTCCAGCGAGCCCTGAGGGCAGGTCCCTGGGCTGTCCCGCAGGCTCTCTCCTGTGTCTATTTGGTTGGACTGGGGTTGCTGTGCAGAGTTGTGTCAGTCTCTGCTGAACAACGCAGTGCGTCAGCTCTCCGCGTGCACGCGCCCCCTTGTTTTCTGGCTCTCCTCCCCGTTTAGGTCTCCAGCGAGCCCTGAGGGCAGGTCCCTGGGCTGTCCCGCAGGCTCTCTCCTGTGTCTGCGCTCAGTCGTGTCTGACTCTTTGCAGCGCCGTGGACTGTAGCCCGCCACTCCGCTCTGCCCATGGGATTCTCCAGGCAAGAACACGGGAGTGGGGTGCCATTTCCTTCTCCAGGGGATCTTCCTGACCCAGGGATCGAACCCCGGCTTCTTGCATCTCCTGCACTGGCAGTCTGATGCTGTACCACCAGCACCACCTGGGAAGCCCAGGTTCTAATTAGTCATCTATTTTATACACATATCATTAGTGTATGTACATCAGTCTTCCACTTACTATTGAAAGTCTCTGTACAGAACACATATCTTGAAGACCAAATCTGACACACTTATATCAAAGAGTATTCCCTACAAGCTTCTGTTATCAGCAATCTGGGGACGCTTTATTCTAGCAAATTGGATTAAGTCGCATCGCTTTCTTTCTTCTTTCTAACTAATTGCTTTAGTGTTCCAAGCATACACGATTTTTTTTTTTTTTTTTAAATGTGTACTCTGGGCTGGAAGAAGCACAGGCTGGAATCAAGATTGCCAGGAAAAATATCAATAACCTCAGATATGCAGATGACACCACCCTTATGGCAGAAAGTGAAGAGGAACTAAAAAGCCTCTTGATGAAAGTGGAAGAGGAGAGTGAAAAAGTTGGCTTAAAGCTCAATATTCAGAAAACGAAGATCATGGCATCCGGTCCCATCACTTCATGGGAAATAGATGGGGAAACAGTAGAAACAGTGTCAGACTTTATTTTTTGGGCTCCAAAATCACTGCAGATGGTGACTGCAGCCATGAAATGAAAAGACACTTACTCCTTGGAAGGAAAGTTATGACCAACTTAGATAGCATATTGAAAAGCAGAGACATTACTTTGCCAACAAAGGTCCATCTAGTCAAGGCTATGGTTTTTCCAGCGGTCATGTATGGATGTGAGAGTTGGACTGT
>SJYT01044988.1:196553-248112 GCA_006410635.1 Cephalophus harveyi
CCTCCTTCAAGTAGGCAAGTGAACTTCAGTCTGCTTCCTGTCCCCGTGGATGCGCTGTCTAGAATTTTCTATGAATTGAGTCCCATAGTGGGTAGATGTGTTTGGTGTGGGTGTGTAGCAGAGTGTAAGGAGGCGTGTCCAGCTCCTTTCATGCAGTGTAATTATTTTGGGCTCATGCGCGCTGTAGTGTGTGTGAACACTTCTGTCTCTTCACTGCTGAGCTATATTTTATTTCTCCATTCACTTTCTATAGACATTTGAGTGTTTCCAGTGTTTGGCTCTCAGAAACTCACCTGCTCTGGGTATCTGTGTGCAGATCCATGTGTGGTCATATGCTTTCATTTCTCTTGCGTTGATGCCCAAGAGTAAAATGCCTGGATTGTATGGTAGGTGTATGTTTAATTTTTAAGAAACTGCCAGAATGTTTCCCGAAGTCTTTGTACCATTTTACATTCCCACCAACAGCGTATGAGAGTTCTAATTGCTTCACATCCTTGCCAAAATTTGGTGGGGTCTTTACAAATTTTAGCCATTCTAACAGATACCCAGTGGTGGTTTCTCATTATAGATTTAATTTGCATTTCTGTGCTGACTTATGTTATTGAGCATCTTTTCGTGTTCTTATTTGCCATTAATATCTTCTTTAGTGAGAAAGAAAGATAGTGATAAGGTGTGTTCGACTCTGTGATCCCGTGGACTGTAGCCCACCAGGCTCGTCTGTCCATGGGATTCTCCCGGCAAGAATACTGGAGTGGGTTGCCATGTCCTTCTCCAGGGGAGCTTCCCAACCCAGGAACTGAACCCAGGTCTCCCGCACTGTGGGCAGATGCTCCCCTGACTGGGCTGCGCAGGAAGCTTCTTTAGTGAAGTGCCTGTTGAGGTCTTTTCTCCAGTTTATTCTCAGGTTGATTATTTCCTTATTATTGAGTTTTGAGAGTTTTAAAATATATTTTAGATACAAGTTTTTTTTGATCAGGTATGATAAAGGAAATCAACCCTGAATATTCACTGCAAGAAACTGATGCTGAAGCTGAAACTATAGTTCTTTGGCCACCTAATGCAAAGAACTGACTCCTTGGAAAAGACCCTGATGCTGGGAAAGACTGAAGGCAGGAGGAGAAGGGGATGACAGAGGATGAGATGGCTGGATGGCATCACCAATTCGATGGACATGAGTTTGAGTAGACTCTGGGAGTTGGTGATGGACGGGGAGGCCTGGCGGGCTGCAGTCCATGGGGTCGTAAGGAATCAGACACCACTGAACAACTGAACTGATATGCAAATATTTTATTGCAATCTATAACTTATATTTTCATTCTCTTAATTGTGTCTTTCAAAGAGCAAGCATTCTTAATTTGAAGTCCAGTTTATCCATTTTTTCTTTTATGATGGTACTTTTAGTATTATAACTAAGAGGTATTTGCCTAACATGAGATTCACAGAGGTTTTCCCTTATGTTTTTCTCTAAAAGTTTTATAGTTTTGTATTCATTTCTGTGATCCATTTTAAATTAATTTTTGTATATATTACAAGGTATGTCAGAGAAGGCAATGGCACCCCACTCCAGTACTCTTGCCTGGAAAATCCCATGGATGGAGGAGCCTGGTGGGCTGCAGTACATGGGGTCGCTAGGAGTCAGACACGACTGAGCGACTTCACTTTCACTTTTCACTCTCATGCACTGGAGAAGGAAATGGCAGCCCACTCCAGTGTTCTTGCCTGCAGAATCCCAGGGATGGCGGAGCCCAATGGGCTGCCGTCTACGGGGTCACACAGAGTCGGACACGACTGAAGTGACTTAGCACAAGGTATGTAGTGAAATTCATTTTTAACTGTATGGATTTCAGATTGTTCCAGAACCGTTTGTTGAAACTTTCTTTTCCCACTGAATTACTTCTGTGCCTTTGTTTAAAATCAGCTGACCAAGTACCTGTGAATCTGTTTCTGGACTCTGCATTTTGCTTCATTGGTCTGTTTGTCTGTCTTAATGCTAGTACCACACTGTCCTGATTACTGCAGCTTTATAATACATCTCAGGGTTATGCGGTGCAGTTCCCCGCTACTCATTCTATTTGAAAGTTGTCTTGGCTATTCCGGGTCCTTTGTACTTACACATAAATTGTTAATCATCTTGGCAGCTGTTACCAAAGAAGTGATGGGATTTTGATTCAGATTTTGTTGAATCCAGATTAATTTGGAGAGAATTAATATTTTAATGAATTGAGTCTCCTAATCCATGAGCATGGTATATCTCACCATTTATTTAGGCCCTGAATTTCTCTCAGTGGTTGTCTGTGGTTCTTAGCATACAGGTCTTCCATGCCTTTTGTCAGATTTATCCTTCAGTATTTTACTGTTTATATCTTACTGTAAATTGTCTTTTCAGTTCTGATGGTGTGCCAAGATACAGAAATATAGCTGTTTTTGTATACTAGTGGTGTATTCTTCACTCTTGCTGAACTCACTTACTAGTTCTAGCATCTTCTTTTACACATTGTTTGAGATTTTGTACAAAGATGATTACATCATCTGCAAATACAATTTTACTTTGTCCTTTCTCATCTGATTGCCTTTTCTTGTCTGAAAGTTCTGACTAGAACCTACAATAAGATATTAAATAGAAGTGGTGAGAACAGAAAATGTTGCCTGTTCCTCATCTTAGGAACAAAGAATTCAGTCTTTCATCTTTATGATAGTAGCTATGGGATTTAAAAAAAAAAAAATTGTGTTCTTAATTCAACTGATGAAGTTCCTTTCTATTCCTTGTTTGCTGATTTTTACCAAGAAAAGCTATTGGATTTTCTCAAATGTTTACTGAAATGAGCATATGACTTTTTTAGTTGTTGCTATGGTGAGGTAGACTTCCCTGGTGGCTCAGACGGTAAAGAGTCTGCCTGCAAGGCGGGAGACCTGGGTTTGGTCCCTGGGTTGGCAAGATGCCCTGGAGGAGGAAATGGCTACCCACTGCAGTGTTGCCTGGAGAGTCCCTTGGACAGAAGAGCCTGGCGGGCTACAGTCCATGGGGTCCCAAAGCGCTGGACACGACTGAGCGACTAAGCACAGCAGAGCACGTGGTGAATTGTACTGATTGAATTTTCTAGCATTGGTTCAACCCCGCATCCCTGGAATAAGCCCCAGTTGGCTGTGTGAGTGTGTGTGTGTGTGTGTGTGTGTGTGTGTGTGAGACGCATTTTTCACTGGATCTCAGGTGGTAAACATCACAGCCTTTGTCAAGCGTCTGCTCTTGTTGTGCTGGGTCTTCGTCGCCGCGCAGGCGTCTCTCTGGCTGTGCTGAGGGGGCCCCTCTCCTCGGCAGGGGCTCGTCTTGTGCAGCACGGCCCCAGGGCGCTTGGGCTCCCGTCCTGGCGGCCGCGGGCTCAGCAGCTGTGGCTCCCGAGCTCTGGAGCGTGGGCGCAGTGTCCGTGGCGCACGGGCTTAGCTGCTCTGCGGCGTGGGGGATCTTCCTGGACCAAGGATCCGACCCTTGTCTCCTGCACTGGCAGGCGGATTCTTTACCTCTGAGCCACCAGGGAAGCCTTGTTAGACATTTTTGTTAAGAATTTTCGCATGTATGTTCCTGGTGGCACTTGGTGTTTAGTTTGTGTGTGTGTGTGTGTGTGTGTTTGCCTGGTTTTGGTTTTGGAGTGATTCTTGTCTCATAGAATACAGTGGAAAGCATTCTGTCTTCTTCAATTTCCTGAAAGTATCTGTGAGGAATTAGTATTATTTTTTCCTTAAATGTTTGGTGGAATTCATCACTGAAATCATTCGGATCTGGAGTCTTTTTCATGGGAATGTATCTTTCCCTGAAAGTTCAGTTTCTCTAATAAATGTAAGCTTATTCAGATTGTTTTCCCTATTGACTTTTATTAATTTGTGTGTTTCATGGAACTTGTCAACTGAATTTAATTATTGAATTTATTGGCATAAAGTTGTCCATAATGCCCATTTTTAATGTATATAAGCTGTAGTGATATCACCATTCTCATTCCTGATTTTTGCAATTTTTTCTTTCTCTCCCATTTACCTGGTAATATTAATTAGAGATTTATTAGTTTTATTGACCTCAGAGAGCTAGTTTCTAATTTCATTGATGTATTTCCTATATTTTTTGTTTTCTATTATATTTAGTTTTGAGTCTATTATTTCCTTTCTTCTGCTTGCTTTGGGTTTCATCTACATTTTTTTTTCTCCCTAGTTTCCTTATTAATTTGAGATTTTTTTCTTTTTTAATGTAGGCATTTAGCGTTTTAAATTTTCCTCTAAGTCTGCGTTAGCATTGCCCCACAAATTGCAATATGATTTTTTTTTTCAATTTCATTCAATTCAAAATACTTTCTGATTTTTCTTTTGATTTCTTCTTTGTCTTATGGGTTACTTAGAGATGTGCTATTTATTTTTCAATTGCAATAGTTAAGAATTTCCCCGTTTCATTCTGTTGTTAACTTCTAACTTAATTCCTCTTTGGATGGAGCGCATCTTCGTTTGGCGTTGCCCCCTCGTGCACTGATGTGCTTCCGGCTCAGGGCGCCGCCTCCCTTGGCGCGCGCTTCGCGGGCGCCTGGGGGTGCAGTGCTCTGCTGCTGGGTGCAGCGTCCTCGGCACTAGGTCAGCTCGGTGGAGAGCATTCATGTCTTCGTCCTCGCTGCCTCCCTGCGCGTTTGCTCCGTTCGTCCTGCGGTCTCGGCCGGTCACTGTGGACTCGCCCGTTTTCCCTGCGGTTCTAGTGCCTCCTTGCATGCACTTAAAATTCTGTAATTAGATGGCGAAACGTCCAGGGCTATTGTGATCTCTTGATTACCTGGCTCCGTCATCCTTATGAAATCACCCATTACTCGATTAGAAATACTTTGCCTGATAGTAGCAGAGCCATCCCTGCTTGCTTTAGACTGATACCAGCGTGGTGCATCTCCGTCCGCCCTTTCACTCTGACTTCCTATTTGCAGTGCGTCGTGTTATTTCAGCGGCTGCTTTGTTGGGGGTGTTTGTCTGCAGCGTACATCTGCAGCTTGTGGCAGTCTGCCTTCACGTGACAGTGCTGATCAGTCTGTAGTATAAGAAGGTTAGACGAGCACGTGAGCACACACTGCTTCTTTTCTCCTGGTCTTTGTGTTATTGTTGTCATAAGGTTTGTTTCTATGTTTGTCATAAACTTTATCACTCATTGTTATTATTTTTGCTTTAAGTAATCAATTGCCTTTGAAAGGGATTTAAATAATAAGAGAAACAGGCTTTTATGTTAACCTATGCAGTTATCATGCCTGGTGATTTTTATTGTTGTGCATATGTGTCTGAATTTCTGCCTGGTATCACTTTCCTTCCTCCTGAGTGACTTCCTTTAAAGTTTCTTGAGGTGCAGATCTTCTGGCGATGATTCTTTTAGCTCTCCTATGTCTGAAAAACGCCTGTATTTCACTTTGCTTTTGGAAGCTGTTTCCATTGGATGTGAAACTCTGATTTGACGGCCTTTTCGCTTCGGCTCTTCACAGACGGCTCCACTGTCTCCTGACGTGCGTTGTCTCTGATGAGCAGTCCGCTGGCGCCTCCGTCTCAGCCTTTCAGGCGGGCCCTCCTGCCTGGCGTGTCACATGCCGATCTGGGCCCCTCCGTCACGCTGTCTCTGCTTTCTGTTTTATTTTTTCCTCCAGGAGTTCAGCTGCCACGTGCCTAGGTGTGCTTTGACCTTCTGTATCTTGCTTGGTGTTTACTGGCCTTCTTAAATGTGAAAGTTTAGGCCTTGAAGCAACTTGGGAAATTTAGAACGTGTACACATTTTGTTTCTCATCCTTTCTCTCCCGTCCTTCTCTCCTCTTCTTCTCAGACTTTAATTGCCATACGTGACATTGGTAGATAGAGAAATAGAAGGCCGTCTCATAGATCCTCAAGGCTCTTTCTCCAGTCTTTACTTCTCTCTGTTTTATAGACTAAAATATATTGTCTTCAAGTTCATATATTTTCTTCTTTCCATTTTGCTCTTAAGGCTATTCAGGAGACTTTATGATTTCAGATTTTTATTTTTCATTTGGTTCTATTTGGTTCTTGTTCATTATGAGCATATTTTGTTTATGCTACGGATAGAGTTTTTGTGATAAAATATCATGTGCATAGTTTGAATAGGCTTTTAAAACCTTTGTAATTCGAAAGTCTAGGTTTTGTTGGGCTCAGCCTCTTTGCTTCTGACGCTTCTCTTGAGTGTAGGTGAGATCTTCTTGTTGCTTTACCTGTGTTCTCATTTTGGATTGTAATCTGGATGTTGTGGACGATACATTTTAGATACTCTGGATTCTGTTATTCTTGGAAAATGTTGATTGTTTTGTTTTCTTTCATCAGGGAGTTATCTTGAACTAAGTCTGATTCCAAGCCCTGTCTTTCTTTTGTTGGGCAGTAGCTAAATCTTTTCAGTTCTCTTAACCTTTGGCTGAAGCTTGCAGTCTTCCTCACACACACATAGCCACAGATTTGGGCACAATTTTTAGCACAGAAAGTGGGACTTCTTCTCAGATTCTCCTTTTCTGGAATTTCACCCCTCATTGATGGCTGCTGCGGATGCCTCAGGCTGTCTTAAGCGGTCCCTTAAGCTGCTAACACCTGGAGGGTTTTCTATCCAAGTTTTAAGCGCCTTACACAGCACTCACTAGTGAAGTTGGTGTGTAAGTGAAAAGTGAAAGTGAAAGTCACTCAGTCATGTTGGACTTTTTGCGACCCCATGCGATCCCCCATTGGGATCTTCCCAACCCAGGGATCTAACCCAGGTCTCTCACATTGCAGGCAGATTCTTTCCCAGCTGAGCCACAAGGGAAGCCCAAGAATACTGGAGTGGGTAGCCTATCCCTTCTCCAGCAGATCTTCCCGACCCAGGAATCAAACCGGGGTCTCCTGCATTGTGGGCGGATCCTTTACCAACTGAGCCATCAGGGAAGCTGGTGTGTACTGGTCTTAAAAATCAAAAATTCCATCTGTCTCCTTTTCCTTCACTCAAGTGTAGGCCGTTTTTGCCACTTTTGTGACTCTTGCTGCTGCTGAGTCGCTTCAGTCGTGCCTGACTCTGTGCGACCCCGTAGACGGCAGCCCCCCAGGCTCCTCCCAGGCAAGAGTACTGGAGTTTGTGACTCCTAATGTGTTTTAAATCTAAAGTTCAACATTTGTTATTTGGAAGAGGATTATTCTATTAGAGTCCCTTCTCCTATTATTAGAAGCGATCTCTCCTCTTTCATCAGTCGCGTCTGACTCTGTGCGACCCCGTAGACGGCAGCCCCCCAGGCTCCTCCCAGGCAAGAGTACTGGAGTTTGTGACTCCTAATGTGTTTTAAATCTAAAGTTCAACATTTGTTATTTGGAAGAGGATTATTCTATTAGAGTCCCTTCTCCTATTATTAGAAGCGATCTCTCCTCTTTCCCTAACGTTTGAAGCTTTATCTCTGGCTCTAGGTTCTTAGCCCTGCCTTGGTTTGCCCCCTGCCGACAGAGCGTGGCTGCCCCGCTCAGCCCCTCGCCGGGCTCAGTCCTCTGCCTCTCCTTGAGGGACTGTGGGCTGTAGTCTCTCCATTCCTATTGGCCTCATTCCAGGTTGAGCTTCATCCTGTTATACCTGACCTTCTGGCTCTAGGCCCTCCTTCTCCAAACCATCTGCAACATCTTTGCCCCAAACTCCCTAGGGTATCGCAGTCCGAGTTTCTGCCTTGCTCAGATAGCTTCGTCGGATCTTCCTGGCCTGCGACGGGGTCTCCTTGCTCACAGATGGTGGGATGTTGGCAGTTCTGGAAGCCAGCCGCCCTTACATTCATCTTCACAGCCCTTTCTCCATAGTTTGCAGCTCAGGTGAAGGAGGCAGAAGGTACAGGTGACGGTAAAGGAGGCGGAGAGACTAGACACGCGTCACTTCAGCTTCACGCCAAGACGCCACCCTCAGCACGCAGCCCAGCTTCAGGATTTCAGGGAAGTGAAAAACCTCACTTTCCTTCAGATAAATTGGCCTCCTCTGGCTTACCACCTGAGCGTCATGGGCATTTGCAGTTGGCTGCAGCCTGCCTGTCTGACCTCACCCTTCCCCACCCTCCAACTTCACAGTTGCCTCCAGCTTGGTCTCCCTCCCCTCTGAGCAGGTTCCACGCTCGTCCACCTGCCTGTGGATGAGCGCTTGTGAAGAACTCATTCTCTGAGGCCTAATTCCAATTCCTTTTCCTCCGTGAAGTCTTCCCTGATTGTAAGCGGTTGAAGCTCATCTTGCTCTGTGCGGGGCTCTTTTGCTGCTAAGTTATTTAGCCAAGTTTCATTGCAAGTAACAGAGACCCCTTTAAACAAACTTCGTTGTTCTTGGAGTGGGGGGAGAACGTATTTTAAGGAAGCTTCAGTGCCTAACTTGCTGTTTCCTGTTCTCTGAATCCCGATTCTATATTCCCAAGGAAGATGATCGGGCATGTGTAGCTTGGGTTAGGTACGTCCCCTTCCTCCAGTCGGCCCAGGCTCGGAGAGCAAGGTGACGTGTCATAAACACGGCAGCCTGCAGGAGAGCGTTCCCGTGATCAGAGGGCTGATCAAGGAGGAAAGCCTGGCCCCGAGGGGGCGGGGTGCACACACGCTCTGCTGGGCAGTTCCCGGGCAGGTCTGCATGGAGGGGAGGGGAGACGGCCCTCAGGGCAGGGGTCTTTCTGGGGCCTCCAGCTGGAGGGTTGGGGAAGGTCCTCGGAAGAGGAGGAGGACGCGGAAGGTCCAGGGGAGAGCATAATGGGAGACGGGGTTTGCCTGTGTCTAGGTGATGTCGCCCAGCAGTGTGCTGGGGAGTCTCCAGGTCCCTGAGGTCCAAAGGGCATCGGCGGCTTAGGGTCTTCCCACCGCGAGAGCCTGTCTGATTGATGGCAGGCACAGGCTGGGGGGAGTTCTGTGGGATATGCAAAGCAGCTTGTTTCTAAATGACCGAAAATCTGCTTGTCTGGGCTATTTTTAAAATAATTGGATATGCACAAATTTGAGTTTGGCATCAGCAGGCTTTTGAGCTAAGAGGCCTCAGAGTTCAGTGACGAAATAAACAACTATGGGCCAGTACACCTGGGTCATCTTCAGCTCATCTGTGCAACACCTGGAGGCACCTCTGTTGATCTTCGTAGCGGCGAGGCGGTGGAAAGGAGATGACAGTTTCCACGGAAAGCTAGGGCTTCTACATCACTTTTTCAGCCCTTGTTACGACGACTCAGCGTTATAGATGTTGGTGTGCATACCATCTCCTGGAAGCTTCCTGGCATATTTATCCGTGTGTTAGCTGGAGTACCCTAAACCTATATACGTGGAGAATACGGAGCAGGGTTTGTTGGAGAAATGAGTGAGTGAGTGAGTGAGTGAGTGAATGCTTTTTTCTTCTCTGAAATGCCCCGCGTCCGTCTAAAAGCTGCTCATGCGGGTCATCTCCCGGTGACGCTTTCCCCGATGGGCCTTCATTTTGCATTTTCTGGGCTCCTCTATTCCACTGCGTTGACACGGTGGTTACGTCTGTACTCCTACTGAAACTGCAAGCTTCTAGAAGGCTGGGGATACGGCCTCCATCTCTTTAACCTTCTACATGGCTGGAGTCGCGCCCTGCCCTGGGAGTGTAGACTGCTCGCCTCTCTGGTTGGGCGTGTGCTAGGCGAGGCCCCGGTCCTCACGTGGGTGGGGGAGCCCCCTGACGGCTCACCTGGAGAGTCAGGACGGCAGCTGTGCCTCAGGAAAGCCTGGGTGGCCAAGCAGATGACGAAAGGCGACCGGCCCCAGAGGGGCAGCTCAGACGGGAGGCCAGGGGCACAGTCGGTGCCGGGAGAGCGTGGGAGAGGGCGGGTGGGGTCCGCGGCCGGGCCAGGGTGAGCAGTCCAGGACTGACACTGCGAACGGGGGCCCTTGGCCCGAGTGTGCTTTCCAGGGTGCACGTGGGCTGACTCGGTTCCCACCCCAGAGCCTGGGATGCACTGGGGGGCCGGTGGGCACCGTCGTGCTTGCTCGGCTCCACTTGTCCAGTTGCTGAGTCGTGTCCAGCCCTTTTTGACCCCATGGACTGTAGCCCGCGAGGCTCCTCTGTCCATGGGATCCTCCAGCAAGGGTACTGGGGTGGGTTGCCATTTCCTTCTCCAGGGGTTCCTCCCGACCCAGGGACTGAACCCGCCTCTCCTGCACTGGCAGGCGGATTCTTTACTACCGAGCCACCAGATTCCTAAGTGCCATCCTCATTACAGAAGACGGAACTTATGTGACAGCAGAAAGGCAAGTTACTGCCTGTGGAATACCAAGTGTGTGTTCATCCTGTAATTTCGTTTTCTTTATTTACTGCCGCACCTTGGAGGAGCAGAAGCTTCCATTTCCATCTGGCCTGTGTGCGGATATCAAAGATTAAAGCATCGGAGAGAGGAGAGACTTTGGCCAGATCCCATTTTTCTAAAGCTCAAAGTCCCTGAAGTATTTATCTGCCCAGATAGCCATCTCTGCGCGTTCAGTATCTGCAGGCAAATAAAAAGCCCTTCTCTGTGTAGGTGCTTCACCCCCGGTGATGCTGTGTGCTTCCCTGATGCGCACACCTTGTGGGTGAAGTAACTCCTCTTCTGTAATAATTTGGGTGCTTAATTTGGACAGTTTGAAAGCTGGGTGTTATTTTTTGCCTCTGCCCACACCTGATGGCATTTTGAAATCCCTGCAGCCATTTCGAGTGGTGTGGCTTTTGACCGATGCCCCGACAGAGATAAGGGCACACGTGCTCCTGAATCCCAGCGGCCACCACGCTGTCTCAGTCATGGCTCCTTAAGCAGTCCTTGGGCGCCAGGGGCCAGAGGAATGTTTTGTGTTGCCGCCTGACAGCCTCAGCATTCATGACTGGTCGTTCTAAAAGCCAAGCCTTTGACTCTTCGTTATGTGTGTTATTTTAACAGTTATGCATCTTTGAATTCATGCTGGTTGGCGGGTTTCCACCAAAATGATCTCCCCTGTATTTGCAACACTTCTGAAAAGTAAAGCTTCATACCTTCCTAAGTGACAGCGTATGCCACACGTCAACAATCGTGAGCTTATTCTTGGTGCCGTAAATCTTGGGAAGAAATGTTTTTCCACTCTTGTCCAAAGCAGATTCTCTGTCTAGAGCTAGCCCTTCAGAAGAGCACGGAACACGCTCAGCTGTGAATGTTTTGCCATCTCTGTGCTGTTGAAATGACAAACATGACGATCAGCTTAAACTCTTGGGCCCCCTCCTCTGTAAGAAGAGTGCTGCCGATGGATGGGAGGTGCCGATCAGAGGGAGGCTTGTAGGATGGCAAAACGCACAGATGGAGTGGGGACGATAAAATTCCTCGAAAGCACGAGCCAAGTGTGTGAGGGACTAAAATTAGCCGTAGTGTGCTAGGCAGTGTGGGAGCGCGAAGCGACAACAGGCTCTGCTCCCAACAAGGCGCGCGGCCTGGGCCGACTTCTCGGGGCCTCAGCCTCCGCAGCGAAGCCTGGTCCAGCTGATGACGTCCTTTCTAAGGTCTGAGGTGCTGGCTCTCAGATCTCGTGATAAGGAACATTCCTTGGCAATTTAGTTGTACTTAATGGAGGTAACGTTGCTGTTGTCTTGGTGTGTGATTTGCATGTGGTTCACCCTGGGGAGGAGGTGAGGAGAGTCCTGAGTTTACAACTGCAGACGCCGAGGTCTCGAGTCTGAGTGATGCTGAGAGCCAAGGGCAAATGCATTGCCGCTAACCGGTCCCTCTGACCTGCGGCAGAAACGCCCGGCCGGGGCAGCGTTGCGGGTCCGTGCGCTGGGAGGGGAGGCCGGCTCACCTGCCCGTGAAGACAGCCTTTCCCTTTCCCCATCCTCCCCTTCTCTCACTCACCTCCTTCCGCTTCCCGAGCACCTTCTCCTCCCTTCTGGCTTGTCTCCTTAGCATCTTCTTTCCCATTATCAGCATCTTCTCCTGGTTTTCCAGCCGTGCTTTCCCATGAGCCTCTGGCATCCTGGGAAAAAAAAAGATAGAGCTGTGTCCCCTTCCCTTGTAGTTCATCTGGAAATTCAATCAACTTTTCTGTTAGTGTCGGGAATGGTGTGTGTGTGTGTGTGTGTCAGAGAGAGAGAGAGAAAGGGAAAGAGACTGTTACAGTTGGTGTGACAGTACTTAGGATTTTGAGATCAAAACCAAGCAAACTCAAAAATGGTAGCCCTGGGGACATGGTTCAGTACCACGGAAGCTGCATCTGGGAGGTAGGGCTTGAAGAAGCTGAGACTGCCTGGTATCTTGTATTTCACGCTTATCACTTTTGCCACGCGAGAGTCCGTCCCCAAGCCACCTGGCAGGCCTTGCTACCCCGTCCTGAGGGGGTCAGAACATACCACCCCCAAGCCTGCCGCTTCAGCCTGTTGATCACTTGGGCAGAAGGCACCCGAGAAGCAGTGGCTTCAGGGAGGACTCTCTGCAATCCCCGTTTCCACTTCTGAGCAGAGCCTGAGCTTCCTGGGAGAAAGGCATCCCACTCTACCAGGAAGAGGGAAACGCTCCTATCGTTGGAGAAGGGGAGTTGGAGCCACGGTGGGTCTGCACAGAGACACGTTTTTCCTAGAATAACCCTTCTCTCCCATTCGTTTCCCCCACATACTTCCAAATCGCTTCCCCATTAACCCGTTTTTCCTTTATTCTGTCCCATCTCTGTAGTCTTATCACTCTTTGTTAAAAGTGTATGAACCCCTGGGTCTAACTGATTCTTTGGGTGTTATTTCTTTCTGTGAAGTCACCTGTCCCATGTAAAAATATTAACATTAAGTACAATTTGTGTGTTCGTTCTTCTATCAATCTGGCTTTTGTGAGTTTAATTCACAGGTTCCAGGCACAGAACCGAAGAGGGTAGAGGAGAAGCCTTTCGCCCTCTAGAGAGCCTGCGCAGCTGGCTATGTGCCCGGTGCCCCTCCGCAGTACGTGCTCTGCTCTGGAGCCAGACAGACAGAGCTGTTTGTTCTCTGGAATTGTAGGCAGATGGCTGAGAACAGGGGCTCGCTGTTTCCTGAAAGCAGCATACTGCCCTTTTTGGACTCTAGTGAATCTGCACTGTTCATATGAGGACCACAAACCTCATTAAGGTTAATTTAGGTCTAGTATCTTTAGGGGATGACCTTTAGGCTTCTGAACTCTGAGTGAATGTGATTTATAACGTGAATTATAAGCCAGGCAGGTTTTCTGGGAACCCTGAGCCCAGGAATGATCTGAATGTGAGTTGAGGGACTGTCTGGACTTTCAGGAATGCCTCCGGCCCGCTGTGCACTTTGGGGATGGTGTGTATGGGGCTTCTCTGATGACTCAGTAGGAAACAATCCGCCTGCGGTGCAGAAGACGCGGGTTCCATCCCTGGGTGGGGAAGCTCCCCTGGAGGAGGAAATGGCAACCCACTGCAGTATTCTTGTCTGGAGAGTCCCATGGACAGAGGACCCTGGCGGACTACAGTCCACTGGGTCTCAAAGAGTCCGGCACAGCTGAGCAACTGAGCACACTTGTATCCGAGCAGAAGTACACTCTGGAGAAAAACCGAGTGGTGGAGAAGTCGGCCATTCATTTCAGCCTGTGACTTCCAAGTCACGGAGTCTCTGCGCTCTGAAAACGCACTGTCGTTCCGGACGTGCCCCTGACAAGTGGTCACATAGCTTCTGGGAACTTAGGAGGAGCTGCTCACGCCCTTGGCCTTTGTGCTGGAGATGTGAACTGGCGAGACGCATGGCCAGGCCAGAGGGCACAGGGGTCCTGGCTTACGCTGGACACGCAGTCCCGTCTGCCCAGCTGAGGCTGCCTGCAGGGTGTCTGCGGGACTCTCTCTGGTTCCATGAATATTGTGAGATTTTTTTTCTGGATCCCTGTCGTGGGTTTTGGAACTGAAGTCTGTTCTCAAAGCAGATCCCAGGCTTTGTTGATGAGAAGCACAGTGTGAAGAGTGCTGGGAGCTAGCGGGTGTGGGCTCGAGCCCCGGCCCTGCCGTCCCGGCAGTGAGGCCCTGCGAGAGTCACGGGCCTCCCCGATCGTCACCACCTCTGCCTGCATGCCGAGGAATTCCCGTCCCGCTTCCAGCTTTTCTCCACGCGTCCCCGTCTGCGCGCAGGAGTGGGAGGCTCCTCTCCTGGGAAGGTCCGCCTGCCGGTTTTGGTCTGCCTCTTGCCTGTGTGGGTCCCATGGTGGGGAAGGAGGAGGAATCCAGACTGAACGGTGAATGAGGGCTGAGGAACACGGGGAATGCCTTTCCCCATGAAGCCCGTGCTTGTGAGACAAGAGAAAAATACAACGGACCCTTTTGAAATCTCCCAAGAAGTTTCTTCAGATGGAAAAATACCATCAGAAGTATGCAAGCAATCACTGAAGTTTTTGAGAACGATGGTTGGCACTTTACAATTTCCACTAAAAACTGAACTCTTTCTTTATTTCGCAAATGTTTAGGTGTCACACACTGGAACAGATGCAGCCGTGAACAGAACAGACAAAATCCTCCCCTCCTGGGATGGACAGACTAGTGGAGAGATGAACAGGGAGCGGAGTAAATACTGTATGTCATTTGCAAATAGTTGTAAGTGCTGGAAGAAGGACATCTACGCTTTTTTTTTAATTGGCTGACACAGGGCTTGCGGGATCTTAGTTCCGATGTGCAGGATCTTTCGTTGTGGCTTGCAAACTCTCAGCTGTGGCACCTGGAATCTTAGTTCCCTGACCAGGGATCAAACCTGTGCCCCTGCAGGAGAGGCATGGAGCCCTTACCAACAGGCTGCCAGGGAATTCCCCAGAAGGACTTTATATATATATATTTTGGTGGTGACCATTGTGTTTTATTTTATTATATACAAATATCAAGGGCTAAAAATATCTTCAAAGAGTCAAGGACGGAGACTAAAGTGAAGCCATTTATTCATGCGGATTGAATTAAATGATCATCAATTCTGTGTGTTTATGAAGAATGGATCCTTTTAAAATTTATTTAAAAATATAAAACATTTAAATTAGCTCTGGGATTTGCCTTTGAAGTGACATGTTAAAGTATGTAGATGTACTAGTTTCTCCAGTCAGTTCAGTCGCTCAGTCGTGTCCGACTCTCTGCGACCCCATGGACTGCAGCACACCAGGCCTCCCTGTCCATTGCCAACTTAGTTCACGCAAACTCATGCCCATTGATTCGGTGATGCCATCCAACCATCTCATCCTCTGTTGTCCCCTTCTCCTCTCGCCTTCAGTCTTCTCCAGCATCAGGGTCATTTCCACTGAGTCAGCTCTTCACATCAGGTGGCCAAAGTATTGGAGTTTTGGCTTCAGCATCAGTCCCTCCAGTGAACACCCAGGACTGACCTCTTTAGGATGGACTAGTTGGATCTCCTTGGAGTCCAAGGGACTCTCAAGAGTCTCCACCAACACCACAGTTTTTCCAACAGAAGGGAAAATTAAAAAACGATAAAATTATTATAAAATAAAAAAATAATGTAAAGAAAAGAGGTGTCAAGGACATATACTATTTTTTTTAAGGACGTATACTTTTAAAGGACCAACTGATGGGAATTATTTTATTCTTGCCATGTGCATAGCCTGTCGTTTGGAGAGGTGGCGTGATGCTGCCTAATGTCATAAGGTCGCAGACCGTGTGGTGTTCAGATCCTGCTGCTCAGTGCGGGCTCCACGGGCCAGCGGCCCTGGCTTTCCCTGAGCTTTCACTCAAAACGCGGACCCTCAGCCCTGTCCCAGATGGCAGCGTCACAGCCAGCTGCGGACAGGCGGCCCGCGGGCTTGTTCATGCCCTAGTCTGTGACTGGTCATCGGAGGCCCGGGAGTCTGCTCAGAGCACGTCCGCTTACGGTCTGGCGACCTTGGGCAGGACCCTCGCTGCCTGTCTGGCGACCTTGGGCAGGACCCTCACTGCCTGTCGATGCCTCAGTTTCCTCCTGAGTGAAGTGAGGCTGGAGTGGCCTTGGTGTCCTCTGCTCTGGGCGAGTCCTTCTCTTTTTCCGAGTGTGTCCCTCTCCTGCCATCACGTTCCGCATCCATCAGACCAGACTCTCTGAGATGGTAGAGGTTGAGACGGCGTGTGGGGAGCTGATGCTCTGGACACTGTGATTCCCAGGATGTGCTCTGATCTCTAAACAGAGGGTTCCAGATACCCAAGGGGCTTCCCAGGAGGCTCAGTGGTAAAGAATCCGCCTGGCAATGCAGGGGACGCGAGTTTGACCCCTGGGTCCGGGAGATCCCCTGGAGGAGGGCATGGCAACCCCCTCCCCTGTTCTTGCCTGGAGAATCCCACGGACAGAGGAGCCTGGTGGGCTAGTCCATGGGGTCGCAGAGTCGGACGCAGCTGAGCAACTGAGCAGCCTCGCACACTCTGTCCCGTGACAGGGACAGCGCTGCCTTCTGTGAGCGTGTAACACTGCTCACCCACCTTCAGCGGGCGTGTGCCTTGAGCAGAACCACAGATGTGGTGGCTGCTCTGTAGACAGAGCTCCTATCGTCTCTGGCGAGGCCCCTCATGGGCCCAGTGGTTCCAGATGCTCAGAGGCACGTTACCTCCGAGGGTGCGTGGAGATGTCGCTTCTGATGCCATACTGACTGGTCCATATTAGCACTGGGCGTCACACACTCCACCTCCTGAGGCAGAGACACCGCCCTGTGGCCCGGGCATGGAGCCTGGAATCTCGACGGCCTAATTTTGGCTCGGCTGTTACGTGCATACCTCATTTTATTGTGCTTCCAAGATTTTTTCTTTGTTTTAAATTTTTTTAACCAATTGAAGGTTTGTGGCAACCCTGCAACGAGCAAGTCTTCAGGGGCCATTTTTCCAACACCATTTGCCCACTTTGTGTCTCTGTGTCATGGTTTGGTAATTCTCATGGTATTTCAAACTTTTTCAGTGTTATTATATTTGTTACAATGATCAGTGATCTCTAATCTTAAAATTGTGAAAGGGTTATGGCTTGCTCAAGGCTCCCGGTGATGGTTAGTGTTCTTTTTAGCAACACGTAAGGTATGTATGTTACTGTTTTAGACAATGCTGTTGCCCACTAAACAGACCACCGTGTAGCATAAACACAGCTCTACCCGCCCTGGGAAACCAAAGATTCCTGTGACGCGCTTTATCTCGGTGGCTTGGAACCAAGCCCCCAGTACCTGTGAGGTGGGCCTGTGTTAACTTCTGGGGAGCTGAGGCAAGTCACCTCAGATGCCTGGCTATCAGGCTGCTTATAGACAAGGTAAGGTTATAATAATAATCATTTCTACTTCCCAGGCAGGTTTTTGAGGCTTCATTTTATAAATGCTTCTGAGAGCTATTTTTAAATGTGTGATTTCCATGCTTCAGTCACTACCTACTAGCATACTCTTTTTTGTTTTTTTTTTTAACAAGTGTGAAGTTCTCTCCCTGCTCCTCACGGTTTAATAGCTGGAGCGCTGATGTACAGGTTGTGGCAAACGCCTATTAACGTTCCTCTCGGATTACTGTGGGTTAAGGAACAGACGAAGCACTGGCCTTTCTGGCTGTTTCTGAACAAGTCATATACTTCTCATTGTTTGTGTAGGTCAGCAGTGCGACCTACATTAAGTTAGGGTTGATCTCTTCCAGAATACGACTTGGGCTTTCTCCTTATGATGAAGTTAAGGCAGGCTGATGTATGCCTTGCAAGCAAGCAGAAGGACATTTTCGGCAAAGCACTTGCTCAATTAGGGAGCTGGTAACTGAATGTCGGTTTGGGGCTGTGGTCACATTCGCAGCTTTCCCAAGTGTCTCCTGGCCTGCTGGGGGCTCTAGGAAAGCTGTCTTCATCTGTCACTGTGGTGTTCCGTTGGTGGGGTCACTCGATAGCTGCGTCTCACCTTACCGACTTGGAGTTCCAGATGAGCCCAGTGCTTGCTGGGATCGCGTATTTTCAGATATTTGCTCTTGTCCTGTGAGACGGACTTCCGGGCTCACTTGACCGACTGCTTAATCAGCTGCTGTCCATGCTGCGTAAAGCAGATGGATTCAGGGACAGTGTCTTATTAGCTGTGTAACTTTAGGCAGCTGACAGAGTATAGCAAGTGAGCAAACACCGCGTGCTTCCCTGGCGGCTCAGACGGTAAAGAACCCGCCTGTAATGTAGGAGACCTGAGTTCAATCCCTGAGTCGGGAAGATCCCCTGGAGGAGGGCATGGCAACCCGCTCCAGTGTTCTTACCTGGAGAATCCCACCGACCGGGGAGCCTGGTGGGCTACAGTCCACGGGGTCGCAAAGCGTTGGAAGCGACTGAGCGACTAACACACATACACACACAGACACCACGCTCACAAACAGCACCAAGCCTCCTGTGGACGCGCCACACCTCCGCTCCCGTTCAGGCTGCAGGGAAAAGAGGCGACCGTCACAGCTGAACCAGCAGCGGCTGCGCAGAGCCCGAGTCATAGACCAGGTCTCTGACTGGGATAAAGGCAGCAGGGGAAGCAAGGGACGCGCGTCGGCCCGCTGGTGACGGGCCCAGGCTGTCGTGGATGCTCTGAGCCTCTCTCACACAGCCGTGGCTCTCTGCCCTGCCCTGGCTGTCTCTGGTGCCCTTGGGAAGATCTCCAGTTTCCATCCACTGGAGCGCATTGCAGGGCCATCCATTGGGATTTATTGCCAGGACAGATCCAGCAGGAATGCGATCATTTTGTTCTCCCAGCGTATCAATAGGTTGGTACATGATTGCTCACTTCTGTCACACCCATTCCCCGTTTCCAAGTGTGTTGGCGTCAGCACGCGCAGCGTTTGGACCACCCCGTGGCGTGGTAGGCTTCCTGCAACCATTTGAGTTGGATTCTTGACACACGGTTTTGGAAGTGGGCTAACACAGCACCTTGGATTTCAGTCTTGCAGGGATTGGCATCCCCTGAATGCATGTGAGTGGATTAGTGATCACGTGATCCTGAGCTTGTATGTTCCCTGGCTGAGTGACCCAGTTAGAGCGCTGGCCCAGGGACAGAATGAGCGAGGCTCACTGGGCACTGTCAGGAAACCCTCCCTGCTGGGGCTGGAGGCTCTGCCATCCTGCTCACGGGCACACACGAGAAGGGAGAGAGCCCCTGCTGCCGGCTTGGCCCTGGGTCCCTTCCTTTCCGGCTGTGTGGATAAACAGAAAGAAGTAAAGGATCCAGTGGGCTTCGTGTTAGAGCTTGTTTCATGGCGTGACATATGTCTTTTGGAAGGAGTCGTTGTGCATGGTCTTCTGATTTTTTCATCCAATTGTTAACCAAACTTGAAACATTTATGGGTTAACAGGTCCAGGGAGGAATGAATCGTTATTGCATCCTTATCCGAGACCGAGCTGAGCTTCGGAGAGGCTGAGACCTGGGGAAAGTCACAGGCTCGTAACTCACCAGGTTGCAGCAGACTCCCGCCGGACTCCGTCTGTGCGCGTATTGTCTCTCACGTGGTGAAGCGGCTCCATCTATAAGACGTGTGGTTGCTATGAACTGCTGTTGTTGGTAAGGAGAGTTGGAAGCACTCTCGTTTCTAGATTACCTTTCAGATATTCAAATTCATGCACCAGTAGCATATGGCTAGGACTTCTATTTTTTCACTCAGATGTCTTCCAATGTGCTTCACATCAGGCTTGAATTTTGAAAATGCCAACTGTATACTAACTGAATGTGAGAAATGAAGAAAACTTTCATAAATTAAGAAAAAAATTGGTGATTTATTTTTCTGTGTTCAAATAAACGAGCTGTATGAGTTTTTTCCCCCCATTTTGGTTTATTTGCATCTTTTAAAACATTTTTTTTTTTTAGTTTTTATTTTTATATTTGTATCTTGATGATATTGGCAGGAACAATGTTGCCTTTGTATTCTTCACTAATTTTCTACAAGAGACGTCTACCAGAGCACTTATCAAAGGAAGAGGGACCACGGTGGTCTTGCCCATCACCTCTGTAGGTCAGGTGCATGGACCTCACTTTGGGTCGAAGGAGAAGCCTTTGCTACCCTCAGATGGCTGTGTCCTCTCGGCCTGTCCAAAATTTTGGTCCAGCAATTACCTGATTCTGATTTCTTCCCATTTCAAAGAGTTTCAGTTGTAGGTGCCATTTATACTTCTGTTGTTTACCAGGGAGGAGATTCTCAAGCAGTTTAATAGAGGAGGGATTTTATCGCAGGCTGGTCACAGGGGAAAGGGGTCCCGTGTATGAGTTTTGCATAGCTTTCATCAGCGTCAGAGGCACTATCGCGGGAACGAGCACCGGCTTGTGAATCAGAAAACCACCCAACGGAGAGAGCTCCGGCATGGGGCCCGACGAGGTTCATGAGCTTTGTGATGTCTGCTTGTGGAAACGACCCCCACCCCCGCTGTCAAACCTATTAAAACGCACCACAGTCCACACACCGTAGAATTTATATGTCAGATATCTTCAAATCCCCATTACTATTCATTGTCAGGTAGGACTTTATACCCTACTAAGAGAAAATGCTGCCTAATATAATGAGATGCAGTCAATTCAGAGTTCACATGTAGAAAATGTGCTTTTCTAGAACTGATGAAATGTGATTCAGTTATGCGTTGAGTTGCCGTCGGGTTGTTGAGACAATGAGTTTTGTAGTGGTGCTGGCTTAGTTGCTCAGGCGGGTCCGACTCTCTTTGACCCCATGGACTGTTGCCCACCAGGCTCCTCTGTCCACGGGAGTCTCCAGGCAAGAACACGGGAGTGGGCTGCCATTTTCTTCTTTAGGGGATCTTCCTCACTGAGGAGCGAACCTAGATCTCCTGCACTGCAGGCGGATTCTTTACCAATTGAGCCACCAGGGAAGCTTTCTTGAACTTTGTAGATTTTATACTTTTCTTAAATTTTATAGATTTATAATTTATTTCTAACACCCATATAACTATTACTCATCTTTGGCAGCGCTCAGCATTTTGCCATTTTTGCTTCAAATATGTGAAAAATAAGACATGACAGATATGCTTATAGACCTCTGTGTGTCCCTGCCCAGTGCCAGGACCCGGCTCGCCCTCGCGCCCGTGTGCCCGCCGTCTTGAATTTGGTGCTCATCATTTCTGTGCATATTTGTAAACTTTTACTGTATATCTTTGTATCCATTCATCTGTTTAGTGTCTTTAAAACCAAAAGTCCTGGTGGGTACTTGTTCACCAGTATCCATTCCCACCTTTTTGCGTTTAACAGCAGAACCCCAGAGCGTTAGCTGAACGCCATCAGCTAGGATGGCCACGTGACCAAGTTCTGGCTGATGAATGGACATGGAAAGGATGAAAACACCTTCTGAACTTTTCCATCAAGAAGGAGGCGCAAACCTTTCGAGTTCTCCTTGCTTCCGGCTTCTGATTAAGGCGGGGAGGAGAACGTGGTAGTAAGCTAATTAGCCCATGCAGTTGTTGGAAACACACAGCAAGACAGCAGAGTGAGGAGACTGAGAGATTCTGGGTCCCTGCCTTCCGGGTATCAGCTGCCCAACTACAGCCCACTCACTCCCTGTCCTGCCACCAGGCTGCCCACCGTCTCAGGCTGTTTTGTGGGAATTAAAAACAAAAACATGTTTTTTATTTAAGTGAGTATTATTTGATCGTTATTAAAACTGACCCCAAAATGTTCCAATAGGAGCGGTTCCCATTCTGACTATGTATTAGTGACTTATTGTGTTAAAAATTTTCACTCAAGTAGGGAGGATTAAGGTAAACCACTTGGGTGCGATTCTTCGCATCCCAGATTGAGGAAGGAAAGTAAGACATTTTACAGCTGCCGCAGTGGCTAGGTGTCAGTGGACCTGAACCTGTGGAGGGCGTGTGAGTTGAGCTCCGCATCGACCATGGAGGAGATTTGTACGCACTGAGGGCCCCCGACTGCTCTGTTCGCAACTGGAGACATTTAGAGCAAACGTCCCGATGATTGTTTGAGGATGAGAAGGAAAAATTTCCGTTCCCAGGAGAACTTTCTTCCCACACGCGGTCTCAGCATCCAAGTGGACATCTTTTTTTTTTTAATTCGTTCGTTTCTTTGTCTGCACCGAGTCTTCACTGCTGCGCGAGCGCTTGCTCTGCGTGCGGCGATCGGGGGTTACGCTGTAGCTGTGGGTCAGCTTCTCCTTTCGGTGGCCTCTCTCGTTGCAGAGCTTGGGCTCTAGAACATGGGCTTCAGGAGTTGCTGCAGGCAGGTTTGGTTGCCCCCAGGCACGTGGGATCTTCCCAGACACCGGGTCGAACCCATATCCCCTGTATTGGCAGGGAGATTCTTAACCCCGGGACCACTGGGGAAGTCCCCCAGGTGACGCATCTCGAGATAACTCAATCCTTTGGCTGCACAGCAGAAATTAATACAACATCAGCTATACTTGAATAAATAATTTTTTTTTTTTTTAAAGGCAGCATCAAGAAAAAAAAATTGGGTTGTCAGATGAGTGATTCTAGACTTCCTCCGTCTTTGTCTTGGTTTGATACAGGAGGTCGTGGGTGCCTTCTACCCCATCTGTGGTCTGTGTTGACTGCTTTAAAACGCACAACAGGGGCTCCTGGCCTGAGTGAGTAGACAGTGAGCTCTGCTCTAGCTGAGACCCACAAGCTGAGCTGAGCTCAGGAGCGCCCGTCAGTTACATTCATGGTGGGAAAAAACAAGCCGAGCAATACCAAATTCCTTCCCTCCTGCGGAGGCTGGAGCCCCAGCCGTGTGGAGTCCGGCGCACAGAGAAGAAAAGCGGCCCAGTAGCAGGCCAGGTGCATTTTGGTCTGGCTGAACCACAGGTGTCGTCGGGCAGATTTTCAAATTCTAAAAAAAAGAAAAGAAAGTTAGAAGTGAAAATTCCCTTAAAGCACCAGTTCACAGAAACGCAGTTCCAGGTGGATTGTTTTTTGCATTCATTGCCGCTCTCTCCAAAAAAGTATTTAAGTTAAAAATTAAAATGAAACATAAACTAAAATTTAAAAACTAGCTGGCTGTGCACTTGATGTTTAAAATCTTATAATGCCAAAGAGATGGCAAAATAAAAAAGCAAAGGACACTGGCATGTAAAGACAGACAAAAATGCTTTAAATGATAGCAAATTGCTCATCAGGTGCCTGGCTTTAGGCTAATTGATCTACAGTCAGGGGCATCCAAAGGTGGACATTCTGTGCTCAGGAACACTTTCTTGGGCCTGTTTTCATTTTATTTCAGACAAAAGTCTAATCGACTCTGTTATTTGGTTTCCCAACTCCTGGCATATTAGATGTGAATCAAAACAGGGCGGGCACCGTCTGAGCCAGGCCACTGTGTGTGTCAGAGGCTGGCTGGTCCCCCGACAGTCAGGGAGGGAAGCGGAGGCCAGAGGGAACTCAGAGCTAATACAGGGTGAGAGCGCTGAAGTGGCGAGGCGGGGCCTGTCCTTTCTGCGGCCCTGTCCTCCCCTCTTGCCTCGAAATTCTGTGGCTTCTGAGGGCACCTCTGTCTTATAATGTGTGTAATGCCAGCCAAGTCATGAAAACTATTTATAGCAGGCTATGCACTTCGGAGAGTTGGACTGTGAAGAAGGCTGATCGCCGAAGAATTGATGCTTTTGAACTGTGGTGTTGGAGAAGACTCTTGAGAGTCCCTTGGACTGCAAGGAGATCCAACCAGTCCATTCTGAAGGAGATCAACCCTGGGATTTCTTTGGAAGGAATGATGCTAAAGCTGAAACTCCAGTACTTTGGCCACCTCATGCGAAGAGTTGACTCATTGGAAAAGACTCTGATGCTGGGAGGGATTGGGGGCAAGAGGAGAAGGGGACGACTGAGGATGAGATGGCTGGATGGCATCACTGACTGGATGGATGTGAGTCTGAGTGAACTCCAAGAGATGGTGATGAACAGGGAGGCCTGGCGTGCTGCGATTCATGGGGTCGCAAAGAGTCGGACACGACTGAGCGACTGAACTGAACTGATGCACTTCGCCCAATTCATTGTCCTCTCATACAATCCACTTCAGAGAGGTTTTCATTAAAAGGGAGCAGACCATTGGCTCTCGAACAGGAGCATCCACTGGAAGGCACCTGTTTCCCCTGCCCTCCAAGAGGTGCCTCCTCAGAAGGCTGCTTGTAAGGGTGCCTTCTGCTGTTTGACAAGCTCCCCAGGCCAATCTAGAATGGGTGCTGTGGTCTGGAAGAATTCACTCCCTGAAAATGAGTTCACTTCCTGGACTGAAACGCAGCTGACCCAATGCAGTTCATTCTCGATATTCACGGTGGCGTGGGTCGGAGGTTGAGAATAGCCCAGATCACCATGAAATCAGCTTTTGATGATCGGGAGGCTTCTGGTCCAGAATGGCTTCCTTCTTTAAGGAAATGTGTTAGGACTTTCCAGAGAAACAGAACCAACAGTGTGTGTGTGTGTGATCTTTTGTGTGTGTGTGGACCACGTTTAAAGTCTTTACTGAATTTGTTATAGTATTGCCTCTGCTTTATGTTTTGGTTTTTTTGGCTGCCAGGCACGTGGGATCTTAGCTTCCCGATGAGGGATCGAACCCACCCCCTGCAAGGGAAGGTGAAGTCTTAACCACTGCCCCCCGCCGCCACCCCCAAGTGCAGGCAAGAAAGAAAGTCCCAGTTTGAAAACAGGCAGAAGGAGCGGATTCTCCCTCGCAAGACGTTTGTTCTTTCTGGCCTCCAGTGCCTGGGGTGGGTTCCCAAGGGAGGGGATGGGTCCCCCCGTGCCGGGGAAGGCGGCTGGCTTTACTAGGTCCACCGAGGCGAATCTCGTCCAGAAACGTCCTCACACACACCCGGCATCGTGTCTAGCCAAGTCTTAGGGTACCCTGTGGCCCAGTCCAACAATTAACCATCATAGGTGGCTATTGAAAAAGGCTGAAAAATGAATCATCACAGAACGCCAAAAGAAGCTAAAACATCAACCATCCCAGGAGGCTGGAGCAGCTCACCAATGTATTGCTGCTTCCTGCCGCTCCCAAGCCCCATCTCCTCCAAAGCCCGAGGAGCCCCTGACCAGCTCTCCCCTCCAGAGCCCCCTCTGAGGAGCGGCCAGGACTGAGGGTGGGATGCTTGGGCAGGAAGCAGGGTCAGGGATGGGGCGGGTGGAGAGGGTGTGCTTTGGAGGCCACTGCTGACCCATCCCCTTCCACTGGTGGAGACATTTGGGCGGGTAAGGGCCGAGGCCCATTGCCTGACCTTAAACACCGGCCATAACTGAGCCTCACAGCGATTCCTCTGGGACTCGGTGTCTGTCCTCTGATAAGTATTGTTGCTACAGTTAAGTCTGTATCATCAAGTCTGTAGATTCTTGTTGCTACGGCGTTCTAGTCCTTTACAGCCGCTGCGTTTGCGAGCACACCTGGACAGGGTGTGGCTCTGGGAAGGAGCATGGAATCAGTTACCAGAAGGCAGAGTCATGCCTCTGAATAAGGTGTGGCTCCAGGCCAGTCCCTGACTTGGGGGACTCAGAGCTCTCCCACAGGAGATGAGCTTGCTGGCAATTGCCAAAGTAATTCACAGCGGAATCTTGTCATAGTGCTTTATGAAGGGCCCCCCTGGTGGCTCAGACAGGAAGGAATCCGCCTGCAATGCGGGAGACCTGGGGTTGATCCCTGGGTCGGGAAGATCCCCTGGAGAAGGGAACGGCTACCCACGCTAATCTTGCCAAAGTCGAATGAGATGACCTGTGTGAACGTCCTTTATAGTGCTCAACAAATATCGGAAGGGTGAAGTAAGCCAAAGGAAAAGCTGGTTTTACCACTTTGACCCCACTCCTTAAGTCTGTAAGTACTGGCCGGGCCCTTGTCGAGACGTGAATGGACCTGGAGACTGTTGTGAAGTAAATCAGAACAACAAAGATTGTGTGTTAATGCTCGTATGTGGATTCTAGGAAAGTGGTTTTGATGATCTTATTTGCAAAACAGAAATAGAGACACCGACGTAGAGACCAAACGTGTGGACCCCCAGGCGGGGGTGTGCGGGCTGAGCTGAGTCGGGAGGTCGGGGCTGACGTGTCCCACGCTGCTGACTCTGCGTGTGAGACGGTGCCGGTGACGGCCTGCTCTGGGCTCGGGGGCCCTATTCACGCTGCGTGTGAAATGGGTGACGCTGAGGGCCTGCTGTGAGCTCAGGGGACCTACTCCGAGCTCTCCGGTGGCCTCAGTGGGAGGAACTCCAAAAAGGAGGTGATCTGTGTGTCTACCTAGTTGATTCACTTTGCTGTACAGTAGGAACGAACACAAAATTGTAAAGCAACTATAATCCAGTAAAAATTAAAAAAACATAGAGTCATCGCTACCTGCCCTGCTGATACTCCAAGACTAGGCTTCATGTGGGACCCTGACATCTTCTTGAGATCGCTTTAAAAAGTGACAGAGTTCTTTCACCAGTAGGCGTTTCTATTTTCTGTTTTGCCTTGTCTTATGGATGAGTTGATCATTATTATTATAGTATGTAGCCAAGAATGATTCCATTTAGGAAAATAATCGTGACACTTTGCTGATCTTTTGTAGGATAATTTTGCCATAGCCTCTGCAAATAAAGTAGTGATTTCTTTAGCGCATGCTGGTTCAGAGTCACGGATCTGTACTTTCAAAGCCTACAGTTGATTGTTTGGTGTGAAAATTGTATTCCAGTGAAGCACATAAGCATGCGATCTAAAGTATGGCCATTTTCATCTAGATTGACTGTTATTAACTGGCCCCAAGCGATAGGTCGTAATGAAGATTTCGTTACTTTTGTTGACTGTGATGAGTGGCCCCAATATTTACAGTGGCCTCCCGGTTTGAAGAATGGGAAGATGGCCCAACAAGACAGCATCTACACATTTTGGCTTTTAGGAATAATGAAAGAATTTGACTTTTTCTTCACCGATCCAAACATTTGATAAGGGCAGACATTTGAACTCAATGCAAATACAAGAATTTCAGGAAAATACAATTTCAGGAAATACAAGATTTCGGGAAAATCACATTTCCTTGTGAATGATGGCAGATTTCCATCTGGTTAGTCATTCACGCATTCTAATACCTTCTTCCATGGGTTTAGGGACAAAGAGCAACTGGGGACAGATGAAACCCTTATTGGGGTTTATGCTTTGCCTAATTAAAGCAGTTGTATTTACAGTCTGCTGATACAGCTCTAGTCAGAGGGGAGAACCACTCTCGGCTTGGATTCACTTTGGAAAGTTTGCGGAACTTTTCTTTCCTCTCACAGAATCGCTCTGGCACATTTCTGCTAGCCTCTTCATCGGTGTGTGTTGGTAACTGTTCTTAGGTGAGATGAGATGGCTCACCTTTTTTTTTGTGCTGTGCCACCCCCTTTTAAAAGAAAGAAACAAAGTTCTCCGTTTCTCCCAGGAGAAGTTTAAGAAAGGATCCATGCATATTTGCACCACCTTAAACAGACTCCCAGCAGGCTAGGTTGGCACACAGCTCTCATTTCAGCCATCTGTATTTTCAGGTGTACCCTATGTATTTAGTACATCATTTGATAATGCTAAAAAAAAAATATTAAAGCAGTGTGAGACTAAAGGAGAAAGAAGATGAATGTTAGCATTCCCCTGGGGTTCATGGGTGAAGGAATTAACACAGCGTGGCACTCTACCCTAGCTGTGTTTGTTTCCATGGCAACAGCTACGTACATGTTTCAGACTATCCACAGTGACACAGTTGCAGAAATAGTAGCTTGCAGGTTTCTGATATCGCATCAGTGGACAGGCAGCACGCACTATATTAAGTGAGTGTAAAGGAATTTAAAATACAGCTCGGATTCAGATGTATATTAGCTCAGCTAAACGATGTTTTGGGGATTTCGGCGTCCCCTTTCCTCACGACAGCAAAATCTGGGCAAAGTTGAAAGTTGCAAGATTCCAGTCAAACAATTGTCCTTGCTTGGGTGAGTGTCATCAAACGAAACCAATGTGAATGAGTTCCAAAGGTAAGAAAATGGCCTTGGCAAATGACATATTTAAGAAGGATGTTGCCAGTGAAGCTGGTTTTTTGGAGGAGGGGTAGTGATGGGTAAATAATGAACGCTTTGGTTGAAAATAGCTGAGTCTTAAAGCAAATCAATGTGCACCGGAATTTGACTGCTGTTGAGTTTACAGCAACTAAGGTGTTTGAATGGATCACTGCAAAAATTGCTTTTCTATAAAAGTGATCAGGTGAGGAGCAGAGAGGTTGGCTGGATATGCAGTTAAAGAGAAAGTGGGGCTCCACGGTCTTTCTGAAAGCTGATGTAAATATCTCCCTTCTTGCCGGAATGACCCTGGTTTGTCTTTGACATTGGTTGCTACTTTTTGGTGCTGTTTGCCGGATCTGTGTGTTTCTATTATGTTGCTACATTGTAGCCTGATGAGACTCCAGTGTTGGTTAGAGAGCAACCAAGTAAAGATGATAGACTTTGTAAGTGTGTGACTTTGCAATCAAATTGTACAGTAATTTAGGAGAAGTGTTCAAATGGGTATTTATTTACAGGCTAGACCTCTGCTTTTGAATAGCAGCCTTGGTATTAGGTTAATGGATTTTGATGTGCACATTATGATTGCGGGAGCTTTCAAGTACGTGGTAGTTCAATTTATACTGTTTTTCATGTCAAAATATTTTTATTTATGCCCATTATTCAGTGTAAGCCTGCATTTACCTTACAATTTTATGATTCATGTATCAGGGAAGAGAATGTAAAATGGCATGGAAATTTAAGCTAATCTATTCATTTGAGGAGGATTTATTTTCTGGCCATAGGTGGACTTTTACAAAAAGTGGTATGAGAAACACAGCTCTTGGATTTGTGGGACTGTCTCATGTGGGCACAGGGAACTGCCCCCAGCATCTGCTGCACGTTCTTCTTCACAGCGAATATTTGGTTTGGTGAAAAGAGAACACTCACGGGGGTGACGGCATTCTGGAGCTTCCTGCCCACCCAGGCACATAGGGGGCTGGGAGAGACTGTGGATCATAAATCAGGGATGGAACCCCAGGGTGTTTGACACCTACTTGATACCAAGGGAACATTTCATGCAAAGATGGGCTCGATAAAGGACAGAAATGGTATGGACCTAACAGAAGCAGAAGATATTAAGAAGAGGTGGCAAGAATACACGGAAGAACTGTAGGAAAAAGATCTTCACGACCCAGATAATCATGATGATGTGATCACTCATCTAGAGCCAGACATCTTGGAATGTGAAGCCAAGTGGACCTTAGAAAGCATCACTATGAACAAAGCTAATGGAGGTGATGGAATTGCAGTGGAGCTGTTTCAAATCCTGAAAGATGATGCTGTGAAAGTGCTGCACTCAATCTGCCAGCAAATTTGGAAAACTCAGCAGTGGCCACAGGACTGGAAAAGGTCAGTTTTCATTCCGATTCCAAAGAAAGGCAATGCAAAAGAGTGCTCCAACTACCGCACAATTGCACTCATCTCACAGGCTAGTAAAGTAATGCTCAAAATCCTCCAAGCCAGGCTTCAGCAATATGTGAACCGTGAACTCCCTGATGTTCAAGCTGGTTTTAGAAAACAAACAGTAAAGCGTCTGCCTGCAATGCGGGAGACCCGGGTTTGATCCCTGGATGGGGAAGATCCTCCAGAGAAGGAAATGGCAGCCCACTCCAGTATTCTTGCCTGGAAAATTCCATGGATGGTGGAGCCTGGTAGGCTACAGTCCATAGGGTTGCAAAGAGTTGGGCACAGCTGAGCAACTTCACTTTTCTTCTAAGTAAGGTGATTCAGCGACTTCCTTAGCAGTCTGGTGACTGAGACTTTGCCTTCCATCGCAGGAGGTACAGGTTTGATTCTGGCTGGGAAGCTAAGATTCAGTAAGTGAAAGCAAAAGTGGCTCCATGGTGTCTGACTACTTTTCAACTCCATGGATTGCAGTCCATGGGATTCTCCAGGCCAGAAGACTGGAGTGGGTAGCCTTTCCCTTCTCCAGGGGATCTTCCCCACTCAGGGATCGAACCCAGGTCTTCCCCATTGCAGGCAGATTCTTTACTAGCTAAGCCACAAGGGAAACCCAAGAGTACTGGAGTGGGTAGCCTAGGCCTTCTACAGGGGATCTTCCCAACCCAGGGATCGAACCGGCGTCTCCTGCATGGCAAGCAGATTCTTTACCAACTGAGCTATCAGGGAAGCCCAAGATTCAATAAAGACTGTACAAATAAATGGTCCACATCAAAAAAAAAAAAAAAAAAAAGTTATTCCAAACTGAAGCTACTGTTGACACCTGCCTCTCAGTGATGCTCGTCTATAGTGCCGACCACCCCGAGATGGGAGCTGAAGTCAGTGTCTTCTAGAGGGATCTTTTTTTGTTGGTGGCTGATATTAAAGGCTTCCCTGGTGGCTCAGTGATAAAGAATCCACCTGCCAGTGCAGGAGACCTGGGCTCAACCCCTGGGTTGGGAAGATCCCCTCGAGAAGGGAAAGACTACCCACTCCAGTCTTCTGGCCTGGAGAACTCCATGGACAGGGGAGCCTGGCGGGCTACAGTCCACGGGGTCGCAAAGATCCGGACACAGCTGGAGAAACCAGGCACATCCTAGAGGCAGCTCCTTCCTCAGAGGGGCGCCCCTCTGCCTGTTCTCACGCAGAACCCTAGCCCAGCCTTGGGGCCGGTGGGAAGGCAGGCTTGCAAATCCCGTCCCCCAGACCCTGGGCTGCCTGGCCGGCCCAGGTATCCTGGTGAGCAGCTTGCCCCTGTGACAGCTGCAGGAAGGCACCTGTGCGTGGCGCCTCCCGAGG
Source organism: Cephalophus harveyi (assembly GCA_006410635.1). Classification (NCBI taxonomy): domain Eukaryota; kingdom Metazoa; phylum Chordata; class Mammalia; order Artiodactyla; family Bovidae; genus Cephalophus; species Cephalophus harveyi. The sequence continues at coordinate 227,175 of SJYT01044988.1, forward strand.
CAGAGGAGTCAAACGCCGTTGGTGTGAGGGTTTACTTGATGTTCCGCTATTACACTTGAGGAGCCCTGGAAGCCTTGGGTTCATGAACCTGAAGCTCTGGAACTAGAAATCAAGAAAGTGCCAATGAAATGCGTTGTTTTCTTTTAAGTTTTTTTTTTTTTTATGGGGATCATTTGAAAGTCTTTATTGAATTTGTTGCACTATTACTTCTGTTGTTTATGTTCTGGTTTTTTGGCCACAAGACATGTGCAATCTTAGCTCCCCAATCTGGAGTCGAACCTGAACCCCTTCGTTTGGAAGGTGAAGTCTTAACCAGTGGACCGCCAGGGAGACCCCCCGGTGAACGGCTTTGGATGGTGGCTCAACTTCTGTCTGTCTGAGGAGTGCGAGCCCTTCCATCAGTTGAGACATTTGTATAGTTCTTTTTTTTTTTTTTTTTTATCATCCCCAAATATTTTCCAGTATTAAAAAAAAAAATCCAAAAAACACCAGTCTAGGCCATGTTTCGGTAGCTCTTTCCTAAGAATAGAAAGACAGAGAAACCTAAACGTAGAGCCCCAGGCCGCAGCAGTCATTCAAATGTGAAACCCTGGCAGTGCCGTAGGAAACTCCATTGCTTCCATTTGAAGGGCCAGGAAATTGATTTGGAAAAAAGTAAGTTTGAGGGATTCCCAAATAGTGGCAGCATGAAATGAATAACAGGAAAATGAAGGTACAGACTGCTTCAGTGTCGCCGGTGGTAACTGGTAATAGCATTGCCGGAATCAGCTGCCAGGGCACGGCTCGCCGGGAGCCTCCCCTGCCTCGCTGACGGCTCTCACTGCTCACAGGGTGAGGGCCAGGCCCCAGACTGGGTCCAGCCTCAGTCCCTTCCAGCCTGCCCTGCGGCTCGGCCTCTCTCTCGGGCACCTGGGGGCCTCTCCCAGGGCAACAGATACTGTATCTTGGCCCCGGGGGGACGTCGCTAGGCCTCTGCTCTCGCTGCTGCCTCTGCCCAGATTTCTTTCCTCCCCCCCTCCCAGCTTGAATTCCACTTCCTCCAGAAAGCCTTTTGGATCCCCGCCTCGCCCTCACTGGGATGATTTTTCCATCGTTTCCATCATGTATCCATAACAGTTGAGCTTCAGATTGTCACACTTGTTTCACTGTATTAGGATGAGCTGCATCTTCTCTTAATCGTGCTGTAAATCTATCAAAGACACCGGACCTGATTTGGGTACTTCTGGAGCTTTGGCCAGACCTAGAGCAGTATTTCAAACCTGTATTTCCCTGAATTCTTAAACACTCGCAAAGATACCCATCACTGAACAATGAGGGCCCAGAGACGCTGACCACTGTCTTCTGCTCACAGACAGTCTGTTGGATACTGAGATTCCTAAGGCTGTGTCTGTCCCAGCACCAGGCATCAGGACCAATTCAGCCACTTTCAGATGCTTCCACACTTTTGGCTGTTTGGCATCATCCAAACACAGAAACCAGGTGGATGGCTGACAATTTTTTTTTTTTTTTTTATCTTCATGGAATCAAAGATTTTAGAGCCACAAGGAACCTCAGGGAGTTAAACTCGTGTTGCAGAGGAGAAAACTGACTTTTCCCAAAGCGCACGGCTAATCAGGGACCCGGGTGAGTAGACCCAGCTGGCCCCACCGTCCGTGGCCCTGCCTCCTGGGCGGCGGCCTGGGATTGCATTGAAGACCGAACCAGTCAGTTTCCTTTCTGCCGCAAGCCAGGACTGGCTGGCCTTCCAGCTGCAAACACCGTCATCCGACAATAATCCCCTTCACCTCTCTTTGCTAAAGGCTGATATCACCGGGATAGAATTAAAAACAAAAGTAGACTGAGAGTTGAACGCTGGGGGACGGAGAGCAACGCTAACAGTTGATGAGCCGTCGCTCGCTGCAGCTACAGCCACTGCTGGATTCCGTCCACTCAGACCCTTAGAAAGAGTGGAAAAAAGAAAGCACATACTTTCCAGGGCCCGGGCGCTGCACGGCCGGCCAGCTGGGCGTAGCACCGTGGCCAAAAGATCTCTTCAGTTTCAGAAATTCGAGACCCCGAGCTTGCATACGGGGCTGTGGCTGCAACCAGGCCTGATCTGGCATTGCTTCTGCCTGCAGGCCTATCAGACTCAGCTCCTGTGGGAAGCCCATTAGTGTCTAAAGAAAGAACCAGCCCTCCGAGCTGACATAAGGAGCAGGCTGACGTGTGCGTGTGCGTGCGTGTGCGTGTGTGTGTGTTTAAAGGCCTGTGTCCGAGGTCCACAGCCTTTTTAAGAGAACTCTTGGTTTTCTATGTAAACGTGTGCTTCCTCTGGCCCAGAGTTAGCCTGTTAAGGGAATAAAACACAATTCAGATTTCTGAGTTGGAAGCCTGATTAATCTCTCTGCCAGTTACATATGGAAATAAATTAGTAAATGGTCCATCTGGGACTAAACTACTGCAGAGATGATAAATTATCGCCATCATATGTCTGTGTTGCTGCAGACTGGGTCGTGCTCACCAGGAGCTGCTGAAAGATGTCTGGATGCTCTATCGTGGTCAGAGGAATAAAGGTTAAAAAAAAAATTGAGAAGTGAAAAATTCACTTTAGAAATTTAGAAGTGAAAAATTTACCTTGAAATGTCTTTTGGGAAGACGGTTTGGTTGATGCCAAGTTTGTGCCTTAGGACTTTGCTCTGTCTGCAAATATTTAAAAGGAGAGTCTGAAGGGCGTGAGAAACATTTTGCTTTTATATTTTCAAAGGCCAAAACAGTAACACATATTGATTGGTACTCAAATGTCTCAGCGAATATAATTATACGTACAATAAAAATATACCCCTGTGTAACACTGCACTTTATAATTTTCATAGCAACTTCTTGTCTGTTTTCTTATTTAAATTTCAAAGAAGGTGAGGCAAGTCAGCGTCTCTAGTTCTTGATGGATGAAACACTGAGGTCCATGAAGCAGCCGATTCCGATTCCAGCTTGGTTTCCATCAGAGCCTTGCATGACATCAAAAGCGTTTTCAGGTCGCCATCATTCATCTAGCAGCACCAGGAAATAAAGCCTGCTGTTTATGTCAGTCTTCTGGAAGCCAAAGTCATACGTTCTTGATCATAAAAAGTAGTTTTCCTTTTCTCTCTAATTGGAGGTGTTGAGCATTGGTTTAACTTACTCATGGGGCATGGGTTTTTTGTTTGTTTGTTTTAATGACGATACTTGCTGCTAACATTTAGTTTTTTAAAAATATTTCTTTGGCTGCCTCTGGTCTTAGCTGTGGCACGCGGGAGGTTTTTGTTGTGGTGCTTGGGCTTCTCTCTGCTGGTGGCGCATGGGCTCTGGGCCTGGCGGGCTCAGTTGCAGGACACGGACTTAGTTGCCCTGCGGCGCGAGGGATCTTAGTTCCCCGACCAGGTATTGAACCCTCATCCCCTGCATCAGAAGATGGATTCTTAACCACTAGACCAGCGTGGAAGTCCTTGGACATATTTTAATTTTTTAAATTGAGGTGTGATTGACATAAAATTATAGTAGTTTCAGGCGTATGACGATTTGGTCTTTGTATACATTGTGAATTGATTGCAATAAGTTGAGTTGACATCCGCCGCCTTTTACGGTTTTTTATTTCTTGTGATGAGAACTTTTAAGATCTGCTCCTGGCAGCCCTTGTATGTGCAGCGTGGTCTCCTAACTATGGTCGCCCTACTGTGCACAGTGTCTCCAAGGCTTACGCTTAACTGTGACCTTTTCACACCCCTGCGCCCCTTACTCCCAGGCCCTGGTTTACCTGCTCCTTTTGCCTAAAGCACATCCCTCTCCACTGGAGTTATTTTATAAACTAAAAGCATCTGTGCCCTCAGGGGCATTTTAGGTGTGGTAACATATTGCTGGGTTTGCAAATGGCTTGAGGGGACTGTGGTATCCAGATTCTTCAGTTCAGTTCGGTTCAGTCACTCAGTCGTGTCTGACTCTTTGCAACCCCATGAATCGCAGCACGCCAGGCCTCCCTGTCCATCACCAACTCCCAGAGTTCACTCAGATTCACGTCCATCGAGTCCGTGATGCCATCCAGCCATCTCATCCTCTGTCGTCCCCTTCTCCTCCTGCCCCCAATCCTTCCCAGCATCAGAGTCTTTTCCAATGAGTCACCTCTTCACATGAGGTGCAGTGGTCATGTATGGATGTGAGAGTTGGACTGTGAAGAAAGCTGAGCACCAAAGAATTGATGCTTTTGAACTGTGGTGTTGGAGAAGACTCTTGAGAGTCCCTTGGATTGCAAGGAGATCCAGATTCTTACCCTACTTTAAAATTTTTGAGGGGGGTCTTCCTCCAGGGCAAACCTTCCGGAGTTCATCCTTGAAGCAGCCAAGATGCTCCCCTCTAAAAAAAAGCAGTCCTTAAAGTATGGAGAAACCAGACTGGTCTCGGAACGAATAGTCGCCTGGTTTATCCGACATCAGCTTCTGAGCCACAGCAGGTGCCCCTGCTTCATGCAAGGAGGAGATGCGGCCGGCCCCTTGCGGTGACTTGTCTGCTTGGCCATGACCTTGTCTCACCCAGGTCACTTGCAAGTTGCTCACTTTTCGGTCAGACCTGGCTCCTCCGTGCGTCTGAACAGCTCTCTTGCCTTCCCACCTCTGGGTTTTTGCTTCAGCTTTTGCCTGTTCCCTCCTGTAAACATCCTGTCTGGATCTCAAGACCCCTTATTACTGTCTTGATGCTTTTCCTTACAGGCTTCCCCACCCCAGAGGTCTCCTTGGTAAGCGTCTGATTATTTGTTAGAGGAAACAACACAGTTGAACTCATCTGAGTTGCCTGTGGGTCTGTCTTCTGCTCCAGTTTTTGCTGTTGTTTAATCGCTAAGTCGTGTCTGACTCTTTGCGGCCCCGTGGACTGTAGCCCAGCAGGCTGCTCCGTCCGTGGGATTCTCCAGGCAAGAGTACTGGAGTAGGGGGCTGTTTCCTTCTCCAGGGGGCCTTCCGACATGGACTGCGGAGCCTGCGGGGTCACAGTCCATGGGGTCACAAGAGAGGTGGGCACACTTAGTGACTGAACGGTAGCAAATGCCTGTCTTCTCTCCCACAGAAGACAGCACGTTTCTCCCAGGCAGGGACTCACCACCGTCTCTCTGAGCCTCCTCCTTCCCTAACCCCTAGCCTAGTGCTTTGTCCTTAATTGAAGCTTAAGGTCCGTTAGAGCCCGGGGCTTTAAGAAAAATGAACACTCGCTTGGCTGCCTCGGGCCTTCGCTGTGGCCAGCAGGATCTTTGGTTGCAGCCGGGGATCTGGCTCCCTGACCAGCAATTGCACCCTGGCGCCCTGGACTGGGAGCCCAGGTCTTAGCGGCTGGACCACCAGGGAAGGCCCTCTGGAGTAGGATAATTTTCTTTTGCAACAACAGACTCAGTGTCTTTGGATGGGTAGATAAATTAATGATTTGAGGGGTATCAGTGTCCGCCCTGGATGGCTTGTTAAAGCCGACCCCTGGGACCCACCTCCCGGTATGCAGATGCAGCGCCCTGTGGACGGGACCGAGAGTCTGCAATTCCAGCAGGCTGTCAGACCGCCACTGCTGGTCCCCTTTCAGGGGCCGCTGTTTGAGATCCGCCGACTGAATTTATTTCCTAACATTCTCACTCTAAGGCTCGTAGGCTCATTCCATCCTTTTCTTTTCTTTTTTTTAATATCTTTTTGGAATCTTATCTTCTGGCTGCACCAGGCGGTGTGTGGGATCTTGGCTCCTTGACCAGGGATGGAACCTGGGCCCCCTGCACAGCTGGCATAGAGCCTTAACCCCGGACCACCAGGGAAACTCCCTCATGCTTTTCACGAGAGAGTCATTGCTGTCTCTTCCTTGAGGTGTAGGCCAAAAAAAATATCTTCCACCAGAAATTATTATGCTACTGGACTTCCCTGATGGCTCAACGGTAAAGAATCTGCCTGCAATGCAAGAGACGCAGGAGATCCAGGTTCAGTCCTTGGGTTGGGAAGATCCCTGGAGGAGGGCATGGCCACCCACTCCGGTATTCTTGCCTGGAGAATCCCATGGACAGAGGAGCCTGGCGGGCTACAGGCCACGGGGTCACGAAAGAGTCGGACACGACTGAAGCGACTAAGCAGGCATGCCTCTCACGTATCAGCTTTTCTATTCTGTAAGATTATTGGTTGACTGTAGCCTCCAGACTTGCAGCCCACATGTGAGCTTTAGTTTGACGGGATCTTCTTCTCCAGAAACGGAGCCAGAGCAATTCATTCGGCAACAACAGACTGAAGAGACATTGACTTTGCAGCCTGTCCGCCTGGTCTACCCGGAGGGTCACGGTTGGGTTCGTGTGGCGGAACGCTGGCCCTGAATGCTTGCCGGCACTCTGATGTTTTCCCTTTAGATAGATGAGTGTTTCAGTGGCAACTGTAGTAAAATAAAATGATCTCACAAATGTCTCAATGGCAGCTATAGTAAAATAAGATGATCTCACAGGGTCTGTGGCATGTATTTTTAAATCTCTGGGTTCTTTTATGCCCCATGAGGCAGTTTCAAGAATACTCCATCGTGAAAGACTTGATGCTTCAATAACTTTCCAGGAGATAAAGAGGTGCAGTTGCCATTGACTTCTTCATTGGAGTGTGTCGTGCTTTGGAGAGGTAGGCTAGAGATGATGTCCCCTGTGGTTGAGAGGGTTCGCTGTCCTCTGCTCTAATCCCGTCTTCCTTCTGCTCCTCCCCACCAGCCACTAGACGCACCCTCTCCTGGAAGACCAGCGCTCTTGTGATCATGGAGGCCTCTCCGTCTTTTCTGTGACTGGAGCAATGCTGACTGTGGTTTCCTGGACCCATTCTGACTCAGGTAACCACGCTGTGCCTTCCCCAGCTGGTTTACACCTTAGGGAGACTGCACTGGATAAATGAAATACCAAAGCCATATTTAAATGCAAATGCCAGATTGATTGCTTTCCCAGCAATTGATATTCTCTCCGTCTTCTTCCCGATCTTCTTAATGATCAGTTTATGCAGCTGATCAAACTGATGGTGCGGTCAATCAGTTGAGGCCTTAAGATAATAAGAATGTTGAATTACATCTTTATTTAAAACTTCGGTGTGTGTCGTAGACTCACAAAGCCATAGGAGCGTCGCTGGGGATTTTCGTATAGAAACTAGCTTCTCCTGGACGTGGTTTCTCTAAATCATTTTCTTTCCCATAATATTGGATAGGCCAAGAAGTTCCTTTGAGTTTTTCAGCAGATCTTAAGGGACAAACTTTTTGGCCAACCCACTGCTGTGTTTCACCTGAATTATAATAATCTTCCTTACACTGAATCTTTGAATTGGGTTTCGTAAATATTGTTAAGTATCTGTTTTGTGTGCTTGGGACAGATGGGGATAAAAAATTATAGGATGTGTAAAAATACAAGGTGTATCCTCAGGCAGCTCACACTTGAGCCAAAGAGCCTCGACTCGCTGGTAAGACCGTGGCGGGGGGCGCTCAGCTGCTGGCTAGGGCTGTGCACGGGGGTGGTTCTCTGGCTCGGGGAAGGAGAGGACCCTGAGGACTGAGATGCTTCGAGGAGAATTTGTGGAGGATGGAGGGCCTCCGGAGGGCCATGTCACTGGGGTCATTCCGCCGGAGCGAAGAGGATCTGCCCGGCCTGACCGCGATGGTGGGAGTGAGCCCGGCCAGGGAGGGCCTGGCGCCTGGACCAGATGGGTTTTGGAGGACCCTGAGCCCCGACCCAGCCAGAGCCAGGCTCCACACTGGGCCTTTCCCATTGAGATTCCCCAGGGAACCCTGCCTGCCCCGTTAGAGCTGCCTTGGCTGACAGCTGCCTCCAGGGGACCCTGGTCACCATGCTCCCTGGCCAGCCTTCTGCCTCTTCGGGCTCGTCCACACCCGGCCTCTGCTTGTCTACTGACTGTCTGCCGTCCACACCTGCCCCCTCCCCTCCACGCTCGGACGAGCAGGCGTGGCTTGACGAGGCCCCGGGATGAACCAAGTGCCCTGTGAGGTCAGGGCCTGGTGATTCCAAGGAGCTGATTCGGAGCTGAGAAGTGTAATGGAAGGGAAGGGTGGGAAGCAGAAGCAGGAGTCTGTAAGTTGGTGCCAAGAGTGTACCAAGAGTTCTGAAACCCAGAATATGGGGAGGGCCTCGGGACTGAAGCTGCAGCCACAGTCGGGGTGGGAGCCCAGCAGGCTGGCTCAGTTTGCGAGGGCCCAGCGGACCCCGGCCGCACTCAGCGCCCTTGGATCCAGCAGTGGCCGCTTTCCGGGGCCTGAGGTGCTGCTGAGGCTGCTCGTCCCGGCAGCTCTGCCTGGCCACGCTCGCCCTGCCGCACCGTGCTCCACGGGACCGAGCGCCCGGCAGACCCAGGAGCTCCGGCCTTCCTGGACTCAGAGCTCTGCGTCCCCAGCCTCCAGGAAGCGGAAGAACTGGAGCGGCAGGGCTTCTGTTCTCCTCCCATGAAAGCAGTTGCTTGACCTGTTGTTGCCCTGCCTCTTCTAAGCCTGAGAGGGTCAACGAGGGCCCGCCAGGCAGGTGCGGCTCACTCCTTATTGTTGGGGGTGGACAAGCCGACATGGTTTTCACACTTTTAGATGATTGGAAAAAATTGAAAGAAGAATAGCTTTTTTTTTCTTCATAGAAATGATGTAGAATTCAGATTTCAATGTCCCTCAGTTAGGTTTTGGGGACTTCACATGTGGCGCTAGTGGTCAAGAATTTTCCTGCCAACCCAGAAGACATGGGTTTGATCCCTGGGTCGGGAAGATCCTCTGGAGAAGGGAATGGCAACCCACTCCAGTATTCTTGCCTGGAGAATCCCATGGACAGAGGAGCCTGGCGGGCTATAGTCCATGGAGTTGCAGAGTCATGACTGAACAATTAGGCATATGTGCAAATTCAGTTTTATTGGAACATAGTGAGTTCAGTTCAGTCGCTCAGTCGTGTCCAACTCTTTGTGACCCCATGGACTGCTGCACGCCAGGCCTCCCTGACCATCACCAACTCCCAGAGCTTGCTCAAACTCATGTCCATGGAGTTGGTGATGCCATCCAACTGTCTCATCCTCTGTTGTCCCCTTCTCCTCCCACCTTCAACCTTTCCCAGCATCCAGAGTCTTTTCCAATGAGTCAGTTCTTCACAACAGGTGGCCAAAGTATTGGAGTTTCAGTTTCAACATCAGTCCTTCCATTGAACACCCAGGACTGATCTCCTTTAGGATGGACTGGTTGGATCTCCTTGCAGTCCAAGGGACTCTCAAGAGTCTTCTCCAACACCACAGTTCAAAAGCATCAATTCTTTGCTGTTCAGCTTTCTGTATAGTCCAACTCTCACATCCATACATGACTACTGGAAAAACCATAGCCTTGACTAGATGGACCTTTGTTGGCAAAGTAATGTCTCTGCATTTTAATATGCTGTCTAGGTTGGTCATAGCTTTTCTTCCAAGGAGCAAGCATCTTTGAATTTCATGGCTGCAGTCATCATCTGCAGTGATTTTGGAGCCCCCCAAAATTAAATCTGTCACGGTTTCCATTGTTTCCCCATCTATTTGCCGTGAAGTGATGGGACTGGATGTCATGATCTTAGTTTTCTGAATGTTGATTTTTAAGCTAACTTTTTCACTCTCCTCTTTCACTTTCATCAAGAGGCTCTTTAGTTCCTCTTCACTTTCTGCCATAAGGGTGGTGTCAGCTGCATATCTGAGGTTCTTGATATTTCTAAGATGAGCTTCTCCATCTTTGGCTGCAAATAATATAATCAGTCTGATTTCGGAACATAGTCATGCTTATTCATTTCCATATTATCTTTTCTATTACAAGGGCAGAGTTGAATAGGTGGGTCAGAAACCATTAAGAATTTACTTTCTGACCCATTACAGAAAAAAATTGCCATTCTCTGGACTAGGCAGTTGCATAACCATTGTTTGCAAAATTTGAGGTGTAGACATTTTTCCTTCATAAAGAAAATACGAGGGCTTCCCTGGTGGTCCAGTGGTTAAGACTTCACCCTCCAATGCAGAGTTTGATCCCTGGTCAGGGAACTAGATCCCGCATGCCTCGCAGCCGAAAACCAAAGCATAAAATACAAACAGTGTTGTAACAGATGCAATAAAGGCCTTAAAAATGGTCCTCACCAAAAGAAATCTAAAAGAAAGAAAAGAAAATAGGATGGAAGGTTGAGTAGGATTTGAATAAGCTAGAGAGGAAGAGAGGAGTCTTCTAGACTGAGGTAGAGAGTTGGTCATCCTCTGTTGGATCTTTCTGGTCATCTGTTTAACTTTCAGTTAAACCTAGATTTGACACCAAGGCTGTTTCATTTCAACAACCTAATTATTAGGGTTATCTTTAAAATGAGGCGTCCAGACTTCTTGGGTTAATATAGATGTTGGAACAAATAAACACCAAATTAAAATATACCCTGCATTTTGAAACTTTTTTCACTTGGCACCGAGTATGAACTATTTTATTTTAAACCAGATAAACATTTTGTTTTAAGTTGAGTAAGCATTGAAGATTTGCCATGAGTAAGCTATGGCATTTAATCTTGGCAACATTTTCCCAGTCTGGTGGGGTTTTATGATACTGTTGAGTGAAAACTGGAGAAAGCTGGAGATGTGGGTTCTCGTCCTGCTGATTTGCTGAGCCAAGGTAGGCTATGTCATATACTAGGGTAAAGAGTGCACCCTCAATTGGGGGGCTTCATGCAGTAAGAGTTCATTTCTCACTCAGCCAGCGTTGGATTGCACCAATGTGACTTTGCTGCCTCCAGCTTCTGAGGTTTCCTGTCTCCCCCATCTTGTGACACCTACGTCTCAAAATGTTGCTTCCTCGTTGCTGTGATATGTGAAAAAAGAGTTGAGAACACACACCCATTCTTAGGTGGCTTAGACCGGGAGTGACTCAGACCAGTTCCACACTGAGAGTCCATTGGCCAGAACTAGTCACATGACTCTCGTTGCTAGGAGACTGGGAAGGAGGGAGGAGCAAGAAGGATGCTCAGGGTCCTTCCTGCCCCTGCAACCCTGGGTCAGTGCGGGAAAGCGCAAACTTTGTCTTTTGTCTGCTCTTCATTAAAGGCTAATTAGCTAAGACCTATACTTTTTCACACCGTTTATGAAAGGCTCAAATAAAACAGTTTATGAAAGAGCTGTAAAAGGTATCGCACGTTGTAAAATATGTAGGCTGTAATTGCTACCTTACTTCTTCACCGGGTTTGAAGGACTGGAGCTGGAATAGTCACACACGCCCCAGCGCGCCTGAGGGTATCATAGCGTTTGCCACTGACCCAGCGCATTATGATACAGCCGTCCCTTTCACACCCGGAACTATGCTGGTGTGGACGGTACATAGATATGACCACCCCGGCTTGACCCCACTGGTCATCCTTGGAGATTAATGTCAGCTACTGTTTACTGGGCCTCTTCTAAGAGTCACGCTGCTCTGCGCTTTTGCCCTCCTGGTTTCATTTAATAGCCCAAACAAACTTGTGAAGTAGGTGCAAGTCATCTCACTTTAAGATGAGGCGCAGGAAGGCTTAAATCCCGCGTCATCACAGCCAGCGAGTCGCGCCGCCTTGCTCTGCACCCCGGTCTGTCTTGCTGTTAAGCAAATTCCATGTGACTGCCTCCCTCATCCTTCACGAGGGTCGTGTCCTCGACCACGTGGGGCCCCACCTCCCTGACACTGGCTTTGGAGTCTGTTCCCAGACCACACACTGGGAGAAGGTTACCGCCTGGGCGCTGAGCCCAGTCCTTTAGGACCCCGATGAGAAGATGAGCCCGGAAGTCACGGAGGACTTCTCTAGAAGCAGCGAGAGCGGGGCCAGGCCTGGCGAACCCCGCCCCTGTCCGTTGGCCCCTCCTCGCTCTCCTCCCCGACGTCGGCAGCTTGCTTTCAGAATGGGCGCTGCCTTTACGGAGAGGGAGAAAAGGTTTTATTTTGAAATCTTGGGTGGAGTAGAAGTTGAGCCAGTGAAGACTTGCCGTGTGGGGTGCAGTTGATCCCAACGCCCACAGCGAGTACAGACCCAGCGCCATTTTCAGCAAGTTCATTTTCAAATTTGTCTATTAGGAAAAAGAAAAAGTCAAACCACAGCTGAAGACCAGTGTGCTTCCGGAATAATATCGGATAAAAACCCATCTAATCAGGGGACGGTTTTCATTTCCTTGGCTCCTGGCATTCCGAATCACCAATTGTTGAAAACCGACCCCACGGAATCAAAGGGAACAGACTCTGAAAAGTGGACCCACTGTATCAGAATCATCTGTTGCATTGCTGGCTTCCGGAAACAGCCCCACCCCCCACCGACAGTTATACATGTGGTTTCTAAATGTCCAAAGAAAACTAAAGGAATTCCATTATGAAAGAGAAATTAGATGGAAATTTCTAATCCCATCTCAAACAGTATAGGAGTAACTTTAAAATATTCTGCTTTAAGCATGCATTTAATTTGTGCTCTGGGAACCAAATAATGTTGCTAAGATAAAACATTCTAATAATGATTTATGTAAATTTATTTGTACAAAGTAATGGTGTAGTTGCCTATAGCAAATTGCTTGGAATAGGAAATGACATTTATGAGATTTTTTTTTTTTCTCCTTCCAAATGAATACAATGGAGAAAATAAGAGACTCCAGAAAGGAAAGAAGAAATCCACGTTCAGCATGGCATCAGAGGGCAGAAGAGGCAGAGACAGCTCGACGGGTTAGAGGGTGTGCAGGCAGTCGAGAAACCCAGTTCAGTGTGTTTCCCTGCGATGGTCTCAGCATTTGAGGCATTTGTGGGCCACGCCAAGAGTGTGATAGATTCTTAGAAGGCTGCTGCTGCTGCTGCTGCTGCTGCTAAGTCGCCTCAGTCGTGTCCGACCCTGTGCGACCCCACAGACGGCAGCCCATCGGGCTCCGCCATCCCTGGGATTCTCCAGGCAAGAACACTGGAGTGGGTTGCCATTTCCTTCTCCAATGCATGAAAGTGAAAAGTGAAAGTGAAGTCGCTCCGTCGTGTCCGACTGTTCGCGACCCCATGGGCTGCAGCCTACCAGGCTCCTCCGTCCATGGGAGTTTCCAGGCGAGATTACTGGAGTGGGATGCCATTGCCTTCTCCCTTAGAAGGCTAGAACCCTTTATTTTATAATCATAAACTGCACAGACACCAAAGCTCTTTCCGAAGAGCCAACGACGGATCACTTGTCAAAGTGCCCTGCGAGACAGGGTGCTTACAACACGGGGGGCGAGAGGCCACCTGCAATTAAAGACTGGGCAATTAATCTCAGCTCCCAGTTCCTTTAATGTCAGGGGAAGTCATGCTTGAGCCGTAAATGGGGCCCGAATGTTAATAAACCAAACAGAAAACTCTCCCAAGGACTGATCCACCCGCCTCCGGGGGGTTTTCTGTGCCGCCCGCTTAGCATCTCGGTAGCGGCTCTGAGGTGTTTCCCGGAAACATTTCGTTAAATCCCCGCATAGGAGAGAGTTTCCGAATCTGTGCTTTGGCCTTGTAAATAAATGCCCGTTAGAATTTGCCGGAACCTTTGGAAAAGGTACGCTATTAAGACCTTCGTTGTGGAAGGCATTAGTTGTTCTTCAGGATGTTTTTACCGAGTCACTCGGTCGCCACACTCGGTTTTTGAGACGGTAGAGCTTGTGTTCTGTTGCCGCCCCCGGGAGGGCCGCGCGGCCGGCTGCGGCGGCGGGCGGGGAGGAGCGGCGTCCCCCGCCGGCCTCTGTCCTCACGAGGGTGCCCGGGGCTTCCAGGGAGGGGGGGTGCCCGGGCTCTCGGTAGTGCCGCTGAGGTGAATGTCCGTGAAAGCGTGGCTTCAGGTCGGGGCACTTTTGGTGAAGGGATCCAAGGGCCCCGGGGGATGTTAGGGACAAGAATATCGGCCAGAGTTTCAGACTCCTGTCCTGCCTCTTTCCGGCTGAATGACTTCGGGTATAGGTTTCTGAGCTGTGGATTCCTAGAAAATAATGGGAAGAATCTGAGCTTGCATTTGCCCATCTGTAAAATGGGGATAGTGATATTTACCTTATAGAGTTGGAGTGGAAATTAAATAAAATAATTCTTATAAAATATTTGGCACAGGGGGAGGATGGCTGGGTGAAATAAGGGAAGGGAATTTCAGAGGAAGACTTCTGGCTATAAAATCACGGGAATGTCACATACAGCACAAGAATAGGGTTAGTAATGCTGTCGGAATTTGCGTGGTGACAAAGGGTTGCTGGGCTTGTCCTGGTGATCCTTTCATGATGTACTCTGTTGCTGGAATACTATTCCCTGGCACTAACATAGTGTTGCATGTCAACCACACTGCAATTAAAAATAAATAAGTAAGTGAAAGGTAAATGTTTGGCACAGCGCTTGGCAGACAGTGAACGCTCATTTTACGATAGCTCTTAAATGGTGATAATTGTTCTGACTCGAGAATTATGGTTTTGACTGATAACTGGTAATGAGATTAAAATCCATTCGTTAATGAGAATGAATTGGACAGATTTCTAAATCGTTTGTTTCTCTGTTCTGCAAGATAGCAGGGTCAGTATGAGAACTCATTCATTCACTCAACGAACAATTCTGTTTTAAAAAATCATTTACCGACACAAGTTGCTCCGAGTGCTCGCTGCGGGACAGGGACTCCTCAGCGTGGTGGCGTCTCTTGCGTGGGGCGCAGGCTATCGGTGCCATGGGCTTCGGTAGTTGCGGTGCATGGGCTTCATTGCTACACGGCATGTGGAATCTTCCCTGACCTGGGATTGAACCTGTGTCCCTGCATTGGCAGACAGATTCTTATCCCCTGCACCACCGGGGAAGTCCCACCAAACAGTTCTTTAGGCTGAAGGCCTCTGGCTGTCTGTTTGCCAAGAAGGGAGAGGCCGAATACAGAACTCTAGTCTCAAGGGATGAGCAAGATTTTTACGCAAAGGCCCTGAGCGGGCCACTTTAACATATATGGTCCTTGTTTTGCAAGAATCAGAGATTAGGCTGGTCTACATCTTTAGCTGTTGCGGAAAGCCCAGGTTTGGGTCCAGACTCTGCCTGTTGGTTGCCGTCAGAACCGCGATCTTGGCTGGGGGAAGAGAAGGTTCATGTCAAGAAGAATAGACGGGACCCTTTGCTCCTTGCTCCTTCTGCTGTCTGCCTGCAAAAGGAGGCGTTCGCGTCCTTCACACTCGTGTTCTTGGCCACTGCGGGTCGGGCCCCTAGGCTGAAAGTGTGAATGCATCCTTTTGTTAGAATTCATCTCCGTTAGAAGCACACACCCCCCCTTCCTTATCAAGGGTTCAAAGGAATTCATTGTAAAATGTGTTGATTTTTCTTTTTTTGAGATGGCCATATAGTTATATCACCTTAGAAAAGGTGTTTCACAGAAATTCTAGGAAGGGAGATAAGGAAATGTGAACGGTTCTCAAGTGAGGTGAGGAAGTCGGTAAT
The DNA here is from genome assembly GCA_006410635.1 of Cephalophus harveyi. NCBI lineage: Eukaryota > Metazoa > Chordata > Mammalia > Artiodactyla > Bovidae > Cephalophus > Cephalophus harveyi. The sequence continues at coordinate 242,577 of SJYT01044988.1, forward strand.
AATTCTTGGATTCAGGGTCCAGTCTATCTATTTTAGGGGTCCTCCGGGGTGGACTCTGATGGGGTGGGGTGGGGGCGTCAGACAGATATGTACAAATAAGAGTTCAAAGGTGAGCTTTTCCCCAGTCCAAGGCAAAGAGAAAAATAAGCGCAAGAGAGTGCCTTCAGTATCCTTTACTAGGAAAAATAAAAAGTTGGCCACCTACGCCTCTCCTGAAACCACTTTTGGAATCTTCTTGTGGTGCAGAATCACGCTGTGGGAGCCTCCTTGCCTCGGCTCCTCCCGCCTGTCTCCCTGGGTCCCTCCTCGCCTCCTTCTCCTCCTTTCTGGCTCCTCGGCTGTTTTCTGGAGGTGCGCAGCCTCTGGCTTATCCTCCTTATTAAACAGGAGGTGAGCGAGTGCTAGAGACGTGGCAGCAATTAAGGCTTCTCTGTCATTCAAGGAGGAGAAAATAAAGGCCTCTGGAACGATGATTAGGCAGCTGTCCGCAGCACTCTGGCTTAAGACTAACACAGTCTGGGACCTGCCTGGTGTCCGGTGGTTGGGACTCCACGCTTCCACTGCTGGGGGCGTGAGTTCAAACTCTGGCTGGGGAAGGAAGATCTTGCACGCTGTGTGGTGTGGCCAAAAAATGATAAAAGTTAAAAATTAAAGAATCCACAGTCCCACCTTTGTCTCCCTGTGGAAGCTGGCAGACGGCGTTGCCCCTGCAAAGGCGAGGGGTGGGCTGTTACTTCCTGGCAGAAAGTGCCGTGTTGTGCTCTTCCCAGCGTGGACATTTCTGTGTCCACATCTATGTTACTCTCCCTCTGGTATATGTGTGTGAACTCCCCGAATGGATATTTGGGTGTTGATCAGGGACGGAGTCATGTGAGCTCAAACTCAGACTTGTGCTCATCTCAAAGCTGCCTCCAATGCAGGAGACCTGGGTTCGATTCCTGGGTCGGGAAGACCCCCTGGAGAAGGAAATGGCACCCCACTCCAGTAGTCTTGCCTGGAGAATCCCATGGACAGAGGAGCCTGGCAGGCCACAGTCCACGGGATCGCCAGAGTCGGACATGACTTAGCAACTAAACCACCATATCTCCATCAGTGAAAGCCACGTAACTCAGGTGAGAGGTTTTTGGTTTAGTAGGAGAGAGTTAGGTTCAAAGGAATAATTGCGACTCAGAGCAGGGCCGTCTCCCAGAGTCTGAGAGGAGATCTGTTTTGAAGCTGATACCCTTTGAAAGAGAATGGCGTCCGAGTTGCCCTCGTTAATGTGGCGGCTCACGGTGGAGGGAAGGGAAGGTGCTCTGCAAAGGGCAGGACAAGCGCAGCCCTGCCTCTCAGTGGCTGGACTTCTAACCGGCCCTGATGCTAGCAGAAGGTGGGCTTGTGAAATGAGCACATCTTACGGCAAGTCAGTTCAGTCCCCTTTCTCGCATGTCTTTCTTCTTGCTGGGAGCGGCGGAGACCTCACTGTCTTTGACCTTTTTCCCTTGAATACCAGAGGCTGTCATTACCCCAGAGAGAAAGCGTATTTTTCCAGGTGCACAAAACGAGGCAGGGAGTGGGCTGCAGTTGCTACTGGAAGGCCGAATCACTTGCCAGTTAGAATTTAATGGATTTCCTCTGGGGTTGGATCTGTGAATGGACAGCTTCTCCTGTGACTCAGTCTTGGGCGAACCGAAAGAACCATGGGCAATGCTGAGTTCTGGGTGAGGGCCGCATGCTTTATAGTGAGTCCCACTGGGCCCTCTAAGGCAAATTAGGAGATGCTCTGCTTTTTTTTTTTTTTTTTTTGCAGAGTGGTGTGTGCCCATGTGACAGGAAGTTAGGTACTTGATAAATTCTTCTATATAGTGATGGCCTATTATTTGTATGGCACTTAACTTTATCCCTCACGTGAAGATGCCTGAAACATCCTGAGAATCTGTTTTGGGGATATATATGTATAGTCCTTTAATGCATTTGTATATGTAAATATATATGTGCAATGTGTATATAAATAAACCGGTGATATCATTTGATTCTGGGATAGTTTATGAAAATATCTAAATCACCCCCGTTGTAAGTGGTTCCCTTTTTTTGTTTTTGAAACGTCTGATGAGCATTTTACTATTTTTTTAGAAATATATTTACGTATTTGGCTTCACTGGGCCTTCACTGCGGCGCTCCGACTCTGGAGCGCGAGGGTTTAACAGTTGCAGCGTGGGCCTAGTTGCCCCTCAGCCTGTGGGATCTCAGTTCCCCAGCCAGGGGTCGAAACCGTGTCCCCTGCCTTGGAAGGTGGATTCTCAACCACGGGACCACCAGGGAAGTCGAGAGCCATTCCTGTTTAGTACCTTTCAGTCTCCACTTCTTTTTAAATTCTTTTACCCAGGACACCGTAAGTAACCTCTGGATGTATGTTGCGTAACTGAACAAAATGTCAACAGCCTGCTATTTGTTTTATTAAACAGCCTGAGCGGAGATGTTTGGTCTGATTGCCGGAAACTGTTAGCTTATCACCCAACTGCCCTGATGATTCTTATTATTCAGTTTGCGTTGCCTACAATGATAATTCTTACTACATAAAAAAGCATGATGCTTTATTTGTATAGTTCTTTCATTAATAATTTAATTGACTGTTACATCCAAGTGGTTCTGCAACACGCACATCAAAGTTCCTAGAGATTGGCCCCTGGGCACCTTGGGAAGTCAGAATTTAGATATAAACTGTAACGCTCAAGGCGCGGATACGGGTGGTTGGCAGGTTCTTTGGCCTTAGCATCCAGTGGGTTGGCTGAACATTTCCCCTCGTCTTTATTTCCAGGCATTTTGTTGACTCCATCAGCTGTGACTCTGATCTGGTCATTTCAGCAACCTAAGAAATTAGATCATGGTGTAATTATTTAGGGGCTTCCCTGGTAGCTCAACTGGTAAAGAATCTGCCTGCAGTGCGGGAGACCCTGGGCTTGATCCCTGGGTTGGGAAGATCCCCTGGAGGAGGGCATGGGAACCCGCTCCAGTGTTCTTGCCTGGAGAATCCCATGGACAGAGGAGCCTGGCGGGCTACAGTCCGTGGGGTCGCAAAGCGTCGGACACGACTGGGCGACTGAGCACACAGCCACACGTAGTTATTTTAATCACTAAAATGACAAGATTGATACCGATTTATAGGTGGAATAGATAACGATGGCTAAACCAGTAAATCTGACCCCAGATGACTGAGTCAGTGGCTTCATATCGACAGAATCTGTGTCTCTGGGGCCTGTTCTTCAGAAATGGGAAGACTTTTTTGGTCACAGCTTAGCAAGTATTCCAGGATGACGCTGCAATTGTGTGAGACGTATGTTTTGATCTATTTGCTGGAGGAAAACCTTGTGGATTCTTCCCGTGTAGGAGAGTACTACAAGTTTTGTCTCCATTCCTGTTGTAAATAAAATGATGAATTGAAATATGACTTTGGAGTCATGAGCAACAGGGGTGAACGTGATTTGGGGGCTGTCAGCCCATAGTGATATTCAAGGAACTGGCTTTTAAAACTCTGGATTCAGCAGAGAAAGAGATCTGACGAAGACGTTCCTGTACGGCCGGCCATTCCTACCTGACATCCGGGGCGGGTGCTCGCACGTGTCCATCCAGAGTGCTCTCCCGGGAATCTTCCTCGCCGAAACTGGGGTCTGTTAACACTGTTGCCTCCTCCTCTGCTGGTGGATGACTCATTTGGAGCATGTTTTCATGTCTAGCCTGGCACCTGGGAAGTGTTCACTGGGCTTTCAGGAGAAGAATTGGAGAGTTTAGGGGGTTGTTTGAGAGCTGTTTATATTTATTTTTTGGCCCCACTGTGCAGCTTGTGGGATTTTAGTTCCCAGACCAGGGATTGAACTTTTGGAAAGGAGTTTGGTTTCTCATAATTAAAAATTGTGTCTACATCTGTAATAAACTACTGGATTCCTAGTACTGTAAACTCTCTGGAAATACAGCCAGTTGCCAGTTCAGTAGAAGGTCATGATCTGGTAATAAAGCTGAAGCTCCAGTACTTTGGCCACTTGATACAAAGAGACAACTCATTGGAAAAGATTCCGATTCTGGGAAAGAGGGAAGGCAGGAGGAGAAGGGGATGACAGAGGATGAGAGGGTCGGATGGCATCACCGACTCAACGGACATGAACTTTGGTGAACTCTGGGAGATAGTGGGGGACAGGGAGGCCTGGCGTGCTGCGGTACATGGATCGCAAAGGGCCGGACGCGGCGTAGTGACTGAACACACCAGCAGTGACAGCATGGTCTGGTGACTAAGTGATGGTTTGTGTCCCTGAGGGTAGACTAGGTTATGGGGTAACAAATGCTCCCCAAACTAAGTAACAGATAAGCCCCCAGACTAAGGGGCATAAAACAATGGAGATACTATTTCTTGCTCATCCTACGTATCTGCTGAGCTTGCCTGGGGACTCTGGTCTAAGTCATCCTCATCCTCACTCCCAGATGGAGGCGAGGGAACATGCCCCATCACCAGGACTGGAAAAAAGGGAAAAATAGCAAAGCTCTTGCTGGCTCGTAAGGCTGTCCAGGAGTGACATGTGTCATATCCACTCACATTTTACTGGCCAAATCTAGCTCCCACCTAACTTCAGCAAAGTGGGGAAAATATCGAATAATTGTGCGCTTGGAGGAGAGAGAGCTGGACTGTTTACAGACAACTTTAAGATGCCCATCGTGCACAAGCTGTGCTCAGCCACTCAGTCATGTCTGACTCTTTGCGACTGTATGGACTGTAGCCCGCCAGGCTCCTCTGTCCATGGGATTTTCCAGGCAAAAATACTGGAGTGGGTTGTAGTTTCCTTCTCTGGTGGATCTTCCCAACCCTGAGATTGAACCCACAAATCCTCCACCGGCAGGCGGATTCTTTACCACTGTGCCACCTGGGACTCCTCAATGTTACTGACAGAACACTAAAAACCCAGCTCAACAGAAGCCAGTGAGCAGAGCTTATGAGAGAATTCTTTGCATCCTTCAGAAAAAATGACAGTCACCTGAAATGGAGCTGCTTCATCTCTTCAGCACCATCCTTTCCTGAAACTGGACGGCAGTGGCCGGAGGCTCCAGCCTCCCAGATTCCCATCTCACACACAATATAAGGTCACTTGAGCAAGCCTTTAGTGTGCCTGTTTGCAGGTGGGCCATCTGTGGAGCACCCCTGACTGTCCCGGCTTGGCCAACCCTGGGTCCTCTCAGCTCCTCCTGCACCGACCTTCTGGACAGCCACATCCCTTGGTTTCCCCTTTTGGGTGTTCACCGAGGACTGTCTCCGAGTTTGAAAGGCATCCTTTTAGCTTCATTTTCCTACGTGGGCATCTGAAGATTTCTTCTTGCAGAGACAAAGCCCCCTGGGTTGGGCTATTGCTCTGCGTGCGGCCCATGGTGGGAGGTTGTTCCTCACTCCCGGCTCCCAGTTCAGTTCAGTTCAGTCGCTCAGTCGTGTCCGACTCTTTGCGACCCCATGAATTGCAGCACGCCAGGCCTCCCTGTTCATCACCGTCTCTCGGAGATCACTCAGACTCACATCCAT
>SJYT01044988.1:252419-300169 GCA_006410635.1 Cephalophus harveyi
GGGGCAGGCCTGGAAACGGTGAAAAGACGAAGGCCTCGGAGAGCCCCACCTGTGACTCCCTGGCCGCTCCTCCCACCCGTGAGCCTTCCTTACCCTTTCCTGCCCACTCAGCTGACGGGCCCCGCAGAAGCTGGATGGACGCCGTTTGCACTGCACGCATCGGGGCAGTGAGCGGGGCTTCTTGCCCTGCGAGTCTCTGATGCCCCAGGCGTTGGGCCACAGAAAACCATCAGGGCAGCCCCAGGCTTTTATGGCCCTGGAGCAGGTGCCATGTGGCTTTCTGAAATGAGGACTGGGTGCAGTTTGAGTTTCAAACACACGCTCCTAGAAGTTCCTGATAACCTTTCCCAGGTCTCTCCTCCAGCAGTACTTGTTCAGCTGGGTGGCGGGCGTGAGAGAAAAAACGGATTATGTAGGAATGCATTGCTCATGAGGTGACTGTTGACTGCGTTAGCCAGATTCCGCAACATCTCAGTAGGATACCTTTGACCTTGGATGAGTTTTCCAACGTCAGGGGTTCCCCTAAGAAAGAAGAGGAGGAACCTGACTTCTGTCTGCCTGGTCGGGAGAGCTCACCCAAGTGGCCCTCCCCACAATGGAGGGGTGTGCCCCAAAGGGGCAAAGGTTCCTGCTTTCCTTTGATCAGTTTTAAGTTTTTCTTTTTCTTTGTTTTGCTTAACATGTTTTTTTAATTTAATTTATTTTGAATCGGAAGGTGATTGCTTTACAATACCGCGTTGGTTTCTGCCATGCGTCGCCACGAGCCAGCCCTGGTACTCATGTGTCCCCGCCCTCTTGAACCTCCCTCCCATCTCTCTGATCAGTTTTAAATATCCTCCTGGCTTTTCCTTGGCTACCAAGGATTCAGAACTGTGGAGGCAGAGACTCCAAGCTCCCGCGGCACCATCAGGAAGCAGTCATTCATGAGAAAAGTAGACGTTTAAGATCTTATTTTATCAGACAGAAAGCTGATCTTACTTTGCCAGACAGGGCCTGTCGTAACCGCAGCGCTGCTCCTGGTCGTCCACCGGCGTCCTACAAGGACAGGTGGGCCCGGATGCCCCTGAGCTTTTCTTCCATGCTGGTTCTCAATTCTGAGGCACGCTGTGCTCCCCTCTTCTAGTCTGACTTCTAACAACCTATCCATCTCTTCGTGTCTGTCCAGACAGTTGCCCCCTGGATGTCCTTCCTGACTGCACCAGCTCGAGGGGTATCGGCTTCCTTTGGGCACCTACTCCAGACACCACAGTGTATGTTTCAAGTCATTTCCAACTAGTCTTTGATAAAGTGCTTTATTTTGTAAAGGGCTTGCTTTTTATTTTTCTTAGAAAGACTTTAAGGCTAATAGCATTGCTCAGCATCACTTTCTGACATACTTTCTTTATTAATTAATGATCCATTATTCACTTAAAAATATTTCTTAAGTACTGTGAGTGTCCTGGTGGCTCAGACAATAAAGAATCCTCCTGCAGTGTGGGAGATCTGAGTTCCATCCCTGGGTCCGGAAGGTCCCCTGGAGAAGGAAATGGCAGCCCACTCCAGTACTCTTGCCTGGAGATCCCATGGACAGAGGAGCCTGGCGGACTGCGGTCCATGGGGTCATCAAGAGTTGGACACGACTGAGTGCCTAAGCCCAGCACAGCACTCTGCGGGCCAGGGATGCCCTGCTGTTGGGGACACGGTGGTAAACGCGGAGCGGAGGTCCTTGTCCTGTGACCCTGCATCCTGGTGGGAAAAGACAGGCGACCAACAGACAAGAGATTTCTAATCATGATCCGGGCACTGAAGGAAGCAAACACGCTTGGAGGAAAGCGGCTGTGGGGCTGGTCTGGGCACACAGTCCATGGGGAGGACGTTGCGGCTGAGACCTGAGGGAGGGAAGGGAGCAGGAAAAAAAGACTGCGATCGTCCCTCACCTGGAGAGCCAGGTGGGAGTCAGGTGGGAGCCAGGTGGGAGCCAGGTGGGTGTCAGGTGGGAGCCAGGTGAGAGTCAGGTGGGACCCAGGTGGGAGTCAGGTGAGAGCCAGGTGGGAGCCAGGTGGGAGTCAGGTGCATGATAGGGTCCCCACAGCAGGGAGGCTGCAGCTCCTCACCTCAGATGCCCATCTGGTACCTGGAATTTCTTGCCTTTTTTGTTTGTTTTTTTAATGAACCTTTTTATTTGGAAATAATCATAGATTTGGAAGTTGCAAAAACAGCCTCACGAAGACCCTTGCATCCTTTCTGTCTCATCCTCTGTGATAATAACATAAACTTCAGTACATCATTGAAACCAGGAAATCAACATTGCTACAATACTATTAATTAGACAAACCTTATTTAGAGGACTTTGCTGGCTTTTAAAGGTATTCATTGCATATGAAGGACTTGCCTCTGTGTGTGTTAACATTTTTTGTTTGTTTGTTTGTTTTATTGGAGTGTGGTTGCTTTACAGCGTTGTGTTGGTTTCTGTATGTTACATTTTTAACGTGCACATTTCGTCATCTCTTTAAAACTTAGTTTGCTCATGGTTTCGGGAACATCTGATTTACTTTTTCGGTGAACATTAATCGAACACCTACCACGTTTCGGTTTCCTGTTGCATTCTGACAGGATGAATGGCACAGAAGCAGAGGGTGTCGAGGGGCTTCAGTGACTGGTCAAGGAAGGCTGTGCAGAGAGCGTGCTGGGCTGAGCTGGGGAGGTCTGGATGAGAGAAGGACGAGCCATCCTGCACGTGCCAGACGCCAAAAAGCAGTGCAGCTGGCCAGGGCCGGCCAGCAGGTTTCGGGTGTGAGGGGCCCTGGGCGTCTGGGCTCCTCTCCTCTTTGGCCAGGGCAGGCCAGCAGGTTTCAAGTGTGAGGGGCCCTGGGCGTCTGGGGTCCTCGCCTCGTTGCAGACTCCCTGCTGCGTAGCTGAGGTGGGACCTCCGAGAATGACTGTAACTGATGGACTGTTGTTGTTCTTTACTTGCTTAGTCGTATCCGGCTCTTGTGTGACCCCATGGACTGCAGCCCACCAGGCTCCTCTGTCCACGGGATTCTCCAGGCAAGGACACAGGAGGGCGTTGCCATTTCCTCCTCCAAGGGATCTTCCCAACCCAGGGATCGAACCTGTCTCCTGATTGGCAGGCGGATTCTTTACCACTCAGCCACCTGGGAAACTCCGTAATTGATTGATAACGCTATTTAATTTATTTTCTGTCTGATCCATTCTTTGGGGCAACAAGGGCACTGTCTACTGTGTGCAGATCTGACCCGGAGAGGCTCCTGGGGCTGCCCTGTGAGGCCCCTCCCAGGCGGAGCAACGAGAAGAGAAGCCCGTTGACCATCCACTCTGAGAAACCCGCGTTCCCCACAGGTGCCTGTGTCTGCATGCCACTGGCATTTGTGGTACACGAAGAGACGGGCTGTTGGGTGCTACTTAGATGTTTCCTTCAGTTTGAAGCAGGAGAGAGAGGCCTGTTGATGACTGGTTCCACACAGACTGAATAGCACCCATCCCCCAGAAAAGGACCGTGCGCTTTAATCAAAATGTCTCGTACTTGGCTATGACCCTTTGAGCTTGTCATTCTAGGGCAACGACCCTGTTAGACACGGTCTGCCCTGCCCCTCCGGAAGGCTCAGCAAGGAGGGTCTAACTGGGATGTCCCTGTCTTTTAGAATGAAATGCAAGACAAAGAAGCCTCCGAGCCTGCTCCCCGCCGCCTCCCCATCAAGGAGCTTGGCTTTGTACAGAAGGAAAGTGGACAGTAGACCCCAGATAAGTGTGCTGTGGGCTCCCAGTGGAGTTCCCGCCTGGGCTGGATTGCTGGGGTCCTCTCAGCTTCCCGTAGCCCGTGTTGGGCAGAGTTTGCAGTTGTCCCCTCCTCCCCGTGGGGAAGAACTTGCCTGGCAGTGCAGGAGACGCAAGAGACGTTTGATCCCTGGGTCTGGAAGGTCCCCTGGAGGAGGAAACGGCAACCCACTCCAGCATTCTTGCCTGAGGATTCCCAGGAAAGAACCTGTGGGCTACATCCATAGAGTCGCAAAAAGTCTGACACAACTGAGCGTGTGTGCGTGTGTGTGTGTGTGTGTGTGTGTGTGTGTGACACACGCCCCTACCGCTGTGGGGCTGACGGTTCTCAGCCATCTGTCATCTTCCGTGGACGTGTGCCTGGCTCACCCATCACACAGTCCCCCCGGGCTGTTTGTCCAGCCTTGGGCACAGGTCGCTGAATGCAGGTCGATGGAGGCAACTCTCAGGGGTGACCCTGATACCATACAGGTGGTTTCCTTCCAAGCAAAGGCTTCCAGGTTTCATGACGGCTGTGATGGACCCACCCGCCACCCAGTTGGCACTTGGGCCAGGAAAGCCGTGGCGGATGGAGGTGAGGAGGGACGCACTTCTGGCCGAGCTGTGTGCAGACCGTGCGGGGAGGCGCTTCAGGCGAAAGGTGAGGCTGGACTGGGTGATGGCCTCGAAAACCCCAAGGTCTCTTTCCGAACGAACACACTCTCATGCTACACCGGGGGCTCGTGATGTGCATGCAGATCTAAATTCACTCTGATTAAGAGCGTGCTTTTCATGAGCCACCTCCTCAGTGACTGTCCAGCAGCAGTTCAGGGGTTTTCTTTCTGAGGCTTCTCGAGCTTTTACTAAAACAGCAACAGTATCATTGACATTTTAAGCCATCATACGTGCTATGTGCTAAGTTGCTTCAGGCGTGTCCGACTCTTTGCGACTCTGTAGACTGCAGCCCACCAGGCTCCTCTGTCCATGGGATTCTCCAGGCAAGAAGACTGGAGTGGGTTGCCTTGCCCTCCTCCAGGGGATCTTCCCGACCCAGGGATGGAGCCTGCGTCTCCTGCATTGGCAGGCAGGTTCTTTACCACGAGCACCACCTGTTGCCTTTAAAAAATGGTTTTTTGGGGTGCATCCTGTGGCATGCTGGCTCCCCAACCAGGGACTGAGCCCCTGCCCCCTGCAGCGGAAGCACAGTCTTAACCGCTGGGCCACCAGGGGGGGTGACCCCCACTTTTTGGAGAGAGCTGTTGCTCTTTCAAAGGATCCATCCTGCACACAGCTCTTTGCTGAACACCCTGTCGGGAGAGCCGGCTGGTGGTCTGTGATCCAGAGACCCCAGTGTTGACAGTCCCTCCGAGCAGGCGATATTAGCTTAGTCTTCCTATGAGAGGAGGCGCACAGAAGCAGCAGCGGAGAATTACTGTTCCTGGTCTGTTTGGAGAGCTCGGAAGCGAAATTTGTTTCCTTTTGTCCTTTTCCACTCAGCAAATACCGACTTTGACTCTTGGCTGTGAGTGGGGCTGGAATGAGCGTGGCTAATCTCTATTTAAGGGCTTTATCTTCTCCAGGGCCGGATCAGCCAAAACTTTCCGCTGTAATCACTGACTGGGACCTGGAGGGGGTCCTGACGGCTGAGTTCTCCGAGGCTCACACGGGGCCAGCCAGGAGGGCTCCACACCCAAGACAAAGTAGCGGCGCGTGGCGAGGGCAGCTGGGTGGCTCTCGGGCAGGTATTTGACCTCAGGCGTGCCAAGGCTATACTTGAAGCTCACGTTATTCACACGCATAATAGCCAAGCTCTCGGCTCACACTGGAGGGCTCAGCCGACTGTGGAAGGAACGGGGTGATTTTCCGAGACGTGCACTGTCGGGCGCTTGGTGAAAGGCACCCGAGAGGCAGTGGCGTCCACCGGTGACCCATGTGCTGAGTGTGGGGGGAGAATGATGTGCTTATCCCGGGAGCAAAGGCCGCTCTCCAGGGCAGAGCCCAGATCTCACAGGCGGGGCTGCCCAAAGGACTTTCTTGGAAAAGGTACCTTGTGTGTTTCTCACGTAGGATCAAGACAGGAAGACCTGAGCCTGCAAGGCCCAGGGAGTGGGCTTGGGTCCGCACAAAGGGAAGAGACGCAGATGGCAGAATGCGCAAAAAATGATGGACGCTTCTTAGCGGGGAGAAGCCTTGGAGGGCTTGGCTCGGAGAAGCCGGCGGAGTCACAGTTGTTTCTGTTCCGATGTTGCACCACGCTGGCCCCCTCCCTTCAAATCTCCTAATCACTCTGACACCAAGAGTAACGCTCGGCCTTCCCTGGTGGTCTGTGGCTGAGAATCCGCCTGCCAAAGTGCAAGTGACACGGGCAGGTTTGATCCCTGGTCGGGGGAGCCATAACGGCAGATTGGTATTAAAGATAGATATAGATTCCAGGTCTTGGTTTAAAAAATATCAAGGTCTTTTCCTCACCTTAGTTTGCATCTAGTTTCTTAGGCCAAACAGGTATGATGGACTGTCACACTTTTTCAGCTTCTAAATCACTTCTTCAGTCATTCAGCAGATATTTCTTGAAGACCTGCCATGTGTCAAGCCTTTCGCTCAGGTTTCTGTAGAGACAGCCTGTGTATTACCAGCAAAGCTCTTTCCTCCGCCCTTCAGAGAGGGTTCCAGATGACTGTATGATTAATAAAAACAGGAAAACACGGAAAGATAGTCTCCGTAGTGTTTCTGCAAATGGATTCCTTGATGTCCGTGCTGCTGCTGCTGCTGCTAAGTCGCTTCAGTCCTGTCTGATTCTGTGCGACCCCGTAGACGGCAGCCCACCAGGCTCCCCCGTCCCTGGGATTCTCCAGGCAAGAACACGAGTGGGTTGCCATTTCCTTCTCCAATCATGATGTCCATGATTTCTTACAAAACCAAGAGAAATATGATCTCCGCCTTTCTTCCCCCTCCCCCTGTCTCCCGTTTTCCAGGTGAGAACACTGAGGTTTCAGGTAGTTAAGTAGCTTGCCCAGGGTCCCGCAGTTAAGAGGGGTGGTGCCAGGCTTTGAACCTTGGCATTCCATGCTTGCAACCACTACAGCCTCCTGGGTCTTCCTTAGTGAACAGGTTCACGGGTCGGGAGGCCAAATCAGAGTCAGACCTCAACAGTCGGGGCCGGGCTGGACCGGAACTGCCCGCACAGCTGCTGGGTCTCCTTGGCCAGTCGCCGCGTCCTCCTGGCTCACACCTTCACAGGGGCTTTAGGGGAGGCTCTGCAGACAGTGCCCTGACGGATCGCGCTCTGCACACAGCTCTGAAGGAAAGCTGCGGAAGCGTCGTGTTTCGAGAAGAGGCTGTTGCTGTTAGTTGTTAACTAGTAGCTCACAGGCGACAAGCTGAACCAAACGGCATCACTTTTATGTGAAGCTTGTGGTTGCGGGAGGCGCGTGGGCTATGGCGTGAGTTGGCGTTATTAATAATAATGATACAGTGTCAGTTCCCATTTTCCAAGAACCTACAGGGAACTAAACGTCCCATGCTGATGTCTCCCATACATCATTTGAGTCTCCCCTAAAGCCCTGGAAGGTGGGTCTTGTTACTCTGCTTCGCAGATGAAGAACCAAAGGTTCAGAAGAGTTAAATGACTTACTCAGGGCTACACAGCTAATCAGTAGTTCCCCCAGCTCTGCCTCCTCAGATTATGCCCTTTCTACTACCTCATTCGTTTGTTAAAATATTTACTGAGCACTCGCTGTGTGCCAGCCGTTGTTCTCTGGGCTGGGGGATGTTGTGGGGAAAACAGTAACAGGTCTCTGTTTCTGGAGTTTACATCAGACAACGGTGGCCAGCGGAGCTGGGACCCCCCCTCAAGTAAACAAGTCGGAGACCAGGGTCCCCGAGGGAACAGGAAAGCAATGAACCCACGGGGCCCGAAGCTTCTAGTGGTGACGAGTCCTTCAGCCATGTGACTCTAGAGCTGCGGATCCTTCAGGGAGGTCTAATCACTTATTAGCGTCTGTTAAAGGGAAAGTTAGAGAGCAAATTGCCAACATCCACTGGATCATAGAAAAAGCAAGAGAGTTCCAGAAGAACATCCATTTCTGCTTTATTGACTATGCCAAAGCCTTTGACTATGTGGATCACAATAAACTCTGGACAATTCTGAAAGAGATGGGAATACCAGACCACCTGACCTGCCTCTTGAGAAACCTGTATGCAGGTCAGGAAGCAACAGTTAGAACTGGACATGGAACAACAGACTGGTTCCAAATAGGAAAAGGAGTACAATAAGGCTCTATATTGTCACCCTGCTTATTTAACTTATATGTAGAGTACATCATGAGAAACGCTGGGCTGGAAGAAGCACAAGCTGGAATCAAGATTGTTGGGAGAAATATTAATAACCTCAGATATGCAGATGACACCACCCTTATGGCAGAAAGTGAAGAGGAACTAAAAAGCCTCTTGATGAAAGTGAAAGAGGAGAGTGAAAAAGTTGGCCTAAAGCTCAACATTCAGAAAATGAAGATCATGGCATCTGGTCCCATCACTTCATGGGAAATAGATGGGGAAACAGTGGAAACAGTGTCAGACTTTATTTTTTTGGGCTCCAAAATCACTGCAGATGGTGATTGCAGCCATGAAATTAAAAGACACTTAGTCCTTGGAAGGAAAGTTATGACCAACGTGGATAGCATATTCAAAAGCAGAGACATTAGTTTGCCAACAAAGGTCCGTCTAGTCAAGGCTATGGTTTTTCCTGTGGTCATGTGTGGATGTGAGAGTTGGACTGTGAAGAAGGCTGAGCGCCGGAGAATTGATGCTTTTGAACTGTGGTGTTGGAGAAGACTCTTGAGAGTCCCTTAGACTGCAAGGAGATCCAACCAGTCCATTCTGAAGGAGATCAACCCTGGGTGTTCATTGGAAGGACTGATGCTGAAGCTGAAACCCAATACTTTGGCCACCTCATGCGAAGAACTGACTCATTGGAAAAGACCCTGATGCTGGGAGGGATTGGGGGCAGGAGGAGAAGGGGATGACAGGGGATGAGATGGCTGGATGGCATCACCAACTCGATGGACAAGAGTTTGAGTGAACTCCGGGAATTGGTGATGGACAGGGAGGCCTGGCGTGCTGCGATTCATGGGGTTGCAAAGAGTCAGACACGACTCTTCGACTGAACTGAGCTGAACTGAAAGGGAAAGTATTGGGCTTCCCTGGTGGCTCAGTGGTAAAAGATCCACCTGCAACGCAGAAGACCCATGTTCGATCCCTAAGTCGGGAATATCCCCTGGAGAAGGGCATGGCAACCCATTCCAGTACTCTTGCATGGAGAATCCCATGGACAGAGGAGTCTGGTGGGCTACAGTCCATGGGGTCACAAAGAGTCAGACATGACTGAGCGAGTAACACACAAAGTGAAGAGAAGTGAAACTCGCCCAGTCGTGTCCGACTCTCTGCGACCCCGTGGTCTATACAGTCCATGGAATTCTCCAGGCCGGAATACTGGAGTGGGTAGCCTTTCCCTTCTCCAGGGGATCTTCCCAACCCAGGGATCTAACCCAGGTCTCCCGCATTGCAGGCGGATTCTTTACCAGCTGAGCCACCAGGGAAGCCCAAGAATACTGGAGTGGGTAGCCCATCCCTTCTCCAGCAGATCTCCCTGATCCAGGGATTGAACCGGGGTCTCCTGCATTGCAGGCGGATTCTTTACCAACTGAGCTATCAGGGAAAGCACAAAGGGAAAGTACAATTATCATAAAAGACCCAGAATGGGCCATTTTGGAGTTAGGCAGTTTGTATGATTTTTGTTGTTTTTCTAAAAAATATTTTTATTTTCTTGGCTGTGTGGAGTCTTAGCTGTGGCACGTGGGATCTAGTTCCCAGCCCAGGGAGGGGACCCGGGCCCCTGCGTTGGGAGTGTGGAGTCTCAGCCGCTGGACCACCAGGGACGTCCCGGGCAGTTTGTCGTTTTACGACTCGGGCTGACTTGGGAACAGGCTGCAGAGGGCGGACTGTGTGGCTGATGGGCTAGTGGTCCTGTCTCCTTGCTTTCCTTCTCAACCCACCCAGCTGGCCCCTGGCTTCCGCCCTGGCCCCTGGGTCAGGGCAGGAAGCGGATGCCCACCAACCTGGCTGGCCGGGGCACGTGGATGGCACTGGCGTGCACCTGCTGGCGCCCCTCGCTGATCCTCCTGGGCCGCATGGATGGCACTGGCGTGCACCCGTCCAGTTCCTCGTGGGGAGCTCAGCATCCCCGCCACCACTCACGGTAGGCTGGTAGCAGCCTCCTTCTCCCATTGTTGCGACAGTGTTGCAAACCACACCTACATATTTCCAGGCACTCAGTTCTCCAGTTGAGAACCTCAGAAATGTGCTTGTTTTCCCCCTGCGTTCAAACGTTTTGCTCTTTCCCGGCGGCGGACTCTACCCCAGCTCCCAGTGATGCTGGTGGGCCTTTTCTCAACTGCTCCTTTTCCCACCGCTTCCTGATTTCAGGCCCCATCTCTGTCCCCCAGTGTGTCAACAAATGCTGGTTGAGTACTTCACTAGTGGAGAGTCTGGTCAGGGTGCGGTCAGCGAGTCAGTGAAGCCACTCAGTCGTGTCTGACTCTTTGTGACCCCATGGACGGTAGCCTACCAGGCTCCTCTTTCCATAGGATTTTCCAGGCAAGAATACTGGAGTGGGTTGCTATTTCCTTCTGCAGGAGAGCTTCCCAACCCAGGGATTGAACCCAGGTCTCCCGCATTGTAGGCAGACGCTTTACCATCTTGGCCACCAGAGAAGAGCCCGTTTAAATCCTAGTCTTACAATGCAGCAGCTGGGCCGCAGGAGGAAAACGGGCCCACGGGGATATTCCCAAGTCACTGTCCTGCAGCCTGTTCCTCGCAGCGGCCGTTGTGCAAGCACAAAATATATCTTCAGTGTGAGGGTATTTGAAGACTTGGGATTTTGAGCCATTTATCAAATGCTATTGCTAGGATGAAATACGGGGCCCATAGCCCCTGTTCTCTCGGATGTACAAGAACCATGGTCTCCGAGAATCATTCTCACTCCAGGATAAGATAAAGGGTTGTAGATAATTAACATAAAAATGGAGGCATTCATTTTTTCCCCTTCTGACTGCCAGTTATTGTTTAATGTTAAAGATAAAGAAAACATTAAAATCCTAACAATTTATAAGTGCTTATCATGGGAAGTTTAAAGTCCCTAATGAGCCACCCATTGAAGACTTTTTTGTGCATGTATTAACATATCTAATCCTGTTTTACAAAAAAGCAAACTCGATACGTGGTTTGCAATGTACTTTTCTCTCTGAACACCTTTTCCCAATGTACCTTTTCTCTCTGAAAACCTTTAAAACGGTTTGCGTTTTGTTTTTTTTTAAAGCAGTTAGCTTTCATTATGTGAATGAACCAGGATTTAGCTAACTGATCCCTTTTTGATGGACATGGGGTTCTTTTCCTCTAAACTAATTTTCCTCTTTTTTTTTTTGGTAGTGCCACATGGCTTTCGGGATCGTAGTTCCCTGACCAGGGACTGAACCTGGGTCTTGGAAGTGAGAGTGTGGAGTCCTAACCACTGGGAATTCTAACAATTTCCCGCTATTACAAATAATGCTGAAATAATTCTTGTACACATATATCTTTGCCCAACTGTGTATTTCTGGACAATGGATGCCTATAAGGAAAATTGCTGAGTCAAAGCCTATGTGCATTTTAAACTTCACAGATATTGCTAAATATCCCCCTAAAAAGATAACACCCATTAACACTCACATCCATTGAATGAGACCCTCTGTTTTACATCTTCACCCACTGGGTTTTTACAGATCTTTTAAATGCGGGAGCTAAATATTTCTCGGGGTGTTGTCGTTATTTGGTACAATTTGAGTTGATTTTTTATATGTTCGTTATCTCTTCTGTCCAGGGACAAATTGTTTGAAAGCATGGTGGTTCCATTTTCGACAGGCATTTCTTCTCATCTGGGGTTTATATCTTAGGCTTTTGAAAACCTGAAGTCCTTCAAGTCTAGTCCCTTCCCGACATTTTTTCGCCCCGTTTGCTGTCGGAGCTTTTCCTGGACCCTGGCCACACGCTCCTGAATGGGGATGCGCTGGCCTTCTCGGGGCTCCGAAAGGGAAAAGAGCTGATTTCCGAGGCCCGACGTCTCAGCGGGCCAGGGCTGAGGAAGCGTCTTGAAGCTGGCTGATTCTTGCGTGGAAGCTTCCCATCCAAATGGGCTTCCCCCAGCGGGCTTTGGCACACACGTTTCCTAACCCAGATGGCCTCGCCGGCCTGGACACCTGGCTGGGGGGAGGGGGCCGGCACCCCCGGTGTCCGCATTAGTGATGCCCGCGTGACGCAGGCGAGCTGGCGAGACGGAGACGGGCCTGCCCGGCGGCCGTCCACAGCTCCGCTCAGGCACCCGCCAAACCAAGGTGGGTCAATTATCGCTCTGCACGGCCCCTGCAGTGAGAGGCCCCGTTTATCTTCGTTCCCGACCAGGGATTGAACCCACGTGCCCTGCAGCGGAGTCTCAACCACGGGGGAACCGGACGCCCTTCTTTTAAAAGCCACTTTAGGAAGAAGCAAGACCATCTCTAGAGCCAGCAGGGCAGTGGCCTCCTAGTTTTGGACGCCTTCGTCTTGTTTTTCTGCTCTTCTTCCTCCCTGCCCTTTTTAGAAAAACATACCTTTATACCTGCTGGAGGGAAAGCACACGGAGCCCTGCTCTCTATCCAGCCAGTTCTAGGGGATGAGCTAGGATCAGTCATTTACACACTCATCTGAATGTGGGGTACCGGATTTTGGACAAAGCAATAAATAGAGGGAGGAAGAGCCTCGGGTCGGGGCTTCACGGTGCGGCTGCTTCCGACCCTCATTTTCCAGTGGCAGGTGAACTCAGGGATATTGAGATATCCTGCTGTCCTAAGAAACCTGAATGCTTTTGGCAGCTCTGAGGTCCAACCACCCATGCTTGGGTGACGACGTCCGAACATACACTGTGTGTGTGTGCGTGTGTGTTTAAAGCTATTTTAATTTAATCCATGCAGCATATCCACACGAGCCTTCAAATCTTTTCACCTGGGTAGTGAGTGAATACATGCGACAATAGGAAAGTGAATCTGAAGCGCTACGACAGGCGGGCCGGGATGATGCAGATTAACCTGGAGGACTGTCACCCCGAAGCTACAGTAATTCTCCGGATGAACACGGGGACGTCCCGCACCCGCGCATCGCGGCCCCTGCTCAGGCTGACATCTGCGTGGTGACACGCTACTGACAGGTCATCCGATGAACGGAATGCATACCAATCCACGGGCCAGCCCCAGGAAAGCGCGTCAGTCATGACACGCTCCAGAAGCTCCATTTCGAGGACTCTGGGCCCAGGGCCAGTACGCGGTAGCTGGTGGTCATTCTTAGGGCTGGGGTCCCTCTTTGAGGAATCACATTTCCTGACAACCGGGCAGAATGTTTCGAGCATCGTGTTGCCAGATGGTCTTCGCCTCCCGTCCTGAGAGCAGCTGGTCACCAGGGATGCCCCCCAGGGCTGGGCTGATGGTCGAGATCTGGCTGACTCACTCTATACTTCCCTGGTTGTCTTCAGCCTCCTGACATGGGGAGCAAAGCCAGAGGCAGCTGAGGTCTGGGGCCGCTCTGAGGTCTTCAGTCAACATTGACTTTTCCCTCTTGCTCTCCTGGCCTTCACTGGTGAGCCTGAGATTTCTACTTGCAGTGTCCTGGGCCCTTTGCTCTGAAAGAGACCTTAGAATTCATCCAGTCTGCCCCACCCATTGCAAACTGGAAGCCTGTGGTATGAGGATGTTGCCTCCAGGCCGTGTGATCTCCCACAGATACCCAGGAAGGGAAAGCTAGCCCTGGGGGACTTCCAGATTCCTTTAACAGGCGAGTCTGGAAAGTTATTTCTGTTAGTGGTACAGGCAGCAAAGTTTTAAGAAGAAAAATAGTGTTCATTTTCTCAGCTGGAGAGAACTTTGGAGGAGAGCCGTTCCTGCCCGTCATCATCAGAAAAAGAGACTATCGCGCAGGCTCCCTGTTCCAGATTCCTTTAACAGGCGAGTCTGGAAAGTTATTTCTGTTAGTGGTACAGGCAGCAAAGTTTTAAGAAGAAAAATAGTGTTCATTTTCTCAGCTGGAGAGAACTTTGGAGGAGAGCCGTTCCTGCCCGTCATCATCAGAAAAAGAGACTGAGGTCCAGAGTGGGTCCCAGGCTTTAAGGCTGACTTATGGCGGGTTGGGTTGGGCTCCAAGAAATTGTTGAAATTTAAGCAAAGGGCGTTAACCAAGACTTGGGGGAAGGAGGAGTGGGGAAGCGAATCCTGCCTGTGGGGACCACAGGCTCCGAGGCACCTGGGAGAAAGTGCAGGCGGCAGCTGAGGGCCACGGGGGCCTGTGCGGCTCTGTACCTCGGTGGGCTGACGCTGACAGGGATGACTGCGTAGGATGCTCCTGTCTGACCTGACGCTCCGTGAAGCAGGATATGAGGAGTTGGTGAAATAATGCACCTTGCAGAACACACTTCATTAGGTCCTGTTGTAGAAACATTTTTGCGAAGGTTGGGAGAATGTGAGGACACCGTGAAATGGACTAGAGCGGGGTCCTCTGGGGGCCCCCTGGGGTGCACACAGCCACAAACAGACGCCTTTCTCCTGCCGCCCCCGGCGGCCTCCTAATGCAGGAGTGGGGAGCGGCAGGAGCCGGTGACTCCTCGTCCAGGGTGGGTTCAGAGCCGCCGCTCGCCCAGGGCAGCAGACGGCAGGGCCGGGCCGTTGCCTCTGCCCCCAGCACCCAGCGGGCCCTCTGTCTGGGCGGCTCTGGCAGTGGCTCTGGAACAAGCGCACGTGGCCGGGTGCCGTCCGCAACAGGGGGGCCTCATCTTCCGCCGCGTCTCCCTGCTGGACCGCCCCGCCCACCTCTAAAGGACTGTCACGCTAACTGGATTTCTTTCGAGCTCCAGCTTTCTGTTTCTCCCCATGAACCCACCTCCCCAAGAGGCCTCCTGATGGCACGATCCTTTTTGGATGCGCAGGAGAAGTCCTTGGGCAGGGCTGTCGGGCCCCCACTGGGAGCTGGCTGAACTCCGTGCACGTGGGGAGGTGGGCCTGGCAGCACCGCGGCTCCAGAAGAGAAGGTCCAGTGCCCTGGAAGCTGGCCTCCCACCCCCTCAAACGCGGTGGTTCCAAATGCCACCTTGGCATTTCCTTCTCAAATAAACTCTGTCTTGTTCATATGACAAGAAAACCAGAAACATGCACGGGGAACGTCCGTGTTGATTTCTCAGGCCTCTGATTGACTTGCTGTGTTGACATGCTGAAGTATTAAATCTCTTTCATGGATAAATGTGAACATGGAGATTTTCATCTGTTGAGTGCTGGAGACCTGTGGTTTATTTTGAGTCAAAGAAAAGAATCTGGGCTTCCATGTTGTGTGAGTGAGTGTGTTAATAGGAAAAGACTATAAGGTAAAGAGTAGTGAATACTTGTGAAGAGCCATATGGATTTGTAAAAAAAAAAAGGATCACAGATGGGTCAAAGGTTTGGACACATCTTGATAACACTATTGTCAGGAACTAAGGGAGGGGGATGATTTGGGTAAAAGAGCTGTGTTTGATTGTTGAGTCCAGATGTTTATGCTTCAGTCCTTTACAAAGTTCTTGAGAAACACACAAGGGAGATGCAAGGGAAAAGCCCACCCATTTGAAGAGGAGAAAATGAAGGCCGGGAAGGAAACTGGCCTAGTACTGGGCTGGCCGGAAACTTCGTTGGTGTTTCTTCCATTAACATTTTCTGGAAAAACCTGAAAGCCCTTTTGTCTGACCCAGCAATTCTGGAACAAAGGTAGGATTTGAATCTAGAGTTTCTTTTATTGAGAATATAAATAAGTTTTCTTAATTTTGCTCTGTCTGAAAAGGCCTCGGAGAGAAAGAGGCTCATGGTTTCCCTGGATGGTCAACTCTTAGCCTCATGAGGGGATGGGGGGGAGAGAACTGGAGGGAGTGCAGGGAGCCCGTGAGTCATGCTCCCTGTTGCTGGGCATCCCGGAGTCCAGCGTGGCGGAGGCGTCACAGGCATCCTGGAGTCCAGCGTGGCGGGGGCGTCACAGGCGTCCAGGGTGTCCCGGAGTCCAGCGTGGCGGGGGCGTCACAGGCGTCCAGGGTGTCCCGGAGTCCAGCGTGGCGGGGGCGTCACAGGCATCCAGGAGTCCAGCGTGGCGGGGGCGTCACAGGCGTCCAGGGTGTCCCGGAGTCCAGCGTGGCGGGGGCGTCACAGGCGTCCAGGGTGTCCCGGAGTCCAGCGTGGCGGGGGCGTCACAGGCATCCCGGAGTCCAGCGTGGCGGGGGCGTCACAGGCGTCCCGGAGTCCAGCGTGGCGGGGGCGTCACAGGCGTCCAGGGTGTCCCGGAGTCCAGCGTGGCGGGGGCGTCACAGGCATCCAGGGTGTCCCGGAGTCCAGCGTGGCGGGGGCGTCACAGGCATCCAGGGTGTCCCGGAGTCCAGCGTGGCGGGGGCGTCACAGGCATCCAGGGTGTCCCGGAGTCCAGCGTGGCGGGGGCGTCACAGGCATCCCGGAGTCCAGCGTGGCGGAGGCGTCACAGGCGTCCTGGAGTCCAGCGTGGCGGGGGCATCCCGTGCGTCCAGGGTGTCCCAGAGTCCAGCGTGGCGGGGGTGTCACAGGCGTCCTGGGTGTCCTGGAGTCCAGCGTGGCGGGGGCGTCACAGGCGTCCTGGGTGTCCTGGAGTCCAGCGTGGCGGGGGTGTCACAGGCGTCCTGGAGTCCAGCGTGGCGGGGGCATCCCGTGCGTCCAGGGTGTCCCGGAGTCCAGCGTGGCGGGGGTGTCACAGGCGTCCTGGAGTCCAGCGTGGCGGAGGCGTCACAGGCGTCCTGGAGTCCAGCGTGGCGGGGGCGTCACAGGCATCCTGGAGTCCAGCATGGCGGGGGTGTCACAGGTGTCCCGGAGTCCAGCGTGGTCTTTCTGAGTCACAAGCCACACAGCTCCATTTTCACGTCCACAATGACCTCTTTACCTGCAGGGGGCGGGGGAATCAGTTATTCATTTGGAATTTATTTGGCAGTTTTAGATTAGGAAGAACAGAACATTTTCTAAGAGGCAAGTATTACAAGTGTTTTTTGAGGTTAGTGGTGTATCTTTAATGTATGTGTGTAATCAAAAAGACATTTGAAACCCACTATGGACATTTACTTTTAGCTGCAGATATTTATAGACAAGCTCAAGCAAAACAGACTTGGTGCCAAAGACACAGATTGGGTGTGGGTCACTGTTTATATGGAAAGATTGGGTTTTTTGTGCTGCGTCTGAGGAAATCTCTTGTGTTCCTGGGGGGGTGTGGGGAATGTTTCCTAGTAGAGTATCTGTTTGGATGGTCGCTTCAGTCGTGTCTGACTCTTTGCGACCCCATGGACTGTAGCCCGCCAGGCTCCTCTATCCGTGGGATTCTCCAGGCAAGAATACTGGAGTGGGTTGCCGTGCCCTCCTCCAGGGGATCTTTCTGACCCAGGGATGGACCCTTACAGGGAGCTGATAATTTTCTTTGTGGCAATATTAGCTGCCACACAGTTTTTTCCAACGGAGAGAACATTGAAGGGAGGCTGGTGTGGGGTTGCTGGATATTGAATGAACTTCAAATCCAGCCCTCAGTTCCTTATGAAAATACCTGTTAAAGGATTCTACGGTTTCCCCTTGGGGCTTCTTCGGTGGTTCATCAGTATAGAATCCATCTGCAGTGCAGGAGACCCAGGAGATGCGGGTTCCATCCCTGGCTCAGGAAGATCCCCTGGAGAAGGAAATGGCCACACACTCCAGCATCTTTGCCTGGAGGATCCTGTGGACCGAGGAGCCTGGCAGGCTGCAGTCTGTGGGGCTGCAAAGAGCTGGACACGACTGAGCCCACACGAATACACATGAAAGCGTGGCTCGAGGGAAGAGAGAAAAAGTGAGCCGACTCGGATTGTGCACCCAGCTCTTATCTACTCATTAAAGCCCGGGACTTTGCTTTTTATTTAATTAATTTATCTGTTTTGCGACTTGTGGGATCTTGGTTCCCCGACCAGAGGTTGAACCCCAGGCCCACGGCAGTGGAAGCACAGAGTTCTAAGCCCTGGACCTCCAGGGAATTCCCCCAGCTCTGTTTAAAAACTTGTGCCGCGCCCTCGAGTGCGTCACGCCCTGTGAGCGGCTGGAGGAGAGGCCTCCGGGGACCTCAGGCCCCGAGTCTCCGAGGACACTGGGGTCTGCAGCAGGCTGGGCGGCCGGAGCGCTCCCGTGGACTCACCAGGCTGCTGATGCCCGGGGCGCTGCTGTCTGTCTCCTGGGCTCCAGTCCCCTGGGAACCTGGGGCTGGCTGAGACTGGGGAAAGAGTTTCCGTATTAGTCACGTGATGAATAAATCACGGAACTGCCTCTCACCTGGTGAAAGAAAGGGCAAAGCCGCAGTTGACTGGCACTAGCTCAGCCCAGTGTCCCTGTCCCCCGAGAAGACAGGGGCACGGCTCCGTGGACTGAGCCTCACCTGGTGCCCGGTGCAGCGTGCAAACACTTCGTAGACGTGGTCCCAGCTGAGGCTCCCACGCGCGCCTGGAAGCAGGCGCCTGTCACCCCCTTTGACAGGCGGGGCCCTGAAGTTCAGAAGGCAGGTGAGCAGAGCGGGTGATTCAGTGGAAGAGGCTGAGAGTCCAACTTGCTCCATGACAGCCCCTTTAACCTCTGTTCCGTACTGCCTCCCTCTCCGTAACCATAAAAACAGACGCCTGAAGCCAGGGGACTGAGTGAGCGGGGGCCCCACCAGGTGGCAGAGCGCTGGGGAGCCAGGGAATGCAGAGGCTTGAACGGGCAGAGGCTTATTTCTGATGAAAGGTTTTGTGGGTTTCTTTTGGCTTGTGGGATCTTAGTCCCCAACCAGGGATCGAACCCACAACCCTGCATAGAAAGGTGGATTCTTACCAGGGAATTCTCATTTCTGATGAAAGTTGATGCACAGAAAGCTACTCTTAGCTGCCTTATCTGGGGGGTTATAAATGAGGAAATTGGGGTCCGAGTGAGGTGCGTGAGAGGGAGAAATAACCACTCTCCGTCTATTCTCTATAATAACCTTTTCTCCTGCTTGTGATTTGAAATCAAAGGCCAGTGGTTACACCTTACATACCTGTACCTCCCCAAAGACTGATAACATACCAGGACCTGACCTTTGTTGTTGACTTTTTTCCTTGAAAGAATTCTCCTTGCTGGGTTCTAGCTTTGCTTATTTAGTAGGTATTGCAAGATGATAAGACAAATAGGAGATACCAGGGACACAGATAGGAAAATTTAAGTTAAAATGAGGATAAGGAATCAATCATTCCGTTTCCACATCAAAGGAATGTTCCGATGTGAGAGGTACTACTGTTGGCCTTTGAACAGCATGAGTTTGAGCCACGTGGGTCTCCTTAGATTTTTTTCAGTGGTAAATATAGTGCTACAGTACTGCACGACCTGCGGCTGGCCGACCCCACAGATGCGGAGGGACGGCGGGTAGGGAGGAGTTATGTATGGGGGTGAGGGCCGACGGTAAATCATACTCAGAAAGCAGTTCTTCCTGCCGTGGCTTCAGAACGCACACGCCGGGGTATGAGTGCATTATTCGCGGTGGATGTGCCCCTCAGGACTAATCCTGTTTCATGAATGACACAGAAGCAGGGGGGTGAAAACACTGAGGCGACCTCTCGAAACCGAGCCGGCGCCAGGTGCCTGTCCGCTGGCTCGCTGGGCCGCCGTCCGTCAAGCCGTCCTGGGCCGCCAGGAGCCGGCGTCGGCGCTCGGTGGCTTCTCCCACCCTCCCCTTTTCTCCCGGGGGCCGGCTGGCACACAGATTCGGCTTTGCAGGCGCTATGGCTTCTGCTGGGACAGCGCCTCTCTGCCTGGGTCTTGGGAAAGCAGCCCCTGTCGGCCGGGGCTTTGCCTGAAACGATTTTATTTACACACACGGCAGAGAGAGGCCTGGCCTGGCGGGCAGGCTGTAGGCTGCTGGCGAGGGCTCCCTCCTCTTCGCTCCTGATGTTGGGCGGGGGAGTCAAGTGAGCCGCGAGAAGCGCTCCGTTTGAACACCTGAGCAGGCCCTGAAGCTGGGTCCGGGCTGATGTGTAAGTGGCGTCCACGGCTGGGAAGCCCGGCTGGTGAGGACAAAATCGGGAAGCGCACGTGCAGGCCATCGACTGTGTCGCTGACGGGCAGCAGGTGGCCGTCATCCCGTGAACAGGACGTGGTCTCCAGGGAGACATGTGGGAAGACTCTGGAAAATTCAGGGCATGTGAACCCCTGGACGAACCAGCCTGGGCGTTTTCCACCATGGAGGGGCACAGTTACGTCATCTGCCAGCCCAGCCAGAATGTCCAGTCTGCCGCAGCTCTGCCTACAGCCCACAGACCGTCCCGTGTCCTCCATCGGGACGTGGACGCGGGGAGGGCCCGATGCCCGCACACGCTGCAGTGGGCGCTCGCTCTGCCTCATCGTTCACAGCAGTGAGCCGCCTTTTCACGGGCAGCAGAGGGTTGGGCGTGGTGCCCTCCTCCTGCGTCAGGACAGTGGTGCATCCTGAAACGTGTCACCCGGGATGACGGACACCTGTCCCCTGAGCGAAACAGGCGCGTCTGAAAAGAAAGTGGCTTACACACTAGCTGCTGGGCTTCCCTGCTGGTGCAGGGGTGGAGAGTCCACCTCGCAACGCAGGCGACCCTGGTTCCATCCCTGGTCTGGGAAGATCCCACGTGCCTCAGACAAACTAAGTGCTTGCACCACAACCGGCGAGCCCACGGGCCGCAGCCGCCGCGGCCCGCGTGCCCCGGGGCCCGAGCGCCGCAGCCGGGGGAGCCTCCCCAGGGGGAAGGCCCTGCACTGCAGAGTAGCCCCACTTGTCGCAACTCGAGAAAGCCCACGTGTAACAGTGAAGACCCAGCACAGTCAAAACGTTAACTAACCAAATCAATAAATAAACTTTTTTTATAAAAGAAAAACTCCTTGCCATCCGTGTGTTCAGCTCTCCTGCGACAGCCCCGCCTAGGAACGTGCATTCTCCAGGGGCAGCCTCCTGCAGACCCTGCTGGGGTTGGCGGGTTTGGGCATTACGGGCAGGCAACTGTGCTCTAGGCCGCTGTTGTGAGAGGGCGTGCTGTTTTCCTTCAGCAGAGAAAGCACGGGATCTGGGACCAAGAATAGTACAGTTTCTCAGCAGATCTTCTGGCAGTTGTAGAAAATATCGAGAAATCCTAATTAATTCCAGGAAAGAATTTCACTGGTTTCTTGGATATGGATATGGATATCTTAAACCATAAAGGATAATGGATAGCTTAAACCATAAAGAAAGAAAAGAAGAAAAGGTTTAATCATTCTGCTAGGGAGAAAATGTACCGGTATTAGGCACAGTTAGTGTAAATAATGAGTGGAATAATTCCTGATGTTGGCTCTTAACTCCTGTTCTATTAGGATTCTCTTTGTGTTTTCCCTTAGATTGGTAAACACTCGTACAGCGTTTACCCTGTGCCACGCATCCGTGTCGGTGCTTTACAAACGTCCCTTTATTTGATCCTCCTGGCAGCCCCCGAGGGAGATAGTTTTTTACCCCCCTTTTACAGGTGAAGGCAGAAAGGCCCCCAGAGGTGAAAGGACTTGGCCAGGACCTCAGATTCGACTGGGGCTGCGAAGCTTGCGTGCTTGCCCAGGCTGCGGTCTGCCTTTTAAGTGGACATCACTGCAGTCGAAGGGAAGGGTGCGTCCCTTCCAATGGCCCACGATCCCTAGGACATTTCCATTAGTCCTCCAGCCCTTAGTCAGCGAAGGTTTCTCACGCCTACTGTGTGCTGGGCAGGACTCTGCTTGGCCTCTCAGGCGTGACGCTGACGGGTGGCAAGGGCAGACAGGGGTGCCGGGTGAGCCAGCGCCGCGCTGGGTGACGCCACCTCCGTGAACTGCCCGCAGCCTGAGAGGCTGACCTGTTTCCCGAAGGTGAGCCTGTCCACTCAGCTCCCCGGACAGGGGTGTCCAGTCAGAGCGCCCGGGCACTGATTTACAGGGAGAAGCCTCCCTGCCTAGAAGTGGTGTGCTGAGCCTGGGAATGGGGAGGGAGGAGCTGGGGGATGTGAGCGCCCCTGGGAGAGCCAGTTGCTCACAGCTGGCCCCCTCGGGCTTCCCCGGTGGCTCAGAGGGATAGAATCCGCCGGCGATGCAGGAGACGCGGGGTCCATCCCTGGGGTCCGGAAGAACCCCCTGGAGGAGGACATGGCAACCCACTCCAGGGTTCTTGCGTGGGAAATCCCATGGACAGAGGAGCCTGGAGGGCTACAGTCCGTGGGGACGCAAAAGAGCTGGACTGAGCGACTGAATGAGAGCAGGTCGCTGAGGCCCCGGCCTCGAGGCCCGGGTGAGGCTGCCCGCGCTCCGGGCTGGCTCGGGCGGAGGTCCCGCCTTGGTGGAGCCTGTGCTGGCCTCCATCCCGGCCCCCCTTCCCCTCTCTCAGCCTTCTCTCCCTTTGAGGGAGACCTGGGTTCTTTCTTTACGGGTGTTAATACAGCCTGCCCTGCTTGTGGGGGAGGGGGGGCCGGGGGGGGTCCTCTCCCTTTGAGACTAGTGCTTGTGTTAGCAGCTCAGTTGTGTCCGATTCTTTGTGACCCTTTGTGACCCCATGGACCGTGGCCCTCCAGGCCCCTCCGTCCATGGGATTCTCCAGGCACGAATACTGGAGCGGGTTGCCGTTCCCTTCTCCAGGGGATCTTCCTGATCCAGGGATCGAACCCAGGACTCCTGCATTGCAGGCGGATTCTTTACCGTCCGAGTCCCCGGGGCAGCCCCCGTCAGTACCAAGACAGTTTTTTCTGTTCAAGGCAGGTAGGACAAGGCTGGGACCTGGGGGCGGCTCCGAGCACCGGGTGTGAGCAGTGACACGTGGTTAGGGGCACAGTCAGAGGCCAGGCCTCCCTCCACAGGCTTCCTGGGCCCCTGCTGGCTCCCCTGCAGGCCCTTCAGAGACGGCTCATCACGTGTGGCTTTACTGTACCATCGTTTGTACCATTAAATGAGTGGTACCAGGGGAGAGCAGCCCGGGTCCTGTGTGCAGAGGCTGCGGGTGTTTGGTGAAGAGGCCGCAGAGCGGGGCAGGCGGACGCGGGCGTGTTCTGAGCTGAAGCGGGGGCGGCCCCGGCTCTGGGAGCCTCGGGCAGGCCCGGCTGAGGCGGACGGAGGGCTGGCGCGTCCGCCGTGCTCTCAGCCTTCACTCAGGGCTGTCTTCTCTGCCGCAGGACCATGTCCAGTCCTCTGCCTGACTCCTCCTTAAAGTACTCTTGGACACCGGGACCCACTCTCCCTATCTGTTTCTCTGCAGCTTGATTGGCATCACCTGAACCATGACTGGCATCAAAGGAAAGAGCTGGTCACCGACCTAGAGGTTGTGGCTGGAAGGTGGCCCCTTTCAGAGTCCCGTGTTGCCCGTGAACGAGGGTTGCACCCTCAGCTCTGCAGGGGACTGACACACGGCTCTCTGCTCCACGGCGTGCCGTGCTCCCTGTCCCCCGAGCCCTCCCAGGAAGCTCCTGCACCGGCCAGGGGCCAGGGAGGCCCACCCGGATCAAAGAGAGGGTGGCCCTTCACTTCCTTGCCTTTGTGGGGGCAGGCTGGCCACGAAGCAAAACTGGGCAGGCAGGATGGTCTCCTGGCTCAGAGACTGTTGGGTCAGACTGCTGGGTCCCCTCTCCGCTCTGTCGCCTCTTGCTTGAAGGAACTGCTTTTCTTTTCTTCAAGTTTTGGCTGAGCCACGTGGCATGCAGGTTCTCCGTTCCCTGACCAAGATTTGAAACTGTGTGGCCCCTGTAACGGCAGAAACAGAGTGTCTTCATCACTGGACGGCCAGGGAAGGCCTGTTAGCTGAGTAACCTTTGGCAGGTCATTTTAACCATCTTGGAGCCCAGATCTCTCATCTGTAAAATAAGAATAATAGTACCTGCCTCCAAGAGCTGTTGGCCGTCAGAGGAGATAATCCATGAGAAGCTACGGGCCGGGCACACAGTAGGCACACGTGGGGCAGACGTGGGCTGTGTGTGGCCTGAAGTCTGTTCACCCCGGGCTAGGAGGGAACTTGCAAAAGGATGTGAAATTGCAAATATGGAACCAGGTATAAGTAAGCCTTTTTTTCCAATGATAAGAAAACACAAAAAGTGTATGATTACAAAGCTGACATCCTAAACATCATGAAATCTGAACAAAGTAATGTTAACGTATGTCTGTGTTGCTTCGCTTCCTACATTTTGGGGGCCCTGTACTCCCTTTCTTGATGTGATCATTTCTTAAGTGATTTTGGAATGCCACTTTCTCTCTGGAGACTAGCGAGATAGTCCATCCATTCCTACTTAAAAAAGTAGTCGCAACCTAGAAGTTGAGAGCTTTATGTTTTATTTGGTGGGAGTTTTTTGGATTTCAAGCCGGGAGACAGCATCTCAGGTGAGGCCGAGAGAACTGTTCTGAGGAGGACGGGGGAGGAGTCAGGTTAGATAGAAGTTCGCAGCCAGAGGCAGGTGGTCATACATTATTGTTAATTAAGGAAAATCAGATATCTCAAGTAAAGGAATTAAGCGCTTTTCTATGTATGGGAAGATGCAACCGTCCGGGCTTACTGAAATCACTCCTTTCGTGTGCATCTCAGCTCTCTGGGGCCAGCATCCTTTGGTTTGATGTTCACATCCTGAGCTCTCTGCTCACCGCAGGGAGTGGCGGCAGCTTGTGGCGGCAGCTCCACGGCCGATGGCCCCCGGATAGCAGGCATCGTCTTCCTGGGCTCAGCATTCACGTGTGAAGGGTCGGAGTCCCCGATGGCTGAGACAGCCTTGTTTATTGATACGGCAGGAAATACTCCATTTAGTACTTGGCTGGAATTTGTTTTTTATAATTAATAGTTTGGAAAAAAGTTCTTTTTGCTTCACAACTAGTTGCTGGTACTGTCATGTAAATTTTTAGGATTGTTGTCAAATTTGGGGAAAGCTCTTTCAAGTTTCTTTCAACATATGAGCTACGAGGGTTCAGGGCATTTTAAGTGTTTCTGTGCAGTGTCTCATTTAAATATGAAGGATGCCCACTCGGCACATTTTTGAGGGCCTTCCCAAGCCTTGGATGGGACTTGTGTGAGTGAGGGGTGCTGAGGTTTAACTTTCAGTATTTCATGGTAAATTTTCCTGTGAGTACTCAATAACTGTTAACTAGATTATATTTTGGAGAAGGCGATGGCACCTGACTCCAGTACTCTTGCCTGTAAAACCCCATGGACGGAGGAGCCTGGTAGGCTGCAGTCCATGGGGTCGCGAAGAGTTGGAGATGACTGAGCGACTTCACTTTCACTTTTATGCATTGGAGACGGAAATGGCAACCCACTCCAGTGTTCTTGCCTGGAGAATTGCAGGGATGGGGGAGCCTGGTGGGCTGCCATCTATGAGGTCACGCAGGGTTGGATACAACTGAAGCAACTTAGCAGCAGCAGCAGCAGCAGATTATATTTTATGATGTTTACTGACATCTTAATTTTACACGTTTAGATTAACTAAAGAATGGATTCTCATTGACACTAAATAGAATCTTAATTTAGTTAAATTCGTGCAAGAGTTATTTGTCCAGAATCATTTTTTGGCTGTCTACTTTGATCAGCCTACGTCACGCTGACCACTGGGAGCCTCTGATGACGTGAAGCAGATAAGAGAGCCCAGTGTCTTCATGCAGTAACTGCACAGTGAGCTGAGCCACTGTGGTCACCATCGCCTCCCAGCCAGCATCGGATCTGTGAACGGGCACTTGGGGATATAGAGTTCAGATACTGCCCCTCTGGGAGGCTGACACGGGCTTGACTTCAGGTCAGACTCTGAGACCTGAGTGGGAGTCATCAGCTCGGTGCAGTTCAGTTCAGTCGCTCAGTACAAAATGGAGTATTTCCTGCTGTATCAATAAACAGTTCTGTCCAACTCTTTGCAACCCCATGGACTGAAGCACACCAGGCCTCCCTGTCCATCAAGTTGATGATGCCATCCAACCATGTCCATCCTCTGTTGTCCCCTTCTCCTTCTGCCTTCAATCTTTTCCAGCATCAGGATCTTTTCCAGTGAGTTATTTTGCATCAGGTGGCCAAAGTATTGGAGCTTCAGCTTCAGCATCCGTCCTTCCAATGAATATTCAGGACTGATCTCCTTTAGGATGGACTGCTTGGATCTCCTTGCAGCCCTAGGGACTCTCAAGAGCCTTCTCCAACACCACAGGTCAAGAGCATCAATTCTTTGGCGCTCAGCTTTCTTTAAAGTCCAACTCTCACATCCATACATGACCACAGGAAAAACCATAGCCTTGACTAGATGGACCTTTGTTGGCAATGTAATGTTTCTGGTTTTTAATATACTTTCTAGGTTGGTCATAACTTTTCTTCCAGGGAGCAAGTGTCTTTTAATTTCATGGCTGCAGTCACCATCTGCAGTGATTTTGGAGTCCAAGAAAATAAAGTCTGACATTGTTTCCATTGTTTCCCCATCTATTTGCCATAAAGTGATTGGACTGGATGCCATGATCTTTGTTTTCTGAATGTTAAGTTTTAAGCCAACTTTCTCACTCTCCTCTTTCACTTTCATCAAGAGGCTTTTTAGTTCCTCTTCGCTTTCTGCCATAAAGGTGGTATCATCTGCATATCTGAAGTTATTTTTCTCCTGGCAACCTTGATTCTAGCTTGTGCTTCATCCAGTCTGGCATTTCTCATAATGTACTCTGCATGTAAATTAAATAAGCAGAGTGACAATATACAGCCTTGACGTACTCCTTTTCCTATTTGGAACCAGTCTGTTGTTCCATGTCCCATTCTAATTGCTGCTTTCTGACCTGCATACAGATTTCTCACGAGGCAGGTAAGGTGATATGGTATTCCCATCTCCTGAAGGATTTTCCACATTTTGTTGTGATCCACATTGTCGAAGGTTTTGGCATAGTCAATAAAATGGAAGTAGATATTTTTCTGGAACTTTCTCGTTTTTATGATGATCCAGTGGATGTTGGCAATTTGATCTCTGGTTCCTCTGCCTTTTCTAAAACCAGCTTGAACATCTGGAAGTTCTTGGTTCACATGTTGTTGAAGACTTGCTTGGAGAATTTTGAGCATTACTTTCCTAGCGTGTGAGATGAGTGCAATTGTGCAGTAGTTTGAGCATTCTTTGGCATTGCCTTTCTTTGGGATTGGAATGAAAACTGATCTTTTCTGGTCCTATGGCCACTGCTGAGTTTTCCAGATTTGCTGG
Source organism: Cephalophus harveyi (assembly GCA_006410635.1). Taxonomy (NCBI): domain Eukaryota; kingdom Metazoa; phylum Chordata; class Mammalia; order Artiodactyla; family Bovidae; genus Cephalophus; species Cephalophus harveyi. The sequence continues at coordinate 279,469 of SJYT01044988.1, forward strand.
CATATTGAGTGCAGCACTTTCACAGCATCATCTTTTAGGACTTGAAATAGCTCAACTGGAATTCCATCACCTCCACTAACTTTGTTCATAGTGATGCTTCCTAAGGCCCACTTGACTTCACATTCTAGGATGGCTGGCTCTAGGTGAGTGATCACACCATCATGGTTATCTGGGTCGTGAAGATCTTTTTTGTACAGTTCTTCTGTGTATTCCTGCCACCTCTTCTTAATATCTTCTGCTTCTGTCAGGCCGATACTGTTTCTGTCATGGTTCATCTCAACTCTAGATGGAGCTTGCCTCCCCTCCAGCTATGAATTCTCTACAGTTAATCTCCATTCATGAATTCTGCCTTCATCAATAATGCTCTATTAATATGGGCAAATTTATGCATTCAGGCATACTTTACAAAAATCATTTATTTGGCTGTGTCAGGTCTTCTTGCCTTTTCGTTGTGATCATGGGGTTCTCGAGGCAAGCACGCTCAAGTGGCTTGCCGTTCCCTTCTCCAGTGGACCACGTTTTGTCTGTCCTGACCAGCAGGGACGCGCCCTTCCGCCTCTCCGCGTAGCTCAGTTGTGGCGCAGGCGATCTCTCGTCGTAGCGTGTGGACTCTAGTTGTCACGCGTGGGCACAGGCGTCGCAGCCTTCGAGCTTCGCTGTTCCGTAGCATGTGAGATCTTCGTCCCCCAGCCAGGAATCGAACCCACATTCCCTGCATTGCAAGGTGGGTTACTCACCACTGGACCACTGGGGAAGTCCCCATTCAGCCATACTTTTAAAACGCTCAATGATATTATTAACCTCATGTTTTTCTCCCAGATCTTTTTATTCCTATCAAGTCCAGCCACTGTTTGGCAAACATACTGTTTTCTCTGTTTCTTTTTAGTGATTGACCATGTTGTTTGAGTTTCAGGTGTACCTCACAGCGATTCAGTTATACAAATATGTTCATAAACAGATGGATCTACATTCTTTTTCAGATTCTTAGATTATTGTAAAATACTGAGTACAGCTCCCTGCGCTGTAGGTTCTTGTTCGCCGTCTACTTTATATCTATTTATAGTAGACTATAGTGAAAGTCGCTCAGTTGTGTCCGACTCTTTGCAACCCAGTGGACTACACAGTCTGTGGACTTCTCCAGGGCAGAATCCTGGAGTGGGTCGCCTTTCCCTTCTCCAGGGGATCTTCCCAACCCGGGGATCAAACCCAAGTCTCCTGCAGTACAGGCAGCTTCTTCACCAGTGAGCCACAGGGAAGCCCTGGAATTTTGGAGTGGGCAGCCTCTCCCTTCTCCAGGGGATCTTCCCGACCCAGGAATTGAACCAGGGTCTCCTACATACCAACTGAGCTGTGAGGGAAGCCCAGACTGTGTATATATTGATCCCAAACTCCTAATTTATCCCTCCCCTCCTTTTCCTCTTTGGTATCCGTAAGTTTTTTCCTGTGTGCAGTCGATTTCTGCTTTGTAAATAACTTCTTTTTTTTTTTTTTTATAAGATTAGTGTTCTCTATTTTGTAACGTTAAAGACTTGACTTGGACAGAAACATCCGTGGACACGGAGTCAAGAAGTGGGATCCGTCACTAAGTCCACGTGGGGATGTGATGGGATGCTTTGGGGTACAGATGGCAGAAAGTTCAGCTCAGTCAGTGTCCAGACGAGAGAGGACATGTGTTGCCTCCCGCGTGAGTGCTGGCTGGACCTGCCTTTTCCTCAGGGCCCGTCCAGTGCCTTTGGAGCGGATGATGGGGTCAGTCCAGCCCAAACTACGAGACTCCCGAATTCGGGGTGCTTTTGGGCAGGCAGAGGAGAAGACAGCCCGGAAAGGATATTCCCGTGCATGCTCTGACACGTGGCCCTAAGTGGCTCCTCCAGGCTTCAGTTGTCCCCTTACTTACGGGGCTTGCACATCGGCCAGAGCCCCTGCTCTGCAGTAAGAGGGGCCGCTGTGATGAGACGCCCACGACCGCCCTGGAGAGCAGCCCCTGCCCCCCGAACGAGCGCGCGCACACGGGCAGCAGTGCAGACCCCATGCAGCCGCAAGCAAACAGCTTTCCAAAACAGAAGATAAAGGAGGCGGCTTGTCTGAATCCATGAGTGAAGTCCTTCCTACGCGTCACCTTTAAGGTCTTATTTATTAATTGGCTTAATGAATGACCAAGCCTTTTTCAGGCCAGTACTGTAAAGCTGAGCATGTAATCAGTAAACACACAGCTCTGTTTGGATAAGTCAGGGCCGTCAGTCTTAGTAACTTTCTTCCTACCCAGGAGTTGTAGATTTTCATCTAGAAAAAGGGGCAGTGGAGGATGTGAGGGAGGAGCCCCAGAAAACGATTTAGAAACCCTGCTTTTACTGAGTGAAGTGTGCTTTGTTTGTGGCCAGCATAACTTGGTTGCTCGTTCACAGCAGACCCAGGAAGGTCCGGGCATGGCTTATTTTCCCTCCCATAACCATTGGAGGCTCAGCTAGGAAACTGGTATCACAAAGAAGCCGAGCGTTTTGATTTGGCTTCAGAGGGAGCTGGTGCTGGCTGAAGCCGGAGAGGGACTCTAAATGGCAATGGAATCAGATCCCTGTGGATGTCGAGGGCTTCTCAAGAGCAAACCCACAGACCTCAACTTCTCCTTCACCCATTTTTTATGGACCCTTTGGCCAGTCTGGACTGAGATTCCAGCAGTGGCCGCAGGACAGCTCTCAAGAAGTATCCGGGGGTGGTTCCTGAGAGAATGAACTCCTGGGCCTTGGTACCCAAAAGTTTTGGGAATGGAGGTGACGTGGCGCTGCAGATGGCAGCGCGCTATGGGAGTGTGTCTTCTCCATGTTTGGTGTGCAAGGCTGGGTGCACACTCTGAGGACCCGGGGTTCCAAGACTGCCTTAGGGGGTGTCTTACCTCCTGTCCAGGATATATGGGAAGAAGCCCTACAAATGAGTAGTACAGTCAGTATATTTTTCTCGTGGCTGGCTCAGTTTGGAACGTATTTATAGAGCTGGCAAAGGTTGATCTGTGCCTTGATCAAATTCCCTGCAATACAGCTTTGGGAAATTAGTTCTGGTGTGGTGGTCAGTGGTGTTTCTAAACTGTGCGGACGATTACCCCCTAACTTTGTGTGCAAAGAGAAAGAGTTCAGAAATGGTCTCTAGTCAAACGTCTGTGCTTTGGAAATGTGAGCTTGAAGGGAAACCGTCAGCTCCTTCTCCATGCAGTGGGGGTCGTCTGTTGGATATCTCTCTATCAGATCTAGCCACTTAAATCTATTTCTCACTTCCACTGTATAATCATAAGGGATTTGATTCAGGTCATACCTGAATGGTCGAGCGGTTTTCCCTACGTTCTTCAATTTAAGTCTGAATTTGGCAATAAGGAGCTCATGATCTGAGCCACAGTCAGCTCCCAGTCTTCTTTTTGCTGACTGTGTAGAGCTTCTCCATCTTTGGCTGCAAAGAATATAATCAATCTGATTTCGGAGTTGACCATCTGGTGATGTCCATGTGTAGAGTCTTCTCTTGTGTTGTTGGAAGAGGGTGTTTGCTATGACCAGTGCATTCTCCTGGCAAAACTCTATTAGCCTTTGCCCTGCTTCATTCCACATTCCAAGGCCAAATTTGCCTGTTACTCCAGGTGTTTCTTGACTTCCTACTTTTGCATTCCAGTCCCCTATAATGAAAAAGACATCTTTTTTGGGTGTTAGTTCTAAAAGGTCTTGTAGGTCTTCATAGAACCGTTCAACTTCAGCTTCTTCAGCATTACTGGTTGGGGCATAGGCTTGGATTACTGTGATATTGAATGGTTTACCGAAGAATTGATGCTTTTGAACTGTGGTGTTGGAGAAGACTCTTGAGAGTCCCTTGGATTGCAAGGAGATCCAACCAGTCCATCCTAAAGGAGATCAGTCCTGGGTGTTCATTGGAAGGATGATGCTGAAGCTGAAACTCCAATACTTTGACCACCTCATGCGAAGAGTTGACTCTTTGGAAAAGACCCTGATGTTGGGAGGGACTGGGGGCAGGAGGAATAGGGGATGACAGAGGATGAGATGGCTAGATGGCATCACCGACTTGATAGACATGGGTTTGGGTAAACTCCGGGTGTTGGTGATGGACAGGGAGGCCTGGTGTGCTGCGATTCATGGGGTCGCAAAGAGTCGGACACGACTGAGTGACTGAACTGAACTGAATTGATCTGAACTAAACATGCTTATCTAACATCTAGGCATCACCGACTTGATAGACATGGGTTTGGGTAAACTCCGGGTGTTGGTGATGGACAGGGAGGCCTGGTGTGCTGCGATTCATGGGGTCGCAAAGAGTCGGACACGACTGAGTAACTGAACTGAGCTGAACTGAACTGACGATGAAGACCGGAGAGAGGGAGTAGATTTCTCCCTGAGTTGCTTGTTGGACACTTCCATCACTGCTTGTTCTTTCTGAGGGTCCATGCAAGGGGGAGATGGGGCAGACTTTGCCTGGCCTCTGGAGTCGTCAACTGTCATATGTTTTTTTCCCCAAAACCTCGTGCTTTATAATTCAGCCAGGAGCACGGTGCTGGCATGTGACCACTGCCTTGGGACTTTTGGTATTTTGTAGATAGTTTTGTCATTTATTGAATGATGTCCATTTCTGTGTAGGCATCAGGAGCTAAGCCTGTGGAAGTAGAAAGAGTGTCTATGGTTAGTGGTCTATTTGAAAAAGGCTATGCAAAAACCAAATCAAAGCAACCCAAAAGCGTCTTGACTAAGGAGCTTGAGAGGCAGATTGCAAGCAACAAGCTGTCTTCTGTGAGCTTGGAAATTAGATCTTGGATACCCTAAATGGGCGAGGTCAGTGCCAGAGACGATGGGCTGTGCAGGCCAGAGAGACTTGTGGTCTTAACTTTTCCTTCCAGCTCTTAGCACCAGTTATTCACCACCAGCAAATAACTTCCTTATTTTATATTTTTATTTATTTCATATTTTGGCTGTGCTGCACAGCTTGCAGAATCTCCATTCTCCAACTAAGAACTGAACTTGGTCACGGCAATGAAAACCCTGAATCCTAACCACCAGGCCACCAGGGAACTCCCATCACTTAACTTCTTGAAGCCTCCGTGTGCTCATCTGTAAAAGAGGATGCCAGCCCCTCCCTGGGCAGGATCATGGAAGAACACAGTGCATACCGCCGCTGAAGCTCCTGGCTTGGTGCCTGGCACGCGGGGAGCGTTGGAGAGCTGATGTTCTGCGGGCTGGGTGGTTCTTTGGGCCGCAGTACCTGGGCACTTGGTGTTCACCGTTGTGCCTTTTGGTGTTCAGGTGCCTTGAACATCCTCAGGCAAAGCCAGCTGTCCCTTGGGCCTCAGGACAGTGAGGAGTAAGGAGCTGCAAGGAGGGCCTCTGGACCGGTGGGTCTCCCGCCAATGTCGGGGGAGGCACAGTCTGTGTGTCAGGAAGGGCCCCCTGTGGCCTGGTTTCAAAGTGGTACATTGTCCCTGCCCTTCCACAGGGAGGTGACAGGAATCTAGTCAGTGGCGAGCTGTAGAGACCCCGGCATTTTAGACGTCGCCATTTCTTTGGATGGCATCAGGCTTTCACACGTTTGATGCAGACGGCGACGACTGCAGCGAATCTGCAGGAACTCTCGTGCACAGAGGACCAAAAGAATGGGCTCCTACCCGACAGAGGAACGCGGGTAAAATCACACAAAACACGCGAAGCACCCCCAGAGTGGGCGGCCACGCGCTTTGCTATCAATACGGCAGGACTCCTCTCGCTTTGAAAGGAAAAGCTTGCTTTGCCCTTTCAGACAGCGGAGATGGCCGGGCCAGGCTTTAGTTCACGGGCTAGACACTGAGAACACCGGGAAAGCTTTTCCTTAAATGGAGACGCAGCTTGGCCGGGGCTCAGGCTGAAGTTCAAGCCTGGGTCTCGCTTGGCCTTCCGTGGGGTGCCTCTCATAAGTTATGCAAGCGGCCTCTGCCTACAACCGGGGCATCATTCATTTTTCTTCCCCCTGTAATCTCAAGGTGCGCACAGGGCACGACCGAGCCTCCGACCTTTCTGCTTTCGCTTTTGGTTATTCAGAACCTCCATCTGCGGTGTTTGACTATGAGTGTTCTCTGTGGCTCCTGTTCAAAGTATTCAAAGCAGTTTAAAAATGCATAATGTTCCGCGATCTGACCAAGAACTAATGTAAGTACTTATTTGAGGACTGTTTTTGAAAAAATATATATATATATATACCGATTAGATTTGAACCTCTTTAACTCTTACTGCGTCTTGGAAATAGATACTAAGATTTAAAAAACAGAAGGTTTGAAAAATGCAGGACTACTTCTCCAGAGTCACAATGCTTGGAGTGGTGACAGTAGCTGCAAACAGCAGAGTTTGTAAAAACAGAAGAGCTAAAATTCTTTATTTAACATTAAACAGGAAGCTGGAAGCAGTGTGCAGCAATGCGGTGAGTTTCCAACAAGCCTGCTGCTGGGTTTATCTTCGCTGAGCAGCCAAAATGAGACATTTCCCCTTTTATTCTTTGAGTTTTCAAGAAGATCTCAAAATATGACCACTGGAAGCAGGTTCTGTCTTGTGAGGTTTTAAAACAAGCAGTTTCCACTAGAACCTAGGGAAATTTGGAAGCCAGTTGCCAACCTCTCCGAGAGAGTAAAATGCACTTTTGTTTCGCCTTTGTGCAGGGCTGTCACTCACACAACATGTGCATCTGAATATTCTTTCCGAAGACCTGGGCTTCATTTTAAGGTCAGCCTTCAATTTCGAGAGAATATAATTTGCTGCTATTTTTAGAGCATCATGATTGCTCGTAATAACTAATGGAAAAAAACTCTACAGAGAAATAAATGTGTAACAGCTGTGTCTGCTTAAACTTGATTAAAGGCAGTGAAAAAAAAAGTAAACAGAAGAATGAATGTGACAAAGGACGGAGGGAGAGACAAGTACCCCTCATTGTGGAAAGTTTTACAGACGTAACTCGCTCTTCTTTGGAGGCCGGCGGTGTCTGTGTTTAAAGTTTACTTTACTGTTTGTCTTGAGTGGGATCAGTGTTGTAGTGAATAATTTATAGGCAGCATGAATGAGCTCATTAGTCACCTTTTCAGACTTTAAATGAGTTTCGTGGCTGTCATTACTCGAGCCTTCTGCTCAGCCGCCGAGCAGAATGGCAGTTTGGCAGTTGGCTGCCTCGTTGCCGGCCAGTCTGCTCTCCGTTCAGTTCTGTGTTGCTTTTGTGTCTCCTTGAAACCTTCCCCTTCTCTCCCTGCACCGGCCCGGAGACGCTCACGTTTCAGATGCCTTTTGCAACCCCCAGTTTAAATGAGTTTTTCGGGAATTAAAAAAAAAATCTTTCAGTTGTGTCTGCCAGAGAGAATGCAGTGGATGGAGTGAGCTTTTTCCCTCCCTAGCAACTCCCGTGTATGATTCCCTTTGTGCTCCGGTTGATACTCAGGTTCTCCAATAGTAATGAGCTCCGGAGTCCTCGCTGGACGGCTGAGCTGGGCTGACACGTGGGGGCAGGTGCTGCAGGCCGGGAGATGTCACCGGAGTTTGGAGGGGTGGGGGGTGTGTCTGAGTAGGTTTTCATCGTTCAGGTCCTCAACATCCATGTGCTGTGTGTGTGTGTGGTTGAAGAAACATTCTAGTAAATCTGCCTGGCCAGATTATCAAGGCCAAAGAACTGTGTTTTTCTACAAAGAGGTCAACCAGATGGCCTTTCAGGAGCCCAGCCATATCATTGGGAATGCCCATTGCTTCTTCCCCAGCTCTGCTGCTGCTAAGTCACTTCAGTCATGTCTGACTCTGTGCGACCCCATAGACGGCAGCCCACCAGGCTCCCCCATCCCTGGGGTTCTCTAGGCAAGAACACTGGAGTGGGTTGCCATTTCCTTCTCCAATGCATGAAAGTGAAAAGTGAAAGTGAAGTCGCTCAGTCGTGTCCAACTCCTAGTGACCCATGGACTGCAGCTCACCAGGCTCCTCTGTCCATGGGATTTGCCAGGCAAGAGCACTGGAGTGGGGTGCCATCGCCTTCTCCGTTCCCCTGCTCTACGTCCTGCCAGTTCTAGGTCATTAAGAGAAAGTCGAATGGTTGCAGTTGCCTCCTCAGCGTGCCCTTGGAGACTTATGGTGGTGGGGGGGAGGCTGGAACGTAGGGAGGATGAGGTTGCATGCCAAGAGCAGGTGGAGTTTCTTTGGAACCGGTGTCGTGATGTTCATCTCTCCCTTTGACCTTGGCCAGGGAGCCTCCGGAGAGCTCTGACATCCACGCTCTGGGACTGGACTCCATCCGGAAGTCCAGGGCTCTGTGGCATGCCCACCTTGGCCCTTGACCGCCTCTGCCGGCACTCCTGGGGCACGGACGCGTGCACGGGGGGTCCCAGCCAACTGCCGGGAGATGGACCCCCGTGCCGAGGCCCCCTGACGTTAGCTACGAGCAATGGGCACCCGTGGCTGCCGTCAGCGGTGCGGGCAGCAGCCTCTTCTGGCCCAGCACTGGGTGGGCACGGAGGAAGGCTGCTCCCCTCTGGAAGAAATGCCAGTGTAGAAAGGACGCCTGGTTGTCCAGGGGCCAAATCCTCGGAGCCAGTCAGAGTCACATATCAGAGTGTAGAGACATGAGGTGTGCGCCCACAGAGAGACAGCACTCCGTTCGACTGCTTCCTCCTCCGTCTCGCCCTCCCCCGTGCGGGATGGAGCGTGCACACGCGCTCCCGCTTCACACGTTACGGGCACGTTTTGTTTGCATCTGAATCATAATATCAAAGGCGCAAGAGATGCTATTTTGGGAAGGAGGAGGGTTTTCAAAACTGAAAGTGTCGGTGCACTGCGCTACCCAGCAGAGAGGAGACTTCAGGGCTGGCTGTCGTAACAAACCGAGTAGGCTGCTTCTCTTTGCCAGAGAACTTTGTGCAGCGGGAGATTGTTTTACTCTCTGTGGTGTTCCCCAGAGAGTCCAGAGAGCTCCCCAGATCTGGAGCGTCTATGGCACTTTGTTTTAAAAAGACAATCTCAAGGCAGAGGAATCGATTGTTTTCTTTCACATCCCTCTGAAAAAGTAAGCTGAGAGAAGTTATTTCTTGACATGGTTAGGACTTTGGCAGACCTAGTCACCGAACGCCACGAGACTGAGGTCCGTGGTATGCTTGAGGCAGAGAGGAAGACAATAAACGCTCTTAAAAATGCTGGCGGAGAAAAGGGTCGTTGCTGCTGCTTTCCATTTACTAATCTGTACACTCATTAGATGGGCTTCCCAGGCGGCTCAGTGGTAAAGAACCCACCTGCCAGTGCAGGAGACGCGGGTTCGATCCCCGGGTCGGGAAGATCCCCCGGAGAAGGAAATGGCAGCCCACTCCCGTATTCTTGCCTGGAGCATCCCATGGACGGAGGAGCCTGGTGGGCTACAGTTCATGGCGTCCCAAAGAGTTGGTTATGACTTAGCGACTAAGTAAATAGATACCAGTTTAAGAGAGGGAGAAGAAAAGAGCATTTTTTCCCTAAGTGATTGATATTTTTGATTACCACTAATGCCACATGCTATGAGCAGAAGAGAAGTAAAAGTTAAGGTCTTTGCCTCTCAAGGCACACAACAGTCTGCTTGACACTCGGCAGCTAGCTGATTTTTTTTCTATTATGAAGGTACACTGTACCGATGATGACATACACGCTGAACTCTGTCTTTTTGCAACTTTGTCCTTTTTCGTTCAGTTTAAAAGTTCCCTTTTAAAAAATAATAATAAAAAAAGTTCCCTTTTTCCTTCCCCCTTCTGGTCACAAGTTTTCTTGTGCCCCATGCTCCGGCCCTCCGCATCCTTGACCCCTAAGAGGTTCTTTAAGGACTGCTGAAATTTATTTGTAATCACAAAGTCAGTACTTGTGATGCTGTCGCGGTCTCTCGTGGACACGTGCAGAGCGGCAGCAGATCTGAGTCATGCGGCACGCGCGCTCCCTGCTGAGACGGAGCAGCGCCACGCTCCCGTTTCCGCGTGGCGGTCCTGCTGTAGGCGAGCGTCCTGTGACGCGTCTCCCAGTGTCAGCTTGTGTGTGCGCTGTGTGCTGGGGCTCTGCGGTTGGAAACGGTCCCGCTCACAGTGCTGCGGTGCTGCTTCGTGCTTCTGAGTGCTAGGGGGCCGATTGCCATCTGGACAAAAGACGAGCTTTTCAGGTGTTTGATAAGCTTTGTTTAGACATGAGTTTTGTGCTGGAAGCTGTGAGATCAATGTCACTAAATCAGCATATATATATGTCTTTATATTACATAAGGTGTCTCTGAGTGCAATCGGAGAAAATAAGATAGCATTCGGATCAGTTAAAGAGCAGGTGGTGACCAGCGGCTCGCAGGAACCTAACCTTAACTCTTCTCTAGGAGCAGCCGTGCGCTGTTTGCTAATTCAGTGTTTAACTGTACACTGCGAGCTGACTGTAGCTAAATGGGATCCAGGCGCTCAGAGGGCCAGCCTCTTCTAGGACAGGCTTCTGACTGCAGGGAATATTTGCGGAGAAGCGGAAGTAGTTCTGGCCACGCTGAGTGCCTCAGCTCAGCACAGATTTTTCTATCAGGTTTGAAAAAACCTTTAAAAAAGATGTAACGACATTTGGTCTTGTAGAAGCATAAGTTGTTATAGACCATCCATCTGGAAACAGAGTAAATTCTTAATTCAAGAGTATTTTCCCTCGTCTTTGAAACTATGTAAGAGTTTGTGGAAAATGTTTGATACCCAAAACCAATAAATTGAAAGCTTTCCCCCAGCCAGACAACAGACGCCACTACGCAGGGTGTAATATTTGCTATACTTAGCAATTCTCTCATTTGCTGGGAGCACCAGCCTTTTCAGAAAGGGATCATTTTGTCCCTTCTGATTGAAAAGATCACAAAATGCTTCAATTTGGTCAAAAGCTTTGCCAACGTATCTATTTTCCCCAAAACTCTTACATTATGAAATGTTTGCAAATGGTTTCATACATACAGTGTATGAGAATGTGAAAGTGATTCAGAAAAGGGAAAGCTTTGCTTGAAACGACTGGAAAATGCAGAAGGAAGGGCACAAAGGGAACAGGGGTGAGCGTGGCCCTTGCAGTTTAACAGCATACCTCTAATACCTCTCGACTCCTGTTTGGCAGCTTCCAAGTTTCTACAACTTTAAACAACGTCCTAACAAAATTCTCCAGAAAACGCTGTTGCATATTTCAGTGCTCTCACTCAATACATATTGATGGAGCGTCTTCTGCGTGTCAGACGCTGGAGCAAGAGCTTGAGAACGTTGCTGAATAACATAGGCACGACCTGGCTGTCATGGAGCTTACTGTCTCATGGGGGTAGGCGGGCTGGCGGGGAAGTTTCCTGTCTTGTTCAGGTATCTCCTTAGGATAAATTCCTAGAAGCTGGAAACTGAGTCAGTAGCGATGCTCACTTTCATTTTAATTCAGCTCATCAGACGGCCCTCTTAAACAGTTATACCAAATCATGTTCCTCTGACACCCCCACTGACATTGGTATGCTTATTCTTTTTAAGTCTGTGCCAATCTGATAGATGAAATGAGCTCTCACAATTGCGTGAACTGGCATTCCTGTGATTTCTTTTTTTTTTAACTGAAGTTGTGTATCTTTGCATGGGTATATTTCCATTTATGTTTCTCCTCTTGTGAATTGGTCCCTTTTCTCATCAGGGTGATAATTTTCTCATTGAGCTGCAAGAGTTATAGATTTAAAATATGAACCTTTTTTCCTATGTATGACAAATGGTTGTTTTTTAAAAATCTTTTTGTCTTTGAACTTGATTCATGACCTCTGGTCCTACATACAAAGTTTGAATTGTTTTGTACTCAAATATGTCAGTATTTTCCTTTTGATTTATTTACTAAACTAGCTCTAGGTGCTGGGCACTCACCCTTGTATGTATTTTATGAACACCCACTCATTTGATCTTCCTCACAACCCTACGAAGTGGGTCTTGTGTGTGTCCTCCATCCCCCCTACCCCTCCGCCTCCCCCCACACTATTTTAAGATGAGGAAACCAGGTGGAGAAAAAGAAGTTCCGTACCTTGATTAAGGTTACCCGGCTAATATGTGGCGAAGTGAGAATAGGAGCGTCGTCCCAGGCCGCTAAGCCACATCAGCTGTAGTCCGGTATCAGGCTCTGTGTGTGTTTGTGGTTGCTTCAAAAATGCTCACTGAATCTTCCCCATCTTCCCCCCCACCCCCCAATATTTATTGATTTGACTGCACAGGGTCTTAGCTGTGGCACGGGGACTCTCAGTTGAGGCATGTGGGATCTAGTTCCCGGACCAGGGATCGAACTTGTGCCCCCTGCACTGGGAGCGTGGAGTCTTAGCACCCGACCAGCAGGAGCAGGCCTGGACTTCCCCATCCTTGAGGGCAAGCACCACATCTTTTACTTCTCCCAGCGCCCTCCATACAGTGCAGGGCACAGCGTAGCCGGATGCTTATGAATAAATACTTTCTGACTGAATGAGTTGATGACATCTGGATTCTGGATCATCAGAGCACGCTTTTGTTCATGCTTGAAGAGGAGCTGACAGCTTCGATATTTTCCCGGTTGCCTCGCGCAGGTGACTTGGTGCGCTCCGCTCTGGCGCCTGCGCTAATGGAATGTCCCCTGTCTGAGGTCAGCGGTGCTTTCCCTTACTCCACAGCCTCCCGTCCCTCCTCACATAAGCCTCCTGACTCTCATCCCTGCTGGAGAAGATCTAATGAGCCTTTTTCTAGGCTCCAATCTTCAGCATCTGTCGTATAAATACCAAGAACGCACAAGAGGAAAACCCCAGGAGGGGATGACCGGGAAGCCCAGAGAATGCTTGATCAAGCCTTCGACACTCACCCAAAGATGGAAAGTCTTCCAGCTGTGGTCCTGGATATCTCTTCCTTCTGCACAGGAGGGAAGGAAGTGAGGAAATATTTCACTATTGCGGATGGCATTCTCACATGTTAACTCAAAGAGACTTAGTCAACCCGTGATTAAGGAGCTATCTTTGACCATAACCTCGCCATCTCCTATCATATTCAGTCATTTGATGGATTCACTTGGTTCTTTCTGTGAAGCCTCTCCTACATTCATTTTTTTCCAGACTCCCTGACTGTTCTCTAATTTAGTGGTTCTCAAAGTGTGGTCCTTGGACCAGCAGCAGCACCTGGGAGCTTGTGAGAGATGTGAATTCTCAGGCCCCAGCTCAGATATACTGAATCTGAAACTCTGTGGCTGCAGGCTAGCATGTTGAGTTTCAGCTCAGTTCAGTCGCTCAGTCGTGTCCAACTCTTTGCAACCCCATGAATTGCAGCACACCAGGCCTCCCTGTCCATTACCAACTCCTGGAGTTCACTCAAACTCACATCCATCAAGTCGGTGATGCCATCGAGCCATCTCATCCTCTGTTGTCCCCTTTTCTTCCTGCCTCCAATCCCTCCCAGCATCAGAGTCTTTTCCAGTGAGTCACCTCTTCGCATGAGGTGGCCAAAGTATTGGAGTTTCAGCTTTAGCATCATTCCTTCCAAAGAACACCCAGGACTGATCTCCTTTAGGATGGACTGGTTGGATCTCCTTGCAGTCCAAGGGACTCTCAAGAGTCTTCTCCAACACCACAGTTCAAAAGCATCAATTCTTCGGCACTCAGCTTTCTTCACAGTCCAACTTTCACATCCATACATGACTACTGGAAAAACCATAGCCGTGACTAGACGAACCTTTGTTGGCAAAGTAATGTCTCTGCTTTTGAATATGCTATCTACGTTGGTCATAACTTTCCTTCCAAGGAATAACTGTCTTTTAATTTCATGTCTGCAGTCACCATCTGCAGTGATTTTGGAGCCCCCCAAAATAAAGTCTGACACTGTTTCCATTGTTTCCCCATCTATTTCCCATGAAGTGATGGGACCGGATGCCATGATCTTCGTTTTCTGAATATTGAGTTTTAAGCCAACTTTTTCACTCTCCTCTTTCACTTTCATCAAGAGGCTTTTTAGCTCCTCTTCACTTTCTGCCATAAGGGTGGTCTCATCTGCATATCTGAGGTGATTGATATTTCTCCTGGCAATCTTGATTCCAGCTTGCAGCGTTTCTCGTGATGTACTCTACATATAAGTTAAATAAGCAGGGTGACAATATACAGCCTTGATGTACTCCTTTTCCTATTTGGAACCAGTCTGTTGTTCCATGTCCAGTTCTAACTGTTGCTTCCTGACCTGCATACAGGTTTCTCAAGAGGCAGGTCAGGGGGTCTGGTATTCCCATCTCTTTCAGAATTTTCCAGTTTATTGTGAGCCACACAGTCAAAGGCTTTGGCATAGTGAAGAAAGCAGAAATAGATGTTTTTATGGAACTCTCTTACTTTTTCCATGATGCAGTGGATATTGGCAATTTGATCTCTGGTTCCTCTGCCTTTTCTAAAACCAGCTTGAACATCTGGAAGTTCACGGTTCACATATTGCTGAAGACTGGCTTAGAGAATTTTGAGCATTACTTTACTCAATGCATGTGAGATGAGTCCAATTATGTGGTAGTTTGAGAATTCTTTGGCATTGCCTTTGTTTGGGATTGGAATGAAAACTGACCTTTTCCAGTCCTGTGGCCACTGCTGAGTTTTCCAAATTTGCTGGCATATTGAGTGCAGCACTTTCACAGCATCATCTTCCAGGATTTGAAATAGCTCAACTGGAATTCCATCACCTCCACTCATGGCCCTATAAGTAATTCTGATGCACATTCAGATTTGAGAACCATGACTCTAATGGGACCCCTCTTTATCATTTAGTTCAGTTCAGTTCAGTTCAATCGCTCAGTCATGTCCAACTCTTTGCAACTCCATGAATCGCAGCGCGCCAGGCCTCCCTGTCCATCACCAACTCCCAGAGTTCACTCAAACTCACGTCCATCAAGTCAGTGATGCCATCCAGCCATCTCATCCACGGTCGTCCCCTTCTCCTCCTGCCCCCAATCCCTCCCAGCATCAGAGTCTTTTCCAATGAGTCCACTCTTCGCATGAGGTGGCCAAAGTACTGGAGTTTCAGCTTTAGCATCATTCCTTCCAAAGAACACCCAGGACTGATCTCCTTCAGAATGGGCTGGTTGGATCTCCTTGCAGTCCAAGGGACCAAGAGTCTTCTCCAACACCACAGTTCAAAAGCATCAATTCTTCGGTGCTCAGCTTTCTTCACAGTCCAACTCTCACATCCATACATGACCACAGGAAAAACCATAGCCTTGACTAGACGGACCTTTGTTGGCAAAGTAATGTCTCTGCTTTTGAATATGCTATCTAGGTTGGTCATAACTTTGCTTCCAAGGAGTAAGCGTCTGTTAATTTCATGGCTGCGTCACCATCTGCAGGGATTTTCATTAGAACATTATAAATGTGTCAGGTGCTTATTGTAGAAAAACTGGAATATGCAGACAGGTAGGAAAGAGGAAGCCCAAACAAAAATTACCCCATAACTCTTTAACACCAAGAGGAAACTACTGTTTTATTACTTTAATTTTTTTTTATTAAGAAACATTAAAATGATAATCTTTATTCTGTTCTGTATGGATTGTGCTCAGTCATTTCAGTCGTGTCCAACTCCGTGTGACCCTGTGGACTGTAGCCCGCCGAGCGCCTCTGACCATAGGATTCTACAGGCAGGAATACTGGAGTGGGTTGCTATTCCCTCTTCCAAGGGATCTTCCTGACCCAGCGATTGAACCTGAATCTCTTCTCTGACATCTCCTGCATTGGCAGGTAGGTTCTTTACCACTAGCACCACCTGGGAAGCCTTTTGCGTGGATTCCTGTGGACTTCCCTGCAGCTCAGATGGTAAAGAATCTGCCTGCAGTGTGCAAAACCTGGATGCGATCCCTGGATTGGGAAGATCCCCTGGAGAAGGGAATGGCAACCCACTCCAGAATTCTTGCCTGGAGAATCCCGTGCACAGAGGAGCCCAGCGGGCTACAGTCCTCGGGGTCACAGAGAGTTGGACAGGACTGAGCCAGCCACAGGACTGCTGTGTGCTTTTGGTCTCCATTTCTTCCTTTCCTTAAGTGAAGAGGAGCTAAAAGGCCTCTTGATGAAAGTGAAAGAGGAGAGTGAAAAAGTTGGCTTAAAGCTCAACATTCAGAAAACGAAGATCATGGCATCTGGTCCCATCACTTCATGGGAAATAGATGGGGAAACAGTGGAAACAGTGTCAGACTTTATAGGGGGCAGGAGGAGAAGGGGACGACCGAGGATGAGATGGCTGGATGGCATCACGGACTCGATGAACGTGAGTCTGAGTGAACTCCGGGAGATGGTAATGAACAGGGAGGCCTGGCGTGCTGCGATTCATGAGGTCGCAAAGAGTCAGACACGACTGAGTGACTGAACTGAACTGAACTGAACTTTCCCCAGTCCTATCTTGGATCCATGATCCTATTCTTCTTTTTTAAAATCGAAGGGTCTTCGACGTGTAACACGTGTGGGTCTAAGGTGTGCAGCATTCTCCTTTGGCCCGTCTGTACTGAAGCACGATCGCCACTATAGTGTCAGCTCATCCCTCTACTGTGTCACATAATGACCATTTCTTCTAGTGTTGGGAGTAATTAAGATCTAGTCACTTAGCGGGCCTAATGCTTATAGTAAGTTCTGTTGTCTGTAATCTTCGTGCCCTGTATGACGGCTCTAGGACTTATTCACCTACTGGAGGCAAGCCGTTCTTTTTTTTAATGCATATTCTTGACAGAGCATCTTCTGGATTCAAAGATACTCAATGAGTTCTTGCCCTCTGATTCCTGCACATAAATGGCTCACCTTCGCATTCAAGGAGTTTTGTGATGGGATGTTTCCATGCTTATCCGCTAATAGGCCTCTTCTGTAAGGGACAGAGGCCTTGTATCCCTGGCACTTGGCTATGCCGCACACTCGGTGGGCACTCAGTGTGTCTGTTCAGGGAATGAATGCATAGTCTGATGCCGTCGAGTCACCGGTGAGGAATGTCCGTGCCATTCATTTCTCCTGGCCTTAAAAGCAGTTTGTGCTGGCGTGCTTTCTCGAAATGCACATGGCTGTGTCCGTCCCAGGAGGTTCCTGACCCACTGGTGTGGCTCCCCAGGCATTCCTACCTGAGAAGCTCAGGTCTAGAACGTCCCTTCCCCATTTCTACAAGTCAAACAGGGGCCTGTGTTTATTAGCCAGTCTCCTTCCACAGCCGTCTCCCCTCCCCTCCTGCGTCCTGTCATCCAGGTGGTTCTACCAAACCTTCTGCCTCCGCTGTTAGGAAGGGATGGGGCGAAGGGCAGAGTGACCCGAGTCAGCCCCAGCCAGTCCGATTCTTCCCCTGGGAACCTGCACAGTGTGGTGGGAGGCGGACCCGGTCGAAGGCAGTGGGTGCTGGCTCTCAGGCCCCCTGCCCGTGGTGCTGGCAGCCGTGTGTGATCCTCGGTGAGCAGAGGAGGCCGGCCTTCAGGGAGGAGAGGGGAACAGACGCGCAGAGCGAAGCAGGGAAGACAGCGAGGTCTCAGCGGGAAGGAGCCGGAGGGAACCGGCGGAGGACGCTCCGCTTTCCCTCGGCCAGCTTTGCGGCTCAAGCTGACTCAGCCTTCCACTCGGGTACCGTTTTTCCTGGTCAGTTTGAAGGATCCTGTTGAGAAGACCCTCTTGGCAGACCTGCCTCGGATTCCTGCTCATGCTTGACCATCCCTCAGGGGACATTCCCTCAGGGATTCCCAGGTGGCAATAGTGGTAAAGAGCCCACCTGCCGATGCGAGAGCCGGGAGACTCGGGGTTGATCCCTGCGGCGGGAAGATTCCCCTGGGGGCGGACATGGCCGCCCACTCCAGGATTCCTGTCGGGAGAATCCCGAGACAGAGGGGCCTGGCGGGCTGCAGTCCATGGGGTCTCAGAGAGTTGGATATGATTGAGTGACGCAGCACGCTCGCAGGTCTTCTCATAAGCAGCCCTCTCCCACTGCATTTATTCCGATGTTCCAGCCTCAGGCAGGATCCTGGGGTTTACATAAGTAATCAGGTTGGCTGAATAACCCGGGAGGGGGAAGGGACCTCACTGGTCCAGGGCAGAGGGCCTTGCTGGAGAAGAAGGTGCAGAACATCAAGGGTGGGGGGTGTCGTTTGTCTCTGCAGAGGAGGAACCTGGGGTCCCACGAGGACTGGGGGGTCCCACCAGGACTGGGGCTGGCAGCCCATCCTCCTGCTCCCAAAGCCTAGTGCTCTCAGCCCAGGTGGGGCTGTGGGAAGGTCCCATCGTCCCCAGTCCGGGACCAGGTGGTGCCCAAAGTGAGTTCTAGAGCGCGCATAGGATTCTGTTTGTAAAACAGTGCTTTAAACAGTTCCACCAGTTTCTCTGAGACTTTTCAGGCTCTAAGGCTCAAGGGTGTTTCCCGAAAGCTCACGAAGGGAGCGAGAATGAGGTTGTTTCTGGCTCCTGACCTCCTTCGTCCTGGAGCAGGTCCCAGAGCCAGGGGTCTCTGGAGTGACAAGATGGGCAGACCCCTTTCAGCCTCCCACTGGCTTTCAGCAAACGTCTGGGTGCCCCCTTCAGACAGACGGGCCAGCTGGCGCACCCCCGCCTCCCTCTGCAGGCGTCACACCTTCTCACGCCTCTCTCACCGGCAACAGGAGAGAGAGATGGGGAAACAAGTTGGAGAATGGAAGTGACGAGAAGCCACGAAAGGAGAGAGGCGAGCTCGGGGAAGGCAGCTTCCCTCCCGGGCTCCGCCCGCTGCTCAGGGCTGCTCCTGGCCCAGAGCTCGCTATGTCTCTGTTTTGGTTCTTGTCGGGTGGCTGGTTCAGACACGGCCCTTATGCAATAGCCACGTGCTCATGGTCCTTCCTTCTGAGCGCTGAGCAGGAAGGGAGGGCTCGGGCTGGAAACGCCTGCGCCCCTGCTTCCTGCAGAGGCCTGGCTCCCGTGCGAGTGCGGTGGGGACTGGGTGGCGGGGACTCGCATGGAAGGGGGCACCCAGGACGGTTATTTCTTCCTCTCCAAGCCAGCACGGGAGTCGGTGACGGACAGGGAGGCCTGGCGGGCTGCCGTCCATGGGGTCGCAGAGAGTCGGGCACGACTGAGTGACCGGACTGAGCTGGAGCCAGCCCGGGTCTGGACCAGGGTCTCTTGGTTCCTTTGAGGAGGGACTCACCAGCCCCGACTGACAGGCAGATGAAGGTTCGAGGACAAGACTGAGCTCCCGTCCTGTTTGTGCCACCACTGCTGACCTTTAGAATCAGGACTTGGGATACACCTAGTTTGCCCCTCTTGCCGCATGCCTTTTGCTTAGTGACTTGGGGTAGACAGAGTGCTCGGTAATTAAAGGGGTGGGGCCGGGTGACCTCCGCTGCCGGGCCAGGGCTGAATCACCTCCCAGGTGGGTGGGATTTGCTTTCCCAAGGCTAAGCAGTAAGGCCTGCGGGTGAGTGTCCTGCTGAAAACTTACCACCCACCATCTTGTAACTGAGAAGGGGAATGACTCCTCAGATGGATCGGAGTTTCCTTAGTCTTTGGAAATTAAAACGTTTCAGAAACCTGTGGGATTTTTCTCCCCCTTTGGCTAAGTTACAAGGTACTGCAAGCTGGAGGGCCTTCTCGCTGGTTTTTCTGCAGTTTTCCAAGCGCTCAAAAGGGCCTGGCCTCTGGTTCAGGTAGCGGGGGAGAGGTGGCCCCAGCGACTGGCGTTTCCTTCTGTAGAGGAATCTACTGACTTGATTTCAGGGGGTGGGAGGGGGCGGTGGGAGGCGGGGTGCAGCCCCATTTTTACTTATGTCGCCACTAGGGTGACCTGTGGGACTCCCCTTTCTGTCCCTCCAAAGGCAGCTGCCTGGTGCGGCTGCAGCAGACGGGTGGCCCACCTTCGCAGGCGCCTGAAGACTCGTAGTGGCGGCCCTGCATTTGTCGGTGTGGCTCGAGCGCTCTAAACGTGGAGGACCGGAGCCCTGTTTTCGCTGGAGGCTCAGAAGGCGGCCAGGGAGTTGGGCACAACGCGCCGGAGGCCCCAAGGTTTGGCCCTCAGGATGGGCCTCCGGCTCTGTAACCTGGAAAGGCCACCCTCCCTCCCCGGGCAGCCGGACGCCCGCGGGCAGCCCCCTGGGCGGGAGGCGGCAGTGCCTTTGTGCCCTTCCTCCCGGGGGCACGGGGCGGCCGCTGGAGGAGGGCCGGGGCGGCCCCGGGAGTCCCGCCAGGGCGCCGGAGTTGGGGAGCAGTGGAATCTCGTCTCCCCCTCGCAAGCCTCGCCCGCATCGTAATTCTTTTTATTTTTACTTTCGAGCCATGTAAGGCGCGCGGATGGGGTAGGAGCGTTCCGGCGACACGTTGCCAGAGGCGCAGCGCCCGCCCGCCCGCGTGGCCAGAGCGCAGGGAAGGGACAGGCCGCGCGCCCCGCCAGCCCCGCCGCCCACGGTCGCGGCTACTCGGGGTCGCAGAGCCCGCCGCGCCGGCCGCCTCCACCCCGCGGGCTCGCGGGCAGCCCGTGCGCGCGGCCCGGGCTCTGTGCGCGCCGAGGCAGCGCCGGGGCCGCGGGGGCCCGGCACGGCCCGGCGGGGGACACGGGAGCCCCGGAGCCCCGGGGAAGTTGCCCAGTGCGAAGAGGCTCCTGGCCCCGACGTGCGGGCTGTTTTCCCCGGTGCCCCGACTTCCCAAAAAAAGGGACGGACTTGGGGGTGTCGGCGGGACCCCCGACCCGGGCCGGGGCTGCTGATCAAGGGAAGACCCCAGAAGAGAGACTGGCTCCTAACAAAGATTCCCCACC